>CANSGD010000145.1:0-365490 GCA_947645195.1 Patellifolia procumbens
GTTTGGTAGAAGTAGAAGTGAGAGTTGAGTGGAAATAATAGAATAAGATTGAAAGCTAGACTATTTTGTTTCAGTCGGAAAAAAGAAAGGTTATAATATAAGATTGAAAAGGGTTAGGTGGTGAAGGTGGTTAGTGGTATAGGCCTTAGTGCGATTGTGTTAAGATGCAGAACAATGGAAGAAGCTAACATCAAAACTAGAATAAAAGCAAGAGAGAAAATAAAAGAGTACATAAGATGGGATTGTTTTGGGAAAAAAGTTGGGATTTATAACTTCCAATAAGTTATAGGTTTAAAATTTATATTTATTGTCCTTTAATACATAGGTATATAGATGTGTTTTTCAACTTAAACGCAAAATGAGTAAGAAAATCACAAAAATAATTGCCGAATTTTTACCCGAATTTTTCAAATTGAAACCGTTTTAAATGCGCATAAGTACGTTTCCGAATTATAAAAGTCAATGTTTTTTGTCGAATATTTGACCGTATTTTTCAATATTTTGCCGTTTTAAATGCGCCGAATTAAATTTCATTTAATTCCCGTCCCGTTTTAATAACTAAGGTTAGCAGAGAAGAATCTATGAAGCTTAATCAATCAGATTTGGATTGGATTCAATGCTTGAAGTTGTTAGTTTGTAATTAGCCTGTATGAGGTTTTTGTTGGTGGTTTGCTGAAGGCTTGTGTTTTGTATGGTGTAAACTAGTTTTACTTCCTCCGTTTCAAAAAATAGTTACACTTGCTTATTGCGGATTCCTAGGCAACTTTTTGTTTGTATGAGAAATTGTGGGGTAAGATATGTGATGTGAGAGAGATAGAGAGAAAAAGTTACCAAAAGGAAAAAGGAGAAGTGTAGTCATTAATTTGAAACTTCTTTAAATGGAAAGTGTAACTATTTTTTGAAACGGAGGAAGTAGTTGTTTATATTATCATCTTACTCAATTGCCAAAAAAAAATTAAATTATTGCAAAAGCTCAAACCTTAAAGAAACCTATGACTCTATTGGTGACTAGGATATATACAAAGTATCAACCTCGCATCAATACATCTATAACAAAAAATACGGTAATAAAACTTTCCAACATCAACGCTTCTTCATTGCATCAACCAAGATATTGTCACCCGCCAAGTGATAGGACACATAAATGATAAAATAAAACATAATAGACACAAACAATATTGAGTACTAAACTTAAGTTGATCAATTTATTCGGACAAGTAAGTCTCTTACAACTCAGTGTGTTTGTTGACTTACGTTGGCTTGACTTGTCGATCACACTTCGTTCACCAATTTACGTCCAAAACTTGATTTTCAATCTCAAGTGAAGACTTCCAAATCCAGAGAAAGCCTCAGTATCTTCTTCTAATACTGGTCCTCCTCCGAAGCCTTTAATTGACAATGACATAACTGATTTTCCCCGAGGTTTATTTCAATTCTTGTGTTCGTTTGATTTTGATATGCTGTTAATGGGCTAAGCAACGTATATAAGGAAGTTTCTTATAGGGGGAAGCAAGTTGAGCTGAGAGGAGAGATAGATGAAACTAGGACTGGAGTCGATGATGAGTTCAATGTTCAACAGAGCTTCCAAGAGGAAGAATAATAACAAGACTCTGCCTTTTAAGGTCGATTATAAATCAAATGATGGTGAAATGGGTTCACTTTTCGAAGAGGTGTTGGATCTTGTAATTTAAAAGGAAGAGAAAAAGCTTGTTTTGATAGAGTCGCACATTATCTCGACAGTCGGGTCCAGCTCCTTTTTCGGCTTCGTTGGTTTTACTCTTGGCCGTGCTCAGGTTTTTTAGACACTAGATCAAGTTTGCTTGACCAGATCGAGTCATCACTTGCAGTTGGTTCTACTTTTGGGGTAACGAATTTGCTTGCTTCGTCATCGTTTCTTTTTCGGATTACATTGAGCCAAGTATTTTTGTCCTCTTTAAATACGTTTTCATAATCGCCACATACCATTCATTCATCAACCTAAACATTTTTAAGAGCTTATTCTTTGGAGTTGTTCCAGTTCTTCCTATCGGGAGAGCTGAGTGTTAAGATATTTATGTCAACCTTGGGGGTTCATCATCTTGTACACCTTCACATTGTAGGTGCATTTTTGTTCTCTGGCAAGTTGGGTTCTTCCACTGCATTTATCATTTGGCTAGCTTATCTTCGCAGAGTAATTTCATGCTTTACTCGATTTTGTATTTGGTATCTACAATTATTTTTCAAATAATTTAGAAGCAAATTATTACTATTGAAGCCATAGTTAGTAGTCAATCAAGGTTTTTCCTGGTCTGCTCTAAAACTTGAATCTTTTGATGGTACCAATTAGGAAGAGATGGGGCCAGAAAATGCTCATTGCATTTTTAATTAACAGTGAAATTGATTATATGTTGTTTATTCCTCCTAACCGGAAAACTATTATTTCCACTATTCGATTATCAAAATTCCCGACCCTAAGGATAAAATTAAATCTAATGGTGGAAAGTTTGAGGAACCTAGTCCTAAAGTATAAAAGTGGACGAGGGGGGAAACAAGAAGTCACTTGTTGATTCGGATGTACAATGCTACCTTTGACTTGTTTAATTGAAAATAGGTGCGCGAAGTCTATCGAGAAGACCCTTGAAAAGAAATACGGGGATGATGATGCTGGAAAGAAAAAGTATGCAACAGGTTGAATTTCCAAATGGTGGATAACGAACCCATCCCCCCCCAAGTCCATGTGTATGAAAATCTGCCCATCTGCATCCCTGGGACCGTATGAAATGTGCGAGGTCTTGCATGCAAATCCGTTGGGGGACCACTCGCCCGAGTCGTGGAGTGCCTACGGGGGGGGGAGGAAGCACAAGAATAGAGATGAGGGGGGGGAAGAACTACTGTGCAACCTGAAGCCTGAGGAGAGTCACCGTTTCAGGATCAAGCCAAACTCAGACCTACTAATTTGGTCTGTTGTTTTTCAACTTGTGGAATCTATTACTCCACCCAATAAAAGGTGCGGGGGGGGTGATTAGAAGAAGAAGGAAAAAGGCCGGACGACGGAAGAAAGTGAGTTCTAGATTGGACAGGGGGGACAAGTCTGTTTAAAGCTTTTATTCGAGGGAAGCCTGGGCACTTTGTTTATGAATGGCACCAAAGGGTGGCAACAAACTTAAAAACTTAACAAAGATAACTCCAAGAATCAAGAAATTTCAGATCATCTGATGATATTATTGTTGATGCTGTGATTTCAGAGGTCAACTTTGTGAAGAACTACACTGAGAAGATAGTTAAGACTGCTCGCCACTTATGTGCCAACAAGGATCGATTCGGGGAACCTGAAATGGTCGAGCAAGGTGAACTGCATAAGAAAATAGAAGCAGTTTGTCATTCCATTGATTCTCACATGTAAAATAGTGTGAATCGAGATTGAGAATTTCATTGACATTGATTCTTAATGCATCGTAATTTTATATGTTAGGTATGAAAATAGGAAACATGCATATCCACTAGGCCTTTTGTAGTCTCACAAGGGGTCTTTAAGGTGTCTGTTTTCAAAAGAGTGTCATCTTTCATAAACTTCGACTCATTAACTGGAATGTAAGTTTTATCTGATCAATTCGGGTTAATGGTTTACTTAGCTTTAATGCTCTATTATCATAGTTATTATTATCATTCTATCTTGTTTATTAGTTTAGCTATTATTTCAATAGTTATTGCTATCGATTTAGAATTGTGTAGCTATTTCATAGCCCAAAGTCAACTAGAATTTAGCTTTGCACTCCCGTGTTTGGATGTGTTTTCGCATGACATCGTTCACTTGTATCAACAAAATAAGACCCAACAAAAAACCCCAAATCAAATTATATAGAATTTAAATATTAACCTCTTTCAAAGAGAATCAACAACTACTAAACAAAACCAAGTTTTTCAATGCAAGCATTTGTGAATAAGTGACCTCTACTTCTATTTACAATACAGTTATTTATTAAAGTTTAATGTTTTTAGAAAAGATTTTAAAGGAAAACATTTCATTTACGAGGGAATTTTGAGAGGAAAACCAACTTTCGAGGCTTTCACTCTTTAATACTCCCTCTGTTTTAAAATGACCGACACCTTTCTATTTTTTCACGCTTGTCAATGATTAGTTTTTAAACATTAATATCTATAATTATCAATAAGTAAAAATTATAAAAAATTGATATTACAAAAATACACAAGAATCTAACAAAATCCCACATGATTATTTTTCTTAAAACATAAATCACCAAAGCTAATTAAAGTCTAAATTGTGAATATTAAATAGTATGCAAATGTGTCACTTATTTTGAAACGGATGAAGTATATAGTATTAAAACTGATATAAATTGATAAGGAACAAACAAAGCGCTAAAAATAAAATCCTCGAGGCCATTAATTGCACAAACAATAGATAAGGCTTCAAGATTGAATCCAATAAATTGGAGCAAATATCTTATTCCCTTGCTTACAATCTAATGGTTGCACATAGGCACAAAAATTTAAATCTTAATTCAATGGTTTCTACTAGATAGGTTCACTCTGAATAGTATCTAGATATTTACCACTCACTGTTCTTCGCTACTAGTTATTATTTATAAAGGACTATACAGGAGTTAGGTCTCGTTGCTGCCATGAGAAAGCTCAAGTGTTGTCCATTTTTGAATTGAGTAATCAGAAAAAGGGAACTAGATTGAGCGAAGATGCCACATATTAAGCCAATCCAAAGACCCTACAATCACAAATTTATGACAAAAGTCAAAACGAAAAACAAAGAATCATAAATAGGAAAAAATCTATTCAGTGTAAGGTCAACATAAAGAAAGTTAAAGCGTGTTCGGAAGAGGAAAAACAATTTTTATAAAAGAGCCATTTCTTTTATTTGGTTTGAAAAGCTAGAAATTCATTTTCCCAAGGGAGAAAAGGTTGATTCAATTATGATTAACATATTCCTATTTGCTGGAGATAATGTCACGTTTTCTTTGATATACCTTGGCATCCGATTTCTCCTCTCTTATCCACCATCTCTCATATGTTTTTAAAGGAAACCTAATTTAAAGTTGTATTTTTCTTGGGAACATATTCATCACTAAAATTCATTTTCCATTCGAAACTTTCAAAAAATATTTTCCATTTGTATCAAATAGAGTCTAAGTAGCTATAAGAAAAATTATAAGAGTATCCAAAATGAAAGTTTACCTTGACTAGCATATGAGCCTTGAAGGCAAGTAAGCATGCAATGGTCATACCAATAAGATAAAATGTTCCTAAGTTTATTAATGTGGCCAAATGTTGCCAACCACATCCTCTGCATACCCCTGTTTCATACGATATAAATGACATAATTATTAAATCATGAACAGTAGTAAAACAAGTTTAATTGCAATGGAAAAAATTAAATCGTGTTGAATCTTGACCGACGAAATGCCTTGAATAGCATCCAAGAATACCGAAATGCAAAGTAGGAGAGTCATGGAAGCATATGCTTTTATTATAGTTGCATCGCTACTGAAAAGGCTCGCCTGTCGGGGGTTATGTCCGAAGCCTAGGAAAAGAAGAACAGGAGCAACTAGCAGAATTGACAACTTTAATGTTACGCCCATTGCATGCTTCGCTTGATTCACTTTGCCAGCTCCAAGTTCATTTGAAACTCTTGTGCTATCATGCAAAGGTTTAATTTTAGTAATTATAAGATCACAAGAACAACAACAAAGCTCTATACCCAACATGTATTTGGACTGGAAAAGTAAATGAATAAGGGATTATGATCATATTAGATTAAAATTCATAGAATATATGTTATTATGAAAAAGAAAAGGCATTCTTATGTTAAGATAAACGAAACTGTTGCACTCCAAGCTGTAAGTAACCATATGCGCTTACTGTTTCTGTATTAACACTATTAAGAACATTTGTGATTAACATATAAATCAAATTTATCAAAGACAATCATTTCATATATATAAATTTGAGTTAGAAAAGATAATATAAGGTTAAACTTACCAGATTGCAACTAGGGAGAAGTAGTTGTTTGTGAATTTGGTATGATTCCAGCCAAGAACACCAAGATTTCTTTAAAAAATTACTCCAAACTGAGACAAACAATGTCCGGGGAAAAATGAAATTCATCTTATGGTTATTTCCAACTTTTGGACTATTAATATCTTTAGTTGTGTAGTACTAAAAATTATACTCCCTCCGTCATGATATTCTTCCACTTCTTGAATATATGTGAGGCATAAAATAATGAAGTGGGAAGAACGTTGTGGACGAGTATTATATATGTCTCACATGATAATAAATTCACGCAATTTGACCTTTACGGTTTCAATCTATATCTTTGACAATTTAAATCTTTAATAATGTAGTAATGAGCTTTATGCTAAATGTTGATACAAAATTTACATTAAAACAAATCTACTAGAGATCTGAGATGAATATCAATTGTCAAAATTAACATGTCTGTGGAAGTTGACCAAGAAGTTGAATGGTGCAAATTTAGAGCTGTTTTGGTTCACATGGGAAATAACATCTCATGAGAATTCATATTTAATTTCATGGGAAGTTTTTCCCTTCTCAATTTCCTAGGAATTTGGCCAAATTATTTGGTTGACACTATAGAAAATTGCATTTCTTAGGAAATTCAATTCACAAGGGCCTTGGTGAATTATTTCCCATCTCTTGTGGGAATTTGCATTTCCTTGGAATTTCTAATTCAACGCTTTCTTCAATTTCCTTCAACCAAACACAAACTCATTTTGCCTGTTTCGTGGAATTTGTATTTCCAGGAAATAAGCTAAAACCAAACAACATCTTAATGTGAGACAAAGAGAGTACCCTTGTGTTCTTTTTGCTTCTTTCATTATGACTTTCCCAACAATCACAATTCTAATTTATAATTTTTACTAATCTAGACTGAAGTCCTTAGGGATAAAAATTGTATATAGACATAACAATAGTAATTTTTTTTGAAAAAGGAATTTAGCAAAAATATATCTAGGAATTGATAATTTCTGCCCTTTAGAAAGCAAATGTTGTATGCCTCATTTAGGAAGTGCATAGAAAGCATCACATTAATCAGTTATAAGCGTATTTATGATGAAATGAACTTACCAAACCATAGCAGCAGAAGGCAATGCCAACTTGATGTTAGGCAAGACATAGCTAAATGATTCCAATGATAATCCTGTCCAAGTATGCTCAAAAGTTTTTACTGAATCTCACATAAATAATCAGAACTATAAGTGATAACCAACACGTGATAGAGGTAGCCAATGCTGCTCCTTTATAACCAAGGGTTGTGCTATGAACTAGCAAGTAAATAGGCAAGGCCACAAGGCAAAGAGCAATGGCAAAAGAGAGAACATAACTAAGGGTAAAACAACAGATTGTGTCTGAAGGAACCTCAATATGTTTTGTAGAATAGCATAAGCGAATAAGCCTGGTATAAGAAATCTTAGGCAGAGTGCTGCTTCTTTTTTGATATTTCAGGATTTTGATGCAATAATTTCAATAAGGGTTCTGTAAACCACCATATTATGGATATAATCATGGAGAAAAGTAGTGAAACTATGCATGATGCTTGGAGATAAATCCCTAGCATTTTGTACAATCTTGCACCAAATCCTTGCCCACATAACGTCTCTAGTGCACCACTTAAGCCAACCTACAATTACAAATATTTGCATATGAGTTTACAATGTAGAGGCATGTAGTTTGAATAAAGGCTAAATTAAGTGCAAACACCGAAGTAATTAGATAAGATTGGAAATTGGACGGAGCCAAGAGGGGCGCGGGAAGGGGCGGGAAGGGGCTGGCGCTCGCAAGTTTTCATTCAAAAAGTATTATTAGTATTTTTTGTGTCACATAATTTCACTAAGTAGGTATTTTTACAAAAAATAGAAGAAAGAAAGCATGAACTCTGGTTTCAAAACCCTCAACACTAACTTGACGTTTTTTTCTATTTTTTATTTAATCTTTCCTTGGCATAACTTTGGTTCCCCCTCAATATTTTCATGCTCCGCTGCTTTGGAATATAACAAGCTTGTGATTGATAAATTGTGATTTAAACTTTTAGAAGCTTTTAGGTAAGGAGAAGTACTCTAATGGACCATAACTTTGCTCGAGTCAACCCGAGTCGAGCCAACTACACAACACCTACGAGGAGTTCAGAATAGGGAGCTGGAGCCAAAAGGAATTCCAACTCGTGTATCGATCCAAAATACAAACAGTGAGAGATAACTGACGGTCAAATCCTAAAAGCCAGGGTATACTTTGAAACACTCTTCATCACTCACATTTTTTGCTTCAGCATTCGTAATGGAGGCTTTCAGGCTTTGCATATGGAAATTTTAGGATTTAAAGATTGAAGGCAACAATTTAGTCATAGTGAACATCATTAAAGGCCTCTTCAATGTTCTGTGGTGCATCCGGAACGCTCATTGATGGCATACATGATCTTCTCAAGCAATTCCAGCAATTTCCATTACCCACATCTTCTGTGAAGCTAATCGAGTAGCAGACTGCGTTTCAAGTAAAGACATCAACTTCCAACAAAACTCATTCATATGAATGTATGATGCCCTGACGATCAATTGTATATTCTCTCTTCTTTAAATATTTGTGGGATACATCCCACAAGAGTCTCGAACTTTACTTGTATTTTTTCAACAAAAATAAAAAAAATAAAAGCCAAGGGGTAAGACTAGATGGAGCGGCTCATAGGGGTTACACAAAAGTGTTTATGCAATAAAAAGTCAAAAGTCAAAAAGTCAAAAGAGATAACAAAAATATGAAATTATGAAACAAAAGTGACACTGAAAAAAAAAACAATAATACAAAAATACCCAAAGCTCAGACCCATGCGTAGTCTAATCCACCTCAATGTTGTTTAGATTTGGGTTCATTCTTTTTATCTTATCTGATTCAGACTTGGGTGGCTTGTTCTTTTCATCTGATCTGATCTAGTTTTTATCTGATCTGAACTTGTTATAGTTGTTTTTGGTTCTTATTATTTTCTAGTCTGATCTAAACTAATCTGATTTTTCTGATATGGTATGATCAGATTTTTCTAATCTCGTCTGATCCTAATTTTTTTTGTCTGATCTGATTATTTTCAACATAAAGAACTAGAATGCTTCAATAAGTTGAAAATAACATAGGCTTGAAGACACAATCAAATAATAATATGAATGTGTATATTTGACTACACAGATTATGCATGAGTTATACTCCATCCGTTCGCATTTGATGGTCTCATTTGGAATACAGGGGAAACCAATGCAAAGTGAGAGGTGAATTCCAGTGGATGAGAATTTTTTTCAACTTAAGAGTTGGTTTCGTAAGAGACTGCAAAACTTTAACTTAAAATAATGACGATAGAAGCCCAACATTATGAAGAGAATTTTGTCTTTTCAGATGTAGCCCAACATTATGCTCATTGGTTTGTTAATAGCATGTGGGATTTACTTGGTCTAATTTTATGATAAAATTAAACCGCTTCTTTTAATATTTTTTGTTAATTTAATATTGTACAGCAGATTTTGGTACCTTTTTTGCAAAAGAAAAAGTAAATAAGAGAAAGAAAAGTAAAGCATTGGGAAACAAAATGATTCTAAAGTGGACATGTGCAAAACAAAGTGAAAAAATGTAGTAAATATTTGGTTGTTGAAGGATAAGATGGGAAGATAAATATACTTAAAATGAAAAAGATTTAAAGGTGGGAAGAATTTTCCAAAAACCAAAATGGGAACATTAAATGGGAACGGAAGGAGTACTTGTAAATTATAGGGGTTGACCGAATAAATGTTTCAACAGACAATCATTAAATTATGAAGTACTACCCCGTTTTTTTAATACATGTATGCTTGCTTTGCGCGCGGAATAAAGAAAAGTGCAAAAGAAAAGAGAGTAAGTTAGTAAAATGTAAGGATAAAGTGGTAAAGACAGAGAGAAGGAAAGAAAAAGTATAAGAGAAATATAATAATCACGAGGCTAACCTTTCATTTATCCCAAAATAATAAAACATATATATTAAAAAAACGGAGGGAGTATCAGATATCTTCATATTTTAGCTAACAAATTAATCATTTTAGAGTGGCAATCTACGAAAGATGTAAACAGAAAATAGAAGTATATGAAAAGAGAGAAAGCAAAAGCAAAGAAGAAAAAAGAGAAAGCTGACCATGAAGCAAAAACCAGTAACAGTAGCCCAAGAATTGGCAAGAGTGGAACCAGCCAACTGTAGCGGACCGAGATGACCGGCAAACATAACTGAGACCAATGGAATTAAACTGTAGAAGACGTTTGTAAGTATCATCGGCACTGAAAATGAAATCTGCTTCTTCGCTTCCCTTTACATCCACTACCTTCTCCATCATTTTCGTCCCCATAATCTATAATATTATATGACTAATTATTTATTCACATTGCCAATAAATACTAATTAAATTATCGAATTTATTTATTTTTGTTATTAAAAATCCAACTTAATATCAATAGTTGGCAAAACGATTAAAATAAAATCATCTTCTAAACTTTAGAATCTACAACCCCTATATACTCTTGCACAATTCATAGGAAGTTAGGGAACATATATCATGGTCAACCATTAAGCAATTGTCAAAGTCTCAAAGAATAGTAGAGAGCTTCAAAACAATAATATAAATCGTATCAGGTAAGAACGCTACTCTGAAATGGTGGCAAAAGAAAACAATTTTCATAATAGTGTTCGGATTAAAATAATTTTTGTTTATGGCGTTCAAGTAGGTTTGATTGTGGGATGGCTGAAGTTCGTGACAAAAAATATTATTTATAATGGTATTCAGCTAAAATACCTTCGTTCCAACTAGGTTTGGTGTCGGAGGGTTGGTTTGTGATAACAAACTAATTCTCATAATGGTGTTTAGCTTTAAATGATTACACTTTATAGTGTTCGTTATTTTATAATATACTTAGGCCCGTTCTGTTCAGCTTATTTTCAGTTCAGTTCAGCTCCAATCAGTTCAGTATAGTTCAATTCAGCTCCAATCAGTTCAGTTCAGTTCAGCTCCAATCAGTCAGTTTTGCTTAGTTCAGTTCAGCTCCATTCAGTTATAACCATTATGTTAAATATTATTATTATGTTGGTCTAATTTATTTTACTAATTACTCTAATATTATTATTTCCTCCGTTTTTATTTAAATGTGACACTTTTAGATTCACGGACTCCTAGGCAATTTTTTTTAAGGAAAGAGATAGAGAGAAAATAAGGGACCGGTGGGAGAGGAGAGAGATAGAGAGAGCTTATTGACCAAAAAGAAAAGTGTCACATTTAATTTAAAACTTCCTAAAATAGAAAATGTCACATTTAAAAAAAACGGAGGAAGTATTATTTATTCTATATCATTATTATTGAGTATCATCATTATTATATCTATATATTATTTTGTTTATTTTAGCTTTACTCATTATTATTACTATTATCATTAGGGAGGAACATTGTTTAGGTCAAAAACATAAACCAATCAAATCAATAAAACGGTTTATGATGCAATTTTGCACGGTCTGACCAAATTATTATTTTATTACTAAATATTATATTATTAAATCTAATTATTAAAATAGTAATATTAATTTACTTCTTTGATATTATTGTTATTATATAATCAACATCAAGTATTAACTATATTAATACAAAAGACTATAAAATAATTGTTATTAATTATCATTATAATCATTATTTATTAGTATTATTAATAATAATTTATAATTATTAGTATTAGTTATTTATAACTATCATTTAAATATATCCAAAATACTATTATTATTAGTACTTATCATTATAGTTTTTATTTAATATTCATATTATTATTGTTTAAATATTATTTATATATTTATTTAAGTCAATTCAATTTAATTCAATTCAGTCAGCTCCAATCAGTTTAGTTCAGTTTAGTTTAGCTCCAATCAGTTCAGTTCAGTTCAGCTGAATTATACCCGAAGAGAACAGGCCCTTATTAGGATTAGTTTAATAATTGTGGTGGAAATTTTTCCTAATTTTAGTGTAACTATGTAGTAGGGGTATTCACAAATATCCGATCCCGAATTGATCCGATCCGCGATCCGGTCCGATCAGATCCGAAATATAGTGTTTAGGATAATTCGGATCGGATATCCGAAATTTTTCGGATGGGATTCGGATCACCCTTTTGGCTTTTTCGGATATCCGGTGGCCCGAATTATCCGAAAAATGTTTAAAAAATCGGATATTTTTCGGATAATTATCCCATCCGATCCGAAATATCCGAAATATTTTTCATTAAATAAATTTGATTTTAAACTTTTTTTCCCCCATAAAAATCGGATCGGATAATCCGGGTATCCGATCCGAAATTTCATATATCCGAAAAATGGGTATCCGAAATTTTCGGATCGGATTCGGACGACTTCTCCCGATCCGAAAATTTCGGATCGGTCGAATCGGATAATCCAAAATGACACCCTTCCTATGTAGTGTATGAAAAATGGAACATAATATAATGTAAAGATTAATTTACCCTAATATCTTATACTTAAAAAAATTATACTTTAGATTTTTTTACAATGATGAACACTTTTTGCCGTTTTTAAAATATAATTATTTACGAAAAATTATAGCTCTGTTGCAGTAACACTGGAAGGGCGACCATGAGTAAACTTACATGTACATGAGGGGGGATAGAGTATGTGACACGTTTTAAGACGTGAAGTAACAATAAGCTCAATTGGTTGTCTCCAGGCATTGAGACTCAGAATTCTTTCATTGGAAAAGACATTGTGTTTAGTATTCGAGAAATGTTGGTTGTATATAATATTTATTCCGTTCCAATGTATATAGCGTTGCTTTAAAAGAGCAAGACAAGATTGTACTTTGAGATTATACCCCTATATCATTAACCCACAATCTGTAAAACTTAATTAAACTTAGCTAGCTCGAATTATAAATAATGTTAACAATTTAAAAAATAATTTATTTTTTCTACCATCACTCAAATAAAAAGAAATTAGAGCAATATCAATGGGTAAAATTATATCATGTTCATTTTAAAGATCTATCTTGTATGCACTACATTATATCATGTTTATTTTAGATCTATCTTGTATGCATTACATTATATCCACTAAAATTATGAAATATATATAATGGTGAATACCATGAAATTGGAATTATTTTAAAATGTATACACATTATGAGAATTATTTTATCATCATAATCCAACCCTCTCCAAATGGCCTAGTTGACACCATAAAACAGAATTGTTTAAAGTGAACACCATTATGAGACATTTTCTTATTACGAACCAACCTTTCCACACTCCCAACCTAGTTGAACACCATAAAATAGAATTTGAACATCATTATAAAATAGAATTATTTTAAATTGAACATCATTATAAGAATTATTATATTTTTCGGCACCACCTCGAGAAAGCGTTCAAGGTAAGATATAATCCTACTTTTTTCAAAAAATACGAAGTACTTTATCGATTTTCTATTGTATCATTTCCATTTATAGAAGTTGCATACTTCTATTAATTATCTCATATTTATTATGGAAAATTTTCTTTCGGATAAAGTGTAATTGTGGTCCTTCTAGTTGCGGATTTATGGTAGAGTAAGTGGGGTCACTTAATCCCACTTGAATTGGTAAAATTGTGAAACTTCCTTTTAAAAATTTTGATTTAAAAAACTTTAATGAAAAATTGACCATTTGACCCCGATAAAATTTGATAATTACGCTTTGCGCCCTAAATAATTTTTTCTGGATCCGCTACAGAGATCTTCCCTCCACTCATTTTTATTGTTGCTCTTTTTAAGAATTGTACGCAACCCGTATGATGGGTTAGAAAACAACGCAGACAGTAAATATGATGATATAATATGCCATGTGGCGATGACGCAATTTGTCACAGTTAGACAAATTTGGTACAAAATTAATAAAAAAATTGGTCATCCTTATAGTAGGATCTAGTAGCCTCTTACGTCCCATTTATTAAGACCAAATGGAATAAACTGAAATTCCCAACTCAATA
This sequence comes from Patellifolia procumbens, assembly GCA_947645195.1. Classification (NCBI taxonomy): domain Eukaryota; kingdom Viridiplantae; phylum Streptophyta; class Magnoliopsida; order Caryophyllales; family Amaranthaceae; genus Patellifolia; species Patellifolia procumbens. The sequence goes on from CANSGD010000145.1 coordinate 14,041, forward strand.
GGAGTTGAGCTTAACGGAAACTAATTTACATTATTTTGAGTTCCAAAGAAAAGGGCCTTTTGGGCCCGTTTGATTCAACTGTCAGAAACGGTAACCAGAAACGGAATTGCACTAATAACCAGTAGTGTTATGACTTGTTTGGATGAAGTTTGGATTTTATTTTTGGGCGTAATTGGAGTATTGGACAGAATATATAGCACTCTGAAATTAGACTGTCAAGTGTCGATCAAAAGATATACCAAGAAAAGTGCCATTTAGTTTCTAAGTTCCAAAATTTCAAAGTTTTCAAAGCAAATAAGTAAAAGTGAAAAAAGAAGTGATATAATGTCGGATTGTTTCTCCAGATTATACATTGCTTTTTTAGGATAAAATAAATTCTAACACATGAATTCGAATTCCAATTTCCAAACTATAAGTAGGGCGATCATCTTGCGGATAAACATTTACGAGTTTTCATACTTTGAAGACAACTCTAATACATCATCATAAGATCTCAAGATATGAGATAATTTGAAGTATTCAATTAAAAAACTTTGTTTTATACTAGAATTCTAACAAAAACATCAATCAAAATACCCAAATGATTAAATTAGCTCATCTAAATGACAAAAAACCTACTTACTACTTAAAATTAACTTATCAACATAAACCATAAAAAATATCAAAAGAAACGATGAAACTTAAATTCCTATATTAGGGTTTACCTAGAAAAAGTGTACCGTTGAGGGGAGCGCTAGACTGGGGATGTCTGATGTGGTCTTCCTTGGTTGGTGGGTCGTCGAAACCTGAACGCAGAGACGAAGCCAGGAATTTCAAATTTTAGAGCCACTAAACTTTTTAGTAACAAATATATTCATAGAATAAAAAATTGTCAGTGTTATTTAAAAAATTTCTAGTTGGATCGTACTCCTTGTATTTGCATAGTAGCCATGAATTAACACATTCAATCCTAAATTTGACATAAAAAAAAATAATATCCAGCCTTCTCATCAATAGACAATTGCATTTGACGTTTAGGATGCCCAAAATGCCGACATTAAAAGACTCAAAAAATTGCATCATTGTACAAACAAACATATTGCTGTCAAACTCAAAAATACCCAAAAATGCGACATTAAAGACTATATTTCAAACCATTGTGGCCAATTCTCCCATGTATACATGAACAACAGATAATCATTCTGTAAGATATAGTGGACTGGAGATTGGTTGCATGCAATTCCAAACACCTGTGCATATGGAGATTGACGTTGTTGCTATACTTAATCAAATGTTAATTCGTTTTAATAAACGTAAATTCCCAACCATATTTCACACCTTTAAGAAAAAACAAACACATTGAAATTGGAACTCGATCAAAAACATAGAAATTTGATTTTCTTGCGAAATCAGATAGGGAGAAACTAGAAAAGAGATGAGAGAAAGGAAGTGACTAACCAGTTTTGGCTACTTAAATTTTTTATTTGCCTGGAAACTCAACTTTTTTTTGAATAATTTTCTCTAAATTACTTAAAATCTGGGAGCATATATGAATGGTCATGGTATAACCGTATAAGACTTGCGTAGGAGTTGTTTTATGCGCAGAAAACAATGTTTTTCTTGTATTCTCTTTTGTTGGACAAAAGAGTGGGTTTTAAAATAGCCAAGTGGCTGATTAAGTCCTTAGTTGTAGTGCCAAAACCTTAAACAATTGTCACTCTTTTTGTCAACATTTGGGGGTTAAGTAGACGATATACATATATTAATAAAAGAATGTTTGAAAGTACTCTGATCCTCAAATAATACTAGATTTTGTATAATACTAGTATAGAGGCACGTGCTTTTGCATGTGCATCAGTACAACCTATAATAATTTTAAAATTATACTCCCTCTCCATTTTAATTGGTTCTTTATTTTAAGATATATAAGGAAAAAAATTATTTGAGAAATTGAGGGAAAAACTTTTGTGTCGGGATTTCAACAAAGTAACCGGAGTAACAAAAAAGACTTTCGGAGACAAGACCATACAACACTCAAACTCCATGTATACATTTTAATGGTGTTATAATGTTATTATCCCTCCATTCAAGTCCAAAAGTCAAAATTATGTTTTAGCTGAATTTTTTTATAGTTCGTTTTTCAGACATTATAATTTATTGGAACCTCATCAATATTAGACTCACAAGAAAGAACGCATTGATATTTTTTGGTAAAAATTTTCACTTGAATTAATTAGTCTCAATGAAAGCAAGCAAAAGAGACCATATAATCATTAAGATTACTTTAGCTAGATGGCATGATCTTTGACAAAATTAAACCTAATAAGTATAGTTTAGTCTACTTCCAAGGTGATATTTGAGGGTAAAAGTTGGAACGCGGAAAGTACCACAACTTGACTTTGGTTGACCTTTATCCATTTATATATAAGTTAATGAAATAATACTTTGAGTGACGTGTTATTGACATTGAGAACGTTTTCTGGTTAAGAGGTTGTTCTATTCACCTCATAATAATACTATGATTAAAAATAGGAAAAATTGGCGCCAACAGCCCAACTATTGATTTGGTGCACAAAACAGCACAAACTAAAGAAGGTGCAATGCACAGCATAAACTTTATGTGACGGGTGTACAAGCAACACAAACAAATATTGTGGTAGGTGCACAATACAAACTCTATGTGATGGGTGCACAAAACAACATGAATTCTAAGTCGAATCTCAGGCCAAAATCTCCTTGTGTTGTTTTGTGCACCCATCACATAAAGTTTGTGTTGTGCACTGCACCTTCTTTAGTTTGTGCTGTTTTGTACCAAACGAATAGTTGGTGCTGTTGGCGCAATTTACCCTTAAAAATAAGTTTAGTTTGATAAAAATAAGTTCCTTTAGTAAGGATCAACAGTGCAAAGAAGAAAAAACAATATAAATCGATAAAAATAAATTTACTTATGTGAAAAATAAGTTTTTTTTTCTATTAGTTCATGCTTACATTGATGTTTCCACGTTCATTGAAGTTAATTTATCCTATGAGTTTGCATTTGGATGGTCTAATTATGATCTTATGATTAAAAGATATTCATGAACTTAAAGTCTCGCTCAAATGTTAGAGTATGCATCATACACCTGGGTGTACTATGAGCATGATACACTCATGTTTATTTGAGCAAAAAAGTAGCATTGGATGTACCATGCTCATGGTACATGCATCCGGGTGTATAATAAAAATTATACTCAAAACCAAGTTTCAAACTTTACTTTTATATTTAAAAACTAACTTTAAATATAAAATTATAACTTAATATCATAAATAATGAAAATCAATTTTTTTAATTCACTCAAACAATAAAGTTTTAAATTTTATTTATAAAGCATATAAAAATCATAACTTTATCATTAAAACTATAATTAAATATAAATATAGGAAAAAGGAATAAGAAATAACAGGAAGAACACTACGAAAATCAGAAAAACTAAGAGGAAACACGCGTAGGGAGGCGCGTGGGCTGCGGCTGGTCGGCGCGTGTGCAACACGCGCTGTTGCTGTTGTGTTGCTTGCGTGGCGAGCAAGAAAGTGAGCGAGGGAGTGCGGGTGTGCTAACGGCAACAAGGAGGAGAAGAGGGAGTGGCGAGTGGTGTGGGGGCTCGCCGGAAAATGAGTGAGGTGAGGGTGTGTGGTGGTCGGCTGGACAGCACGCAAAATGAGGAGGGAGAGGGGGAGAGTGAGGGGGCGGACGAGTAAGAAGGAAAAGAGAGAGAAAATAAGAGTGTGAAAATTTGGGGCTTTGATGGGTATTTATAGGTTTGCCTAGAAACCTAAGGCAATTAGGTTTAGGTTAGTTGGGCTTAGGTTGATCATCCAAACCTAAGTAAACGTTTTGGGCTCCTCAACCCAGTATTAAAATCCATTTAAACATAACCCAAAACCTTTAATAAAATATTTAATACTTAAAGGTTCAACCCAATAAAATATTAACGATTATTTAAAACGTTTAAATAATCGTTTTACTTTCAAAATAGTCAACACTTAAATAATTTAATAAAATAAACATGAAAATGATTGTAAATATACACAAATATATTTATAAAATTCATAAAATTACGGGAGATGACACAAACTGTCTTGCATGAAAGCAATAAAATGAATGGTGAATCCAAAAGAACTTCATTCTTGGGGAGATTGAGAGAGGAAGATTCGCTCTTAGGGAATGAATCTGAGGGGCTTGAGCATGATAGGAGGGATATTCATGTATGGTTGGACAATGATATGACTGTTTATTGTAAAGATTATTCTGAGTTGGGGGATCTTACTTTTGGACGGATTCAACGACCCCTCGTTGGTTACTTATCTTGCCATGTTGGCCAAGTATTCAAGGTATCGGACATTCAAAATTTAGCCTTCTCCCTAAATCATCATCCTCTGTATTGCGCCATTTTGGATTTATGAGACTTTTAAGTTTCGAATATTTTTTCTTTGCTCTCTACCTTTGTACACTAGGGTGGCTCTGATCAAGTATACCCCACCTACTTTATATCTTTTTCCTACAAATTCTAGGAGTATTGTCGTTTTGTCTACTTTGTTTGATTCATATCTGATTGACATGAGTTAATCGATCGGAGGTGATGAAGGTTTACTATCCCTTCGAGGACAATAAACTCTTTCACTGTCTTTCCTTTTGTATATGTAAGCCAATGGCACCATGAGGAGCTTGCTTTAAAAGAAGCTATCTTGAATGACCAACTCCACACCACCCTCCCCCAAACCAAAAATAAAGAGAAGAACAATAATGATATCCTTGGTGATTGATAGCTGATGTTCAAATCTGCAGGCTTCAAAATGAATGACAAACCCTCTTGAAATTTGCAAAATTCATTCAATCTTGTGTTCTTTGCAGAGAGTATTTATTATGATCAGTAAGTACATGTATATGTGAACCATTCCAATTTTCAAAAACGTGCCTATGCTTTTCTTTTCTCCGAAGGAATGGGATAATTGCTCAATGCTTGGTATAGTATTGCCCTTACTGCTGCCAAGGTATAATGCAAGACTAATACAGAACTTTTGTGCATCCATGTATTCAACCATCTTGCCTTAACTCTTGACTTTTGCATTCACTATCAGGTGAAGGAACTATTTTTCAGGAGGCAGAAATATAAGATGCAATCAAGGCGGTTGTTTATTTATAGCAGGGAGCAAAAAGGTGAAAAGTTTATTCATTTTTATCTTGCAAATCTAATCACAATAACTTAATTATCCCTTTATGTCTATCGGTCTTATAGTCGTTTTCTCCATGTTATGCAACAAGTGCTAAAGTACATCTCACGCCGATCACCTTTAGATTTTTATTGTCCCATTATCATTTTAGAATACTCTCTCTCTAATGTATATATATATATATATATATATATATATATATATATATATATATATATATATATATATAAAACTGTTTTCACGTGAAAACCAAGTAAAGGATGTATTCTTGTGATTTTCATGGCATCTTAGTTGGATTGTGATTAGTATACCCGATGTTAATCTCGTTTAGGATTCGTTTTTGTTGTGAGAGTATTATTCTCAGTTTATATTTTACCAACCAGAAATTGTATCGATAGAGTAACCGGGGGGGATAATCTCTACTTAGGTGTGTAGAAATTTTTTGTTATACCATGGACATGCTTTTAGATGACATTTTTGTTAGATGTTCCTGATTGTGGTTAGTTTGTTTTATACAAGATATTAAATATGTCCTAACTTTGGGGCCTATTTTACTATCAAAACTCTTCTTGGTAGAATATTACTTTTTTATCTCCATTAATATGCTACATAGGACTAATTGAATGATAAGCTTGAAGACGATGCAAAGATAGATCCATCTCTTGTTGATATATGATGGTTGATCCTATTATTGTCAACCGTAGGAGACTAGGGAATATTTACCTAGGCTCCCTTTAGATTTAGTTTCAAGGTGAACGTTTGATTTGTAGTTGAAGTTTTAAATTTTGTGTAAACCGGTGAAATGTATATGTACTAGGAATAACATTTTACTTTGTATTTAATGATTATGAAGTATATACATTGATCGTCAGTTGATCTTTAGTATTATGTAGCTTATTTGCTTTAAATAGTATAGTAATTAATTGTATAATAGTACAAATGTCCAGGTGGTAAATATAATGTATATGCATGTTTCAATACCCCATTCCATAAAATCGTTGCATTTGCTTTTCCTATAAATCGTTTCAGCTTGATAAACCATTGCCTTTGTAGAGTAGAAATAAGTATTTCATATGTCTACCTTATGCAACGCTTTATTGAAACTTCAAAAAAGCGTTGCATTGGTACAAAGTGTTGAATTTGTTCAAATGGAACGACAGCGTATGCAGCACATTCAAAAGCGTTGCATTAGACCTATTGCAACGCTTACAACCACATAATGCAACGTTTATAAGGGTTGCATTAGACCTTAAATGTAATAGTGATTTCGCTTCAGAGGACGAGATGAAAGATGAAGATGAAGAGGATGAGGATGAAGATTGAAGACTGAGCCACCTAGTTGTTTCCCTCACCCCCCTTATTCTATTCACTGATTTTGATTATCTGTTTTCCCCACTGTTTTACAAGAGATTTTTCTGTAATTTGGTTCTGGTATGACTCTGTTGGTTTGTATGCTTTTGGTTTTCTTTATGTTATAGGATTGTGAGTTGCAAAACTATTCTATTTTCACAGAATTTCATACGAATTGATAGTTGATGTTACCATTCGAGATAAAGCAATACTTGTTGTATGATATATTCTATTTGAAATGCATTTTGATGATGCCAAATGGGGGAATAATAGCTGAAGTTTTTAAAGCTTGGGTCTAGGTAGTTTACATTGAGTCTTTAGTCTAGTTTGTTCCTTATTTAGCTTAGTTTTTTGGACTTTTAGAATAAAGTATGGTTCTCTGGTCCACTCCTAGGAAAAGTTTGAAGTAGTCATCAGTTGTTTCACCTAGTGCCGAAAAAATAAAAAATCTAAAAATAGTTCCATCAGAGTGAAAGTATTCTTATGACTACTTGTTGCTTGCAAGGAATATTTTCAAAGCGTTTGTCATCGTCAAAAAGGGGAAATTTGTTATGTCCCTTGGTATTTTGATTAATGATAAACCTGTTTACAAGAACAATTGAATGGTACCGAGCATAGAAAAGCTGAGTGAACAACTGTAGAACAAATTGTTTCAACAAGCTATATATTAAGTAGCTTGATATAATTGTCAAGTATTGGTAATTACCACTACGATCGATCTCCAACTCATGGGGGCGGTTTGAAAAAAGAGTGATCATGATTATTTACCAAATTAAGGATTCTTATCCTTTTGAGATATACTTAATTTTAGGCCACGACTTTAGGGATGCATTGACCTTTTAATATCTTGATTAGGGTTCTCTCATTTCTTGAAGCTCTAAGTGAATCAATCTCATCATTTTTTAGAGCACAACAAAAGAATTAAGCTAAAACAATTCAATTGTATCAAGTGCACAAATGTAAGGACTTATATTTTTCTCTTGTAAGGTTGTGAGAAAGCATTTTTAAGCTAAGACAGTGAATGTGAATGAAATTACTAACTGGGATCAATAACTGGGTAGCAAATTGATAGGTCAGTTTGTGAGTTCTAGAGTTCAAGGGCGACTCGAACACTTGGGTTGAGTGTGGGATATTGATAGGCCAAAACTCGTATCACTTATTCAAAGATAATTCCTACAGTCCTCTAACAATGGTAGTCAAGGGAAGCATGGTCGAATCCGCAGGGAGACAAAGTTTCTATGTTAATATTCAACCAACTAACTACTTCAGATGAAAGCAGAGAAGATTAACTGAACTAATAATTAAACTAAGAAAGCGAGAATTAAAATGAGATTTAACTATGAATTAAAAGTCTAGGGTATTAGTTCGGTCCACCATGCTTATACCAATCAAATAGGGTTAACTACTATCAAAACCTAAGTCAAGAGTCGAGGGATTAGAGCATGTGTTGAGCTATGGTTAAGTCTCAACGCTCATAGTTCAACATACGCCGCTTGTCCACTAACGTAATCAGAACTATTGGTGTGTCCTGGGCCTTTAATCGTAAGACAGGTCTGTGCGAACAATTATTAACCATAAGCAATCAAAGAAATTGGCCACTAACATTAATCACTAATCAAGAACAAACCACACCACAATCACTCAAATCAAGCCCTAGAAATCAATAGAAATATAAACAACAATCATGGTATAAACATGGCTTCCCTATCTAACACCCTAGAAAGAGATCTACTCAGACATGATTAAATAAACAATAACAAAGCTAATAAGAAACCCTAATAATTGCATTATGAAATAATCAAAACCTAAACTAGAACAATTAAGAAGTAATAACAAAGCAATGAGATAGAAGATTACCAATTTGACAAAAAGTAATAACTTTAATTGAATTGAACCAAGGTTTGATCTCCTCTACAATGATGAAACTAATGAAACTAATGAATAAATAACTCTAAAAGCTCTCTAAGTGTTTTAGATAATAAAAGTTCCATGTAAAAATAAACTCAAAAGTATTTATAATAACCTAAGAAAGCAAATAAGATAGGACGGAAAAGACGCAATTTCGCCTTTCCGTGTCTTCTGCCCGATCGGGCATTGGGCCGCCCAATCAGGTCTGGGAACATCAATTCAGCAGCACAAATATAACGTCTGCCCGATGTGATCGGGCGAGGACCACTCGATCGGGCAAAGCTGCCTGATGCCATCGGGCCAAGGATCGGGTGGAAAATTAGAACTTTTTGGCTAGGAAGATCGAGCCCGATCGGGCATCCACCACCCGATGCCATCGGGTGGATGCATTTTCAAGGCAGCTCTTGTGCTTGGCTTCAGATGCAAAGCTTCTCAATAATCCTTCTTCAAAATGAGCTCGAATACAATCTCGAGACCTCCTACATGCCTCATAACTTCTCCGCTACAGTGTGGCGGTCTAAAAGACAGGAAATAGAGAGTTTTTCCCTAAAACCAGCAAAACGTTATAAAACAGACAAACCACAACTATATCGAAATAGTTAGCATAAATGGCTACTAAGAGCGTCAATACCGCACAATTTAGCTTGTAAATGAAGGGAAAAACTCTATATGAAATCATTATATCAGGTATGTTGATGGTTAGAGGTAACAATTGATTAGACTATCATGTTGTTCTTAAGAAGAAATAATACATGTGACTATAGGGAGGCTTTAACCCAGAGTTAGTTGGAACCTCATTATATCTGTTGTCTTTGTTATTTTGTTATCAAAACAGTGGGTATACAATAGGCACTCAAAATATTCATCAGTAGAGATCACCTAAGTAAGACTCCGAGTTTGAAGATTCCACACCTAGAGAAGCAAACAATTTTACAATTTATTAGCTATGCGTAGCAGATATTATAGTAATTTGAGTCTAGAGACTATTTATCTTGCCAATAATGCTAGGGACTTACAATCCATGTATCTAAATGAGTAACACTCTGTACTCTCCTACTTAATTTTCTGGCTCCTACTTTGCACCAAAATTTATTTTTGTCTCAAATCATGTACGCTCTGCGCAAAGCCTACTATGAAGCTGCTATCTACGTTCTACAATACATTAAAGTCATCTGGGCCGAGATTTATTCTTACATGCTAATAGTGACTTACAACTCAATGCTTACTATATGTGATTCTGATTAGGAGAGTTGTCATATCTATCGCTGTATAATTAGTGGTTACTTAATTTTGCTTGGTGCTTCCCCTATCTCATGGAAGCCCAAAAAATCCCGATCTCATGGTCTTCAACAAAGGCCGAATGTAGAGCCATGGCTCACCCTTGTGCAAATATTTAATGGTTGTAGTACATATTAGTTTCCCTTGGCATTCCTTATCGACGAACAGAAATAGTCCCTCATGGCTTAGGATCCTCATGATGCCATTTGAGGATTACTGTGATATATTAGAAATATGGTTAAAATTAGCTACAATTTGTAAAAATCTCATTTAGAAAGATTGGTTGGCATGTATATCTTTTGTACGAGTATTGGAATAATTGGCTAACCTGTTTAGGTTTGCCTGGCACGGTTATATATATAGAGATCAGAAAATCTATCTTTACCACCCTAAGAGTCTAATTACCAAATTACCCTAATACACCCCCTCAATCTTTACGGGGAGGAATCACGGATAGATTGGAACGATGTTTACAAAACAACTCAGAAGAAAGACCCTTAGTAAAAATATCAGCAACCTGTAACTGTGTCGGAACGTGCTTGACCTGAAATCCACCTTTAGCAACCATCTCACGAACAAAATGATAATCAACATCAATGTGCTTACTACGATCATGATGAACAGGATTGGCTGTAAGATACATAGCAGAAACATTGTCACAGTAGAGAATGGTAGGCCGTCGATGAAAATACCCTAAATCAGCCAACAATTGACGTATCCAAATTGTTTCAGCTGCAGTGTAGGCAACAGCACGATACTCAGCTTCAGTAGAAGACTTCGAAACAGTAGGTTGCTTCTTAGAGCGTCAGGAGATCAAATTCTTCCCTAGGAAGACAGCATAACCAGTAGTAGAACGCCGAGTGTCGGGACACCCGGCCCAATCAGCATCAGAATAGGCCACAGTCACAGTAGGAGAGCCAGTACTATGAAGAAATAGCCCATAATCAGAAGTTCCCTGCAGATACCTGAAAATTCTTTTCACAGCATGAAGGTGAGTAGTACGAGGCGCATGCATAAATTGAGAAACCGAATTAACAGCATAGGCAATATCAGGACGAGTCATAGTCAAATATTGTAATGCACCAACCATACTACGATAATCTGTGGGATCAGCAAGAAGTTCACCATCTAAGAGAGAAAGAGTGACACGAGAGACAACAGGAGTACGTAAGGGTTTGACAGTATGAAGATGAAATTTCTGAAGAAGATCAACTACATATTTGTTTTGAGACAAAAGCAAACCCTGAAGAGTACGTAAAACCTGAATGCCTAAGAAATAATGCAAATCACCCAAATCCTTCATAGCAAACTGGGCAGAGAGAACACTGATAAATTTTTGAAGCAAAGAGGAACTACTACCTGTAAGCACAATATCATCAACATATAGCAAGAGAATGATAATATGACCACTGTGTTTGAGAGTGAACATGGAGGTGTCACAACTGCTGCACTTGAAACCAATAGAGAGAAGAAAATTGCTGAAACGAGAGAACCAAGCTCGAGGAGCTTGCTTCAAACCATAAATGGATTTTCGTAACCGACAAACATGATGTGGTTGAGAAGGATGTTCAAAACCAGGAGACTGACGCATATAGACTTCCTCATTGAGGAAACCATGAAGGAAAACATTTTTAACATCGAGTTGACGAATAGACCATTTAAAAGTAGCAGCAAGAGTCAGAACTAAGCAAACCGTAGTAGGCTTAATTACAGGACTAAAGGTTTCAAAGTAGTCAATACCTGCCTGTTGATGATTACCAAAAACAACAAGTCTGGCCTTAAACCGCTCCACAGAACCGTCAGAATTATATTTAATCTTATACACCCACTTACAACCAAGAGCGTTTCTATTGTTGTTGCGAGGCACAAGTTCCCATGTATCATTCTTAATTAATGCTTCATACTCATCACGCATGGCTTGTTGCCAACGTGAATCTTTAGACGCTTGCTTAAAATTAGACGGTTCAGACTCAACAACATCAGTTTTTAAATCCAATAAATTCCTAGTTGAAATGATTCCGTCTTTGAGACGCGTTGTCATGGTATGAACATTAGTAGGATCGACACACTTAGACGACTTCCTAGGACTCCTAGGGGGAGGGACAATACTACACGGGGAAGACACAAGGGGTGGATCAAGCGGAGGGGTGGAAGGCGAAGAAGGAAGAATAGGAAGAGGGGCGGCAGACATCGCGGGCGCAGACGAGGCCTGCGGACTGGCAGCAGCGACCAAAGGAAGGGGGGAGCTGCTGCGGGGGCGGGGGAAGCGTGCCCATTTGAGTTGCCTGCAGCTCGTATTCCCGCGGGCGCGTGTGACCCCTGCGGGCTGGTAGGAAGATGATGGAAAGCATCATGAGCTGCTGCGGGCGCGGGGGGACACGGGTGCGGGCTGCGGGGGGCTGACATCCCTCGGGCACGCGTGCATCCAGCGGGCAGGCAGGGGGTTGCTGCATGTGCTCCCGTGATGCGGCAGGCGCGGGGGAGGGACTTGGTATCGAGGACACATTCGAAGACATCCTTGAGTCACTAGATAAAGGAAGACTTGGAAACCAAACTAAGGGGTCAAGAGACTCATCCATAGACGAACCAATGGGTGTGCGAGACACAAGAGAACGATAAGGAAATATACGTTCACTAAACAACACATGACGACTTGTATAAACTTTGCCAGAAACAGGATCAAGACATCGATAACCCTTATAATTTGATGCATAGCCAAGAAAAACACATTGAATGGACTTAGCCTGTAATTTATTGATTTTAGGATCTAAAAACAACGGAAAACAGGCACAACCAAAACATTTCAAAAACTCATAGGAGGGGGGACGGTGAAAAAGCTTAGCAAACGGGGATGAACCCTGCAATGCTGAACTGGGAAGACGGTTTATCGTATAAACCGCCGTATAACACGCATCAACCCAATATCGAGTTGGCAACTCAGATTGAATAAGCATAGAACGTGCCATCTCGATAATGGTTCGATGTTTCCTTTCTGCAACACCATTCTGCGCTTGAGTCCGAGCACAAGACTTTCGAAAATAAATTCCCGAATCACAGAAATGTTGTAGTAAAGGAGTGTTATCAAATTCACGTCCACCATCACTTTGGAAAAATTTAATTTTGGAATTAAACAAATTCTCAACAAGTTTCTGAAAAGCTAAGAAGGTCGAATAGACATCAGATTTCAGTTTAAGTGGATATAGCCAAGAAAAACGTGAATAATCATCAACAAAAACCACATAATACTGAAAAAACTGATTCGATTTAATTGGCGATTTCCAAAGATCACTATGTATCAAATATAAGGGATTGGGGGCACGATGAGTCACAGACTCAAAGGGCAAACGATGTATCTTTCCTACTTTTCAATGAACACAATCGTCATGAAACTTAGAATTACATGAAATCAAGTTTTGTGAACGTAAACTTCCTAAAATTCTTGCAGAAGGATGACCAAGGCGAGTATGCCAAACATCTCCAAACTCCTTAGTGGCTATGAGAGCAGGGACAGACGACTCTGGGCAGACTTGGGAAGACTCTTAACAAACTCGGGAAGACAACTCTGACTCTAGAATGTGAGGCTGAAGAGGGTAGACACCATTCTTACTGATTCCCCGCAACAGAACCGCCCCCGTGGTCTTGTCCTTAACACAAACAGAAGACTCGTCAAAACAGACTATGCAAGAATTATCCTGACATAACTTTTGAACAGACATCAGATTATGTTTTAACTGGGGAACATGACACACCTTCGTGAGGCGAAGGGGGGGATTCGGGGAAGACATAGTCAAATTACCAAGTTTATTAATGGGAAGTTTCGTGCCATCACCAACAACAATAGAACTCGAACCAGTGTAAGGGAAAGCATTAGATAGCTTACCATCCTGTGAGGTCATATGAGATGCGGCTCCAGAATCTGGATACCAAACGGAGTCATTCGTTTCACCACCAACAGACAGTGCAGCTAGGGCACGTGTGACACCATCAGGAGAGGAAGGTACAAAGCTGTGATTGAAACGCTGAGGACAATAGGCTGCTTGGTGACCTGGATACCAACAAAGACCACAAGTATCTGAAGAAGGAGTGTTGGCTAAATTGCCGTTAGATGGATTACTTCCTGCTGAAGACAAATCATTAGCAATATAATTGGCACAAGAATAATCAACATACGAAACATCACGAAAATTACCCATACCATTAGTGCGGCCTGCATGACCACGACCACCCTGTCCTCCATTGCCGCGTCCTCCAGTGTTACCACGACCACCCTTGTTACGATTATTGTTGTGGCGATTCTTGTTCTTACCACCCCATTGACCTTTAGAATTAGAACCACTCGAAGAAGACGGTTGTGAACCTGAAGAGCCAGACTGAACAGCGACTAAGGCCTGATGAGCAGTAGGCGTATCATCATATGCACGCTTAGCCTTAATACGTTGTTCATGCTGAAGGAGCTTGGGGCGAAGATCATCAAAAGTCAAAGTCGTTTGAAATTGTAACAAGGTAGTGACATGGGCATCATAATCACGATCTTGATCCAAGGCAGTCAAGGTATACTGAACGAGGTCATACTGAGAGACAGGACACTGAATAGCAGCTAAGGAATCAACAATAATCTTAATTTCACGTAAAAACGTTTCCATAGTCTGTTGTTCAGGTTTCTTCATATTACTCAACCGTCCTTTCAATTCCATAGACCTAGCCATACTAGCATGTAAAAACCTCGACTTTAACCTATTCCAGATCTCCACAGAAGTATGTAATTCATGTACATCTAGCATAACATCACGCGACAAAGTAGCATACAACCACAATTTTATTTGTTGATCTAGGCGTAAATACTCGTAAAATTGCGGATTAGGGACAGATTGACCAAGATGATCAACACAAGTAGGTGAAGGAATAGAAATTGTACCTTCAACAATACCTAAAAGTTGATGCGTTAACAAAAAACATGTGACTTGTGTTTTCCAGACGAGGAAATCCTCCGGAGTAGTCAACTTGATCGTAACAAATCTTGTAATATCGTGGTTGTTAAATTGTTGTGCATAAGATGCCAAAGAGTTGAGTGGCTGGAGAGAAGGAAGCATGGACGAGGCACGCATCATGGAAGAGGGGGCAACAGAATCTGCCGGACCACCAAAACCTGGTAGGTAATGGCGGGTTGGACTCCGGGAAGGGGAGGAAAACACCAGTGGGCTGCTGGTAAACGACGGCGGCAAAGAAGCCTGCTGGAGAGAAGGAAGCGCCGTGGAGGAGGCCAACAAGTTAGGTTGGTGCGCCAGCCAAGAAGAACCACCAAGATCTGAGGCGGCAGAGACAAGGCCAAGAGACGAGTGACTTTGCGTTGGCTGCTGGTGCGGCAGAGCCGAGGAGACGCCGGTAGTGGCCGGAAAGAAGGCGTCGGGCTGTAGCGGCGGAGCAGAGACGAAGTCCTGCGCTGGGTTGTGACGGAAATCAGCGCTGGGCGTCTGATGCCGGGGCTGGTGCACCGGAGTAGTCGGTTCTGGGTGAACGGACTGACCGGCGGTGGGCACATGGGCGGCCATAGAAGGTGGTTGCCGGAATTAGGGTTTAAACAACCGAAAATTGAAAGAGAAAAAGGAAAAAAAAAATTTAACCTAGGCTCTTGATACCATGTACGAGTATTGGAATAATTGGCTAACCTGTTTAGGTTTGCCTGGCACTGTTATATATATAGAGATCAGAAAATCTATCTTTACAACCCTAAGAGTCTAATTACCAAATTACCCTAATATCTTTGTTTAGTAGTTTCCTCTTCCTACCAGTTTGAAATTAAGTTGAGATGTTCAATAAGAGATACACAAAATAGTTCCTCAAATAGAACAATAAGGAGAAGTAAATGCACCCTTAATAATGTTTTATGTTTGCGTTATACGTCTATAAGAGGTATGAAAGTAGAGATGTTACACATTAGAGGTCCATTCTCTTCACCAAAAAAAAAATTTCCAGTTTAATAAGTTTAGATACGATTTAATACGTTCCGATAGGTTCCTAACATGTTATAAAATAAAGTCCAATAACTTCTGATTAGTTAAGATATTATTATAATATTTACAAAAATAATAATCTAAGCCTTAAGGTGTTTTGCTTTTGTAGATGTTGAACATAATGGTAGATCGGAAGAATTCTTTATGTCAGTTAGCAATTGTTACATCTTTTTGGATGGTACTAAATTTGTTAGATAAATAGTGTGCAGTACGACATTGTTTGTAAACATAGAACAAACTTGCCCCGATTTCATAAATAAATAAAGATAAACAAGGGTTGTCCCTAATGGACATTTGTTATATTATAGAGTCCGATTGATATTACCCTCATTGATGTGATACTTTGTAGAAACTAAGTTTGAGTTTCTTGTGACATCTCAAGACGATGATTAGGGTAATCATCCGACAAAAATGCATTCTATCCATCTCGACAATGGTTTCTTAGCTACAACGATTAGCCTAGAACAAAATCTTCATTGGCAGTAGCAGAGGGCTCAAGTGTTGTCCATTTGTGAAGTCGGGTAATCAAAAAAAGTGAACTCGATTGTGAGATCAAACCGCAAATTAAACCAATCCAAAGACCCTGAACCACAAAAATGTAAGGCAAACATAGAGAAACATAAGCATAAAGAAAATAATCGTAAGAAATAATCAGGTGCTATCAAATAGGATATCTTATTTCAGTAAACTCACTTTACTATCGATTTTTGTCAAAAACCACCTTCAACCATCATTTTCTCATTGTTTGTCAACTACTTTGTTCCTTTGTAATATATCTATTACTTATGTAGGGTGACTTTTGCAAATATTATACACTTACTTTTTTACTTTTGTTTATAACCACATATGTTATTCATCCTCTCTCTTTCTTTATTCTTGCTCTCACATATGTTAGTAGTAAGCAAATGCAATCGAACTTAGTATAATAATGCAAATTTTGCAATGGTCCGTATTCAGAAACATAGATAGTAGATTTCTTATGGAATAGTTTTTTTAGAAAGTTTGTTAAAATAAAACAACTTCTCACTAATTTTCCAAGATGGTCATGAGATATGTAGAGTAACCTGATTAAATATTTAAATTACCTTGGCATACAGATGAAAGTTGAACGCAAGTAAGCATGCAATGGGCATCCCAATGAGATAAAAAGTCCCTAAATTTACGAACATAGCCAAGTGTTGCCAACCGCATCCTCTGCATACTCCTGTTTCTCAGGACAACAAAAATAGCAAGATCATTGATCAATAACAACATATAATAAGTTCAATAGTGAAGCTAAAATGTGATGATCTAAGACCTGATAATATCCCTTGAATTGAGTCCAAGAATATAGAAATGCAAACTAGAGGAGTCATGGAAGCGTATGCTTTGATTATTGAGGAGTTTCCACTGAAAAATCCTGCCCAAATGTTATGTTCAAAGCCTAGGAAAATAAAAACGGGAGCCAGTATGAGGATCGACAACTTTAATGTTACGCCCATTGCATGCTTCGCTTGATTTGATTTCCCAGCTCCAAGCTCATTTGAAACTCTTGTGCTATGATAATCAGATTTACAGGAGAGGATTATTGGTCAAAATAATTCATCAATAATATAAAATATGAAAAGAATGTTACTCGAATATAAATACCTTGCTGTAGCACTTAAGCCGTAGGTAAACATATAAGCAATTGCTTCTGTATTAACACTGTTAAGAGGTGGCAATGTTAGCACATATAACATACTCCACCAATTCATTAGGACGTTCGCATATACGAAGATCCTTTTATAGGGTGACAAAAATGAGACACATGAGTAAATCCTACCACATTGCAATAAGAGAAGTAGTTGTTTCGGAATTTGGCATGAGGCCGGCCAATAGCACCAAGATCTCAAATGCCCAGTACTCCAAACTGATAACAAATAAACATTCCAAACAAAAACAAAAAGGTAAACACATATCAGAATATCAATCAATGAACAACACTATTACAAAGAAAGAGGAAAAAAGGAAATAGTTTTAATACTTACCAAACCATAGCAGCAGAAGGTAATGCCAATTTCAAATTGACGAAGACATAACAAAATGATTCCTTAGATAATCCTCTCCAAGTAGGCTTAAATCTTTTAGCATAACTCACGTAGAACATCAATACTATAATTGATAGCCAAAATGAGATGGAAGTAGCCAACGCGGCTCCTTTATAACCAAGAGTTGTGCAATGAACCAACCAATAGTTAAGGCCGAAATGCAAGAGCAATGGCACAAGTGAGAGTATAACTAAGGGTAAAGCCACAGATTGCGTTTGGAGGAACCTTATGATGTTTTGTAGAATTCCATATGCAAATATTCCTGGTATTAAACATCTCATGTAGATTGATGCTTCTTTTGATATTTCAGGGCTTTGATGTAGTAATATTAATATGGGTTCTGTAAACCACCATAGTATTGATACGAGTATGGAGAAAAATAGCGAAACTATACATGATGCTTGAAGATAAATCCCTAGCATTTCATACAATTTAGCACCAAAGCCTTGCCCACATAATGTCTCAAGTGCACCACTCAGGCCAATCTACATAAGACAATATGGTTAATTCAGAAAGATTAATATTCAAAATTCTTAAACTTTCAGAAGGATAATCTCTAAAGAGCAAGACATATGGGATGACAGACACCTAATTACTTAATTAGGATATACAAAAGACGAAGTTTTATATCTCAAATATAATATTCATATGGGACATATTTTGAGGATAAAATTAACTTCAACTCATTGAAATTGCTTTTTTTATGATACCTTACGTAGTGTTTCCTCTTAGATGAAGTTATCTTATTTTACTAGTCAAAATTGGTTAACCACGTATCTCTTCTTACACTAAATTTTACACTCATTAGATATCAATAATTTATAACATACACTAAAATTGTTTTGGCCACCTACAAGTCCCTCCTAAAGATATTAAGATTTGTTAAGTGATTGTTTTAGAAGTCTAATTATATACAAGCCCTATACGATACTAATGAAATTTATTTGGTCAATATGAATTATTTGAATAAGTACCTTGAAAAATAAGTTACTCCTTTCTAGCATAGATTATACTCGCTCCGTTTCTAGATATAAAACATTTTGGCTCATATATTTAGCTTCAAAATGAAAAAAGCATCTACAATAGTAATAAAATACTGCCTCTGTCTCTAATCTGATGACATATATTGACTTATGACATGATTTATACTTAAAAAGAGATAATAAAAAAAAAGTGTGGTTTTGTTAGAGTCATCTTATTGTATATTTTAACAATATCCTATTATTTTTACTTATTGATAATTTAAGATATCAACATTGAAATTACTTATTCGCAGACGTGATAAAATAAAGAGTCAACTAAAAACAAATAGAGGAAGTATCAAGTATCAAGGTAAGATATAGTAATTTCCCATTAATATACAAGTTTTTATGAAAATCCTTACCAACTTAAAAATTAACCAAATAAACTTAACTAAAATCTTCTATATGCATAAAGTTGGTTTGCATGTCTTAAATTTTAGAAATTAATAAAAAAGTATGGGTCTGTTCTCTCTGAAAACAACTGAAATGAAAATGATCAAAGTGAACTAAACAGAAATAAATAGTAAAATGTGACAGCAAAAATATTATTCTGAGCTAAACTGAACTAAACTGAAAATAATACTACCTCCGTTCCTTAATAAGTGACACATTTCATGTTTTCACGCTTGCCAATGCATTATTTCAAACATTAATATCTATAATTTTCAATGTGTAAAAATTATAAAAAGTTGATATTAAATTAATGCACGTTGAGACGAATCTAACAAGATCCCACATGACTATATTTTTCCTAAAAGATAAATCACCAAATCTAATCAAAGTTTAAACTGTGAATAGTAAACAATATACAAGTGTATCACTTATTAAGGAACGGAGGAAGTATAAATTGGGGGAATAAGGCCATATATCATAGGAGTATAATAATAGTGTACTATCAAAGCCTAGAAGCTAAGAGCACCCTTAATGGTGAGCCGAAAACAAAATGTCAATATTCTCTTTCCTCATTTCTCTCTCCTCCACATCACCCAATTGAGATTTTTCAATTGAGATTTTTTTTCAACTTCTTAACACTGATCTTTTAAAAATTCTCAATTCTATTCTCTCTCCTACCTTTTGCCTACCCCACCACATTTTCTCTCTCTTCTCCCAATTTCAATACTACACTTCGTATTAATTTATTATAATTTATTATTAGTAAATTGTATTATTAAGGTGATTATTATTAATTAATATGAACTAAAATTAATTTATATAATAAATATTGATGCATAAATAATTATTAATAATTAATTGAGAATTACGTATGTAGATGTAGATGTAGTTGTTTAATTTTCTTTAAAATTAATAGTTAATTAAGAAATAATGTATATCTTAATCTCGTTAATGCTTGTTAATAGTTTATTAATCATAAAGCTATAAAATTAGTATCAATAATAATCGATAATTAAGATTAACATAAAATTAAACATATTTTTATTGACATTACAACGAAATAAAAGCAACGAAATTAATAAGAAATTACTTAAAGTACATGATCACTTAAGTTGATGACAAACATAATAGATAAATATTACTAAACATTTAGTTAACTAATAGATCGGTGTTGATTACCACCAAACTTTTGCCATATTTGTTCCACTAGATCATTTTTTAGTTGCAGGAGTGCGTTGATCTTGAACAACTTGTATTTTTTGTAAGTAGATGTTAATATCCACGATTCGATTGGTATGGTTACGAACAACTCTTCATTGGTAAGCACCGCTGCACGCCTAGGTCGATCCGCAATAAATTTTGAGGTATCAGCGTAGCTCGCATACGAGTGTCTTTCATCTTCAACAATCATGTTGTGCATTATAATACAACACATCATAATGTTATGAAGTATTTTCATGTCCCAAGCAAGGGACTGTTGCCGAATTATTGTAAATTGAGCTTGTAGGACTCCGAATGCTCACTCTACGTCCTTCCGGGCAGCTTTTTGATGTTGAGCAAACAACCTGTCTTTAGGAGTTTGGGGGACTTGGTATAGATTTGAGGAAAGTTGACCATTTTGGATAAATACCATTCATAAGGTAATATCCCTTGTTATATTGATGGCCATTAATAGAGAAATTAACGGGCGGTGCACGGCCTTCTAAAACATCATCAAAAACAGGGGAACAATGTAGAACATTGAAATCGTTGCATGAACCAGCAATTTCGAAGAAAGAATGCAAAATCCATAGGTCACAATCCGCAACGGCTTTTAGGATAAGTGTGGTTTTCCCATCCTTGCCTTGAAATTGCTCTTTGCAAGCCATGGGACAATTTTTCCACTCCCAGTGCATAAAATTGATGCTACTAATCATGTCTGGAAATCCACGGTCCTCCCCAATTCGGAGTAGCCATGCACCATCATTAGAAGTTGGTCGCCTCATGTCTGGAAATTGCTCTTTGCAAGCCGAGGTTTTCGTCGAGGTCGATCCGCAATAAATTCTGAGGTATCAGCGTTGCTGGCATACGAGTGTCTTTCTTCTTCAACAATCATGTTGTGCATTATAATACAACACATCATAATGTTATGAAGTATGTTCATGTCCCAACCAAGGGACGGTTGCCGAATTATTGCAAATCGAGCTTGTAGGACTCCGAATGCTCACTATACGTCCTTCCGCACAACTTCTTGATGTTGAGCAAACAACCCGTCTTTAGGAGTTTGGGGACTTCGTATAGATTTGAGGAAAGTTGACCATTTTGGATAAATACCATCTGTAAGGTAATATCCCTTGTTATATTGATGACCATTAATAGAGAAATTAACAGTCGGTGCACGACCTTCTAAAACATCGTCAAAAATAGGGGAACAATGTAGAACATTGAAATCGTTGCATGAACCAGCAGTTCCGAAGAAAGAATGCCAAATTCATAGATCACAATCCGCAACGGCTTTTTGGATAAGTGTGGTCCTCCCCAATTCGGAGTAGCCTTGCAACATCATTAGAAGAAGTTGGTCGCCTCATGTCCTGATTCCCAAATTGAGTGATGACGCCCCACGTAAAATGGTATAGGGCTTCTCTTGCTGTACTTTCACTTATGCTTACGTACTCATCAACAACATCGGCTGCTAAGTCGTATGCTAACATCCGTATCGCAACGTACACTTTTGTAGAGGAGATAACCCTAATTTCCCCACGGCATCCCGTCTTTGTTGAAACCAAGCATCATTGGCCACAACAACATTCATTATATGGAGGAAAACATCCCTAGGCATTCTAAATCGTCGACGGAACAGACGATCGTTATACACTGATTGTTCTGCAAAGTAGTCATTGAACAGGCGAACATGCCCGGCTTCCCGATCCCTATTACAACTTTGGTCTCTTCAACCCGGCCTTGGTCTAAGAGCGACTGCGGCCATTAGGTTAGGAAGATGAACACTTATTGCAGTGTCAATCATTTCCTCAATTTTTCTATCTTTATTGGCTCTATTTCCTCTTCAAAATCAGAAGATGAACTTGATGTGGAGCTTATAGGCATTTTGAAGGGTTGCTTGAGAAATTGGATAAGTGGAGAACTGATTTGAGAATTCAGTAAAGTTATTACTGGAAAGTGTAGTAACATACCAATGCACATGTATGGTTATATAAAGTTGGTTCCACATTAACATTGAATTCTCCAATACTCACATGAGTAACATGAACTACTTTGGATGCTCCACCACAACTTTTGAAAAAGCTGAGTGATGCTCTTGTATAAACATGTGACCATTGGATACTCTTGTCACAATCACATTTTGCAAAAGCTAAGTGATGTAGCCATTGGATGCTATTGTCACAATCATTTTTGTAGAACTAATATACTTGCAAAAGAAATAATTTAAAAGAAAGACATATATGAATAAAACATTGAAATAACATTACATAATAATATTGAAATTGAACCTATTTCACATGACATAGTACATTAATTAAATCCTGGGTGATTATTGAAATATTTTATCAAATCCTCATACATTTTTTGCTCATGGGGCAAACGATCAAGGTTGGCTCTTAATGAACAAAGAATGTTCCAATTGTGATGGTACTCCTCTCTTGCGTCCTGCTTCGCCTTGCGAGCTCCTTTCTCCCTTTTCAACCGTAACTTCTCCTTTTCAATCTCCATGAAAGCTTCTCTGTTATCATTGTGAAGCTTGTGTTTTTCTCTGAAAGCATTAAAAGCTTGAAATGCTTCATCAACTTGCGTCTTTCCTTTACCTCTTGCGAAGGCTTTTGCCTTCTTCGCACCGTCAGGACGTACAGTACTTGTTAGTGTATCATCACCTTCAAATTCTTCCCTGGATCTCTTTCCACTACTTTCACTCTCTTGGGAACCACATTTTTCGGTCAGCCTCGAGGTTGGTTGACGGACATGGCCACATTTTCTTCCCACTTAGGAAATTCGACAATTTGTTTCCAACATTTCTCAGACGAAAAAGGCCTTTCCCACTTGTTCTCATAGATGAGGTGAGCATCACAAATGATTCAATCTTTCCTCTGCCCTCTAGTCGTCCTACAAGTGGCTTCGTCGTATCAACCAATCCACTTCATTATTTGTTCACCTAGTCTCGTCCATCGACTCTGTATCGATTTTAGAGTTCTTTTTGGAATTTTGCTTGGGTTGGCCAACCTGATTTCCTCGTACTTTGCTATCACCTTTTTAGAATTCTTTGCCCGACTGATAGGTTCCGATTATACTGTTGCATGAAGTGTTCATGTACGCTGAAACCAGGGCTTCATTCTCCAGCATAGACCAATTTTTGGCTCCATGATCTTCATTAGATGTTTGTGTAGGATGCGAGTCGAGCCTAGGTTGTTGTTGCAGGAGCTGTGTGAAGGTTTGTTGCGTACCCTGAACTTGAAACTCCTCCTTATTATACTCATCCTTTTCCTGCTCCTCCTTGGACTCATCTTCATCCTCCACGTCAACCTCGTTTTGATTCGTAATCGAACCCCCACCAGGAGTTGGAGATCGATCGTAGTGGTAATTATCGCCAGACTCCATTGCGGAGAAGGAGTAATTTTGTGAAGGATGGGAATAAGTTTGAGCCATGGGATAATTTTGAATATAATTTTGGGAGTTTTAAGGCCAATTTTTGGGATAGCTTTGGCAATTTAGAGGCCAATTTTGAGGGTAATTAGGTGCATAATCCATTGGATTATGTGGGATAATTTGTGGAAAAACTTGAGGATGATTTTGTTGATTGATTCCCATGTTTTGTTGATTTTGTGAAAAATATTGTGGGTTTATAGATAATTTTGAGAAATACTTTGTGAATTTTGAGAGCTATTTTTCTTATTTCTACGCTTAGGTTTGGGATTAGTAGAATGATTAGGAATTCCATATTCCATAATTATTAATATTTTTTGAGGAACTTTAAAGGGAAGAAAACTCATTATACACTTAGTGTAGCAAATTTATGGAAAATCACAATTAATTGCGAGTTTTTTTGAAGGGGTTCAAATTATAGCAATATGGGTGTCTATTTATAGAGGATGAAAATTCATGAATTTTGATTTTTTTTTTTAGTTTGCAAGATATTGGCCGTGGAAATAAAAGATCCACAAAATTAAATAAACATGTCGGTCCAATCAGTTCACGCCAGCTGGACTGACGCACGTCAGACCCAGCTGGGTGATTTTTTTTTTTTGTTTGGGTGAAACGACATTCCTGCTGTTTTCCCTGCCTGCGTTTTAATGCATTTCATTTCGTTTGGTGGGCCCCTCTATCTCATCTCATTCCAACTGAGATTTCTGAAACAAATCTCGGTTCACCGAGATTTTCTCTATAATCTCAATTTTTGAGATTTCTCAACTCTAACATTAAGGGTTTGTTTTAATCTCAAAAAAATCTCAAGTGGATTGAGATTTTTTTGAGACACCCATTAATAGTGCTCTAACTTGTTGAATTCCAAACCAAGTAGTATTTGATCTAGTGGTAAGGAGAGTACCCTTCCAACCTCAAGGTCAGGGGTTCTGGCCCATTAATGGGTGTCTCAAAAAAATCTCAATAAAAAACCCTTAATGCTAGATTTGAGAAATCTCAATAATTGAGATTTTAGAGAAAATCTCGAAGAACCGAGATTTGTTTGAGAAATATCAGTTGGAATGAGATGATAGTGAAGGGCCTACCAAAAGAAATGAAATGCATCAAAACGCAGGCAAGGAAAACATCAGGAATGACGTTTCACCAAAAGAACGAAAAAAATTAAAATCACCCAGCTGGGTCTGACGCGCGTCAGTCCAGCTGGCGTGAACTAATTG
Source organism: Patellifolia procumbens (assembly GCA_947645195.1). NCBI lineage: Eukaryota > Viridiplantae > Streptophyta > Magnoliopsida > Caryophyllales > Amaranthaceae > Patellifolia > Patellifolia procumbens. Next base: position 39,108 of record CANSGD010000145.1, read on the forward strand.
GACCGACATGTTTATTTAATTTTGTGGATCTTTTATTTCCACGGCCAATATCTTGCAAACTAAAAAAAAAACAAAATTCATGAATTTAATCCTCTATAAATAGACACCCATATTGCTATATTTTGAACACCTTCAAAAAACTCCCAATTAATTGTGATTTTCCATAAATTTGCTACACTAAGTATATAATGAGTTTTCTTCCCTTTAAAGTTCCTCAAAAAATATTCATAATTATGGAATCTGGAAATCCTAATCATCCTACTAATCCCAAACCTAAGCGTAGACATAAGAAAAATAGCTCTCAAAATCCACAAAGTATTTCTCAAAAAATCCTATAAACCCACAATATTTTTCCACAAAATTAACAAAACATGGGAATCAATCAACAAAATCATCCTCAAGTTTTTCCACAAATTATCCCACATAATCCAATGGATTATGCACCTAATTACCCTTAAAGTTGGCCTCTAAATTGCCAAAGTTATCCCCAGAACTGGCCTCAAAACTCCCCAAATTATATTCAAAATTATCCTATGGCTCAAACTTATTCCCATCCTTCACAAAATTACTCCTTCTCTGCAATGGAGTCTGGCGATAATTACCACTACGAACGATCTCCAACTCCTGGTGGGGGTTCGAATACGAACCAAAACGAGGTTGACGTGGAGGATGAGCCCGAGGAGGAGCAAGAAGAGGATGAGTATGATGAGGAGGCGTTTCAAGTTCAGGGTACACAACAAACCTTCACACAGCTCCTGCAACAACAACCTAGGCTCGACTCGCATCCTACACAAACATCTAATGAAGGTCATGGGGCCAAAAATTGGTCTATGCTGGAGAATGAAGCCCTGGTTTCGGCGTACATGAACACTTCATGCAACAGTATAACCGAAACCTAACAGTCGTGCAAAGATTTCTAAGACAAGGTGATAGAAAAGTACGAGGAAATCAGGTTGGCCAACCCAAGCAAAATTCCACAAAGAACTCTAAAATCGATACAGAGTCGAGGGACGAGACTAGGTGAATAAATAATGAAGTGGGTTGGTTGATACGACGAAGCCAGTTGTAGGGCGACTAGCGGGCAGAGGAAAGATGGAATCCTTCATGATGCTCACCTCATCTATGAGAACAAGTGGGGAAGGCCTTTTTTCTGAGAAATGTTGGAAACAACTTGTCGAATTTCCTAAGTGGGAAGAAAATGTGGCCATGTCCGTCAACCAACCTCGAGGCAGACCGAAAAATGTGGTTCCCCAAGAGAGTGGAAGTAGTGGAAAGAGATCCAGGGAAGAATTTGAAGGTGATGATAAACCAACAAGTACTGTACGTCCTGACGGTGCGAAGAAGGCAAAAGCCTTCGCAAGAGGTAAAGGAAAGACGCAGGTTGATAAAGCATTTCAAGCTTTTAATGCTTTCAGAGAAAAACACAAGCTTCACAATGATAACAGAGAAGCTTTCATGGAGATTGAAAAGGAAAAGTTACGGTTGAAAAGGGAGAAAGAAGCTCGCAAGGCGAAGCAGGAAGCAAGGGAGGAGTACCATCACAATTGGAACATTCTTTGTTCATTAAGAGCCAACCTTGATCGTTTGCCTCATGAACAAAAAATGTACGAGGACTTGATAAAATATTTCAATCATCACCCATATTGCTATATTTTGAACCCCTTCAAAAAAAACTCGCAATTAATTGTGATTTTCCATAAATTTGCTACACTAAGTGTATAATGAGTTTTCTTCCCTTTAAAGTTCCTCAAAAAATATTAATAATTATGGAATCTGGAATTCCTAATCATTCTACTAATCTCAAACCTAAGCGTAGAAATAAGAAAAATAGCTCTCAAAATTCACAAAGTATTTCTCAAAATTATCTATAAACCCACAATATTTTTCACAAAATCAACAAAACATGGGAATCAATCAACAAAATCATCCTCAAGTTTTTCCACAAATTATCCCACATAATCCAATGGATTATGCACCTAATTACCCTCAAAATTGGCCTCTAAATTGCCAAAGCTATCCCAAAAATTGGCCTTAAAACTCCCAAAATCATATTCAAAATTATCCCATGGCTCAAACTTATTCCCATCCTTCACAAAATTACTCCTTCTCCGCAATGGAGTCTGGCGATAATTACCACTACGATCGATCTCCAACTCCTGGTGGGGGTTCGATTACGAATCAAAACGAGGTTGACGTGGAGGATGAAGATGAGTCCAAGGAGGAGCAGGAAAAGGATGAGTATAATAAGGAGGAGTTTCAAGTTCAGGGTACGCAACAAACCTTCACACAGCTCCTGCAACAACAACCTAGGCTCGACTCGCATCCTACACAAACATCTAATGAAGGTCATGGAGCCAAAAATTGGTCTATGCTGGAGAATGAAGCCCTGGTTTCAGCGTACATGAACACTTCATGCAACAGTATAATCGGAACCTATCAGTCGGGCAAAGAATTCTAAAAAAGGTGATAACAAAGTACGAGGAAATCAGGTTGGCCAACCCAAGCAAAATTCCAAAAAGAACTCTAAAATCGATACAGAGTCGATGGACGAGACTAGGTGAACAAATAATGAAGTGGATTGGTTGATACGACGAAGCCACTTGTAGGACGACTAGAGGGCAGAGGAAAGATGGAATCATTTGTGATGCTCACCTCATCTATGAGAACAAGTGGGAAAGGCCTTTTTCGTCTGAGAAATGTTGGAAACAAATTGTCCAATTTCCTAAGTGGGAAGAAAATGTGGCCATGTCCGTCAACCAACCTCGAGGCTGACCGAAAAATGTGGTTCCCAAGAGAGTGAAAGTAGTGGAAAGAGATCCAGGGAAGAATTTGAAGGTGATGATACACCAACAAGTACTGTACGTCCTGACGGTGCGAAGAAGGCAAAAGCCTTCGCAAGAGGTAAAGGAAAGACGCAAGTTGATGAAGCATTTCAAGCTTTTAATGCTTTCAGAGAAAAACACAAGCTTCACAATGATAACAGAGAAGCTTTCATGGAGATTGAAAAGGAGAAGTTACGGTTGAAAAGGGAGAAAGAAGCTCGCAAGGCGAAGCAGGACGCAAGAGAGGAGTACCATCACAATTGGAACATTCTTTGTTCATTAAGAGCCAACCTTGATCGTTTGCCCCATGAACAAAAAATGTATGAGGATTTGATAAAATATTTCAATAATCACCCAGGATTTAATTAATGTACTATGTCATGTGAAAGAGGTTCAATTTCAATATTATTATGTAATGTTATTTCAATGTTTTATTCATATATGTCTTTCTTTTAAATTATTTCTTTTGCAAGTATATTAGTTCTACAAAAATGATTGTGACAATAGCATCCAATGGCTACATCACTTAGCTTTTGCAAAATGTGATTGTGACAAGAGTATCCAATGGTCACATGTTTATACAAGAGCATCACTCAGCTTTTTCAAAAGTTGTGGTGGAGCATCCAAAGTAGTTCATGTTACTCATGTGAGTATTGGAGAATTCAATGTTAATGTGGAACCAACTTTATATAACCATACATGTGCATTGGTATGTTACTACACTTTCCAGTAATAACTTTACTGAATTCTCAAATCAGTTCTCCACTTATCCAATTTCTCAAGCAACCCCTTCAAAATGCCTATAAGCTCCACATCAAGTTCATCTTCTGATTTTGAAGAGGAAATAGAGCCAATAAAGATAGGAAAATTGAGGAAATGATTGACACTGCAATAAGTGTTCATCTTCCTAACCTAATGGCCGCAGTCGCTCTTAGACCAAGGCCGGGTTGAAGAGACCAAAGTTGTAATAGGGATCGGGAAGCCGGGCATGTTCGCCTGTTCAATGACTACTTTGCAGAACAACCAGTGTATAACGATCGTCTGTTCCGTCGACGATTTAGAATGCCTAGGGATGTTTTCCTCCATATAATGAATGTTGTTGTGGCCAATGATGCTTGGTTTCAACAAAGACGGGATGCCGTGGGGAAATTAGGGTTATCTCCTCTACAAAAGTGTACGTTGCGATACGGATGTTAGCATACGACTTAGCAGCCGATGTTGTTGATGAGTACGTACGCATAAGTGAAAGTACAGCAAGAGAAGCCCTATACCATTTTACGTGGGGCGTCATCACTCAATTTGGGAATCAGGACATGAGGCGACCAACTTCTTCTAATGATGTTGCAAGGCTACTCCGAATTGGGGAGGACCACACCTATCCAAAAAGCCGTTGCGGATTGTGATCTATGAATTTGGCATTCTTTCTTCGGAACTGCTGGTTCATGCAACGATTTCAATGTTCTACATTGTTCCCCTATTTTTGACGATGTTTTAGAAGGTAGTGCACCGCCTGTTAATTTCTCTATTAATGGCCATCAATATAACAAGGGATATTACCTTACAGATGGTATTTATCCAAAATGGTCAACTTTCCTCAAATCTATACCAAGTCCCCAAACTCCTAAAGACAGGTTGTTTGCTCAACATCAAGAAGTTGTGCGGAAGGACGTATAGTGAGCATTCGGAGTCCTACAAGCTCGATTTGCAATAATTCGGCAATCGTCCCTTGGTTGGGACATGAACATACTTCATAACATTATGATGCGTTGTATTATAATGCACAACATGATTGTTGAAGAAGAAAGACACTCGTATGCCAGCAACGCTGATACCTCAGAATTTATTGCGGATCGACCTCGACGAAAACCTCGGCGCGCAGCGGTGCTTACCAATGAAGAGTTGTTCGTGTACCATACCAATCGAATTGTGGATATTAACATTTACTTACAAAACACACGAGATGTTCAATATCAACGCACTCATTTGCAACTAAAAATTGATGTAGTGGAACAAATATGGCAAAAGTTTGGTGGTAATCGACACTGATCTACTAGTTAACTAAATGTTTAGTAATATTTAACTATTATGTGTCTCATCAACTTAAGTGATCATGTACTTTAACTAATTTCTTATTAATTTCATTGCTTTTATTTCGGTGTAATGTCAATAAAAATATGTTTAATTTTATGTTAAGCTTAATTATCGATTAATATTGATACTAATTTTATAGCTTTATGATTAATAAACTATTAACAAGCATTAACGAGATTAAGATATACATTATTCCTTAATTAACTATTAATTTTAAAGAAAATTAAACAACTACATCTACATCTACATACGTAATTCTCAATTAATTATTAATAATTATTTATGCATCAATATTTATTATATAAATTAATTTTAGTTCATATTAATTAATAATAATCACCTTAATAATACAATTTACTAATAATAAATTATAATAAATTAATATGAAGTGTAGTATTGAAATTGGGAGAAGAGAGAGAAAATGTGGTGGGGTAGGCAAAAGGTAGGAGAGAGAATAGAATTGAGAATTTTTAAAAGATCTATGTTAAGAAGTGGAAAAAAAATCTCAATTGGAAAATCTCAATTGGGTGATGTGGAGGTGAGAGAAATGAGGAAAGAGAAGATTGAGATTTTTTTTTTGTACCATTAAAGGTGCTCTTAGCGCGAACTTGAAGCCATTCCTTTTGCAATTTTTATGTATTTAGAGAAACTAATCTAAAAACACATAGGAGAAAATAATCGGTAAAAGACGTTATTACACCCTTTTTTTTCTCAAATGTGAATTCAGGCACCTCACCCTGCACTTGGGCCAAGTCATTTTCTATTGGTAACTTTCAAATTTAAGGTAATTTTTCCACCTTTTGGAGGGCCGAAAATCACCTTTGATCAAACTTTTAAGTTTTAATCTAATAGTAACCTATTTTAGATATTAGTGAGACTATAAACTATCTTTTAGAATATATTTTTTTGTTAGAAGAAGTGGTCTGGACCCCACTCGAATTCTAATAGGCCAGGGACTTGAGAGTAGAGGGAGGGGTAAGGGAAAATCTCTACCATCAAAGCGCCCCTAGTGGGAATTGAACACTAGTAAAAATTCATACCCTCAAAATCCCTCTTTTTACCACTAAACCAAGTACTACTTGGTAATTATTTTTTAGAATATGTATAGTATCAAATTAAGGCAAATATTATACGTAGCCCTTAGGGCTATGTATATAAGGATTTGGTCTATTGGTAAGTGTTTGGCCCCATGACTTCAAGGTCATGGGATCAAATCCCACTAGGGGCATTTGGGGGTGGGGATTCCCTTACCATTCCCCCCTACTCTCAAGTGTCTGGCCCAATAGGACCCGAGCGGGGTCCGGGCCACTTCTCCTTACCAAAAAAAAAAAGATAAGCATTTAATACTTTCATAAACTAGTAATAGGAAATGATAAATACAACCCTTAGGGTGTATATAAGAACGTAACTAAGAAAATTTAAGAAACTTTCAAACATTAATAACATCGATTCATGCGTGATTGTGACATAACTTTCCAACTTAATACTATTTAAGTTAATGTATTTAATGCTTATATACAACTCTTAGGTCTGTATATAAGGAATCCTGCAAGGTTTTGGCTCGCAATAAAGCTAGGGTCCTGATCGAGCACCGCGTCTGGACGAGCAGGCAGAATGAATGACTGAAGAGCGGGAAATATCCCGAGTCTCATGTAAGATCGAGGTGCTTAATTTTAAATTGGCAATTTTGGATAAAATATTAAATAGCCCTAAAAACCTACGAATATCATGGTTAAAAACAATGGTTTTTCGTGTGAGCTAAGTTAAAGTCAAAGTTAATAAATGCTGTCATGTTGTTAATCATGGTTTACTGAATTTTGAAAATATCTATATCAGTAATTATGTAAGGTGTAGAGGAAACAAAGTTGATGAGTATTCAAGAATGTGGGTGCAGCTTACCCCATTCACGCTACTCATAAATGACCGACTTATCTACCAATCAGAAAACATTTATTTTTCGTAAATAAATAAAGCCAAAAAGTATATTACAACACTTAATTAGCCTTGTATATAATAATCTTTAAAAAGAAATTGAAGTATATTTGAAATATTAAGTTCCTGTTCAGTTCACTTTAAAATAATAATATTTTTAATTAGTAAAAATAAGTTCAGTTCAGTAAAAATAAGTTCAGATCAGTAAAAATCAGTAGTGCAAAGAAGAAAAAACAACATGAATTGCTAAAAATAAGTTCAGTTATGTAGAAATAAGTTCAATTCACTAAAAAGAAGTTCAATTAAGTAAAAATAAGTTGAACCGAACGGGGCCTAATAACACAAATTCACGCACAATTTTAACCTAAATTCCGAACTTAACTCCATTTTAGAAAATGTATTTCATTCTTATATACAACCCTAAAAAAAACTATGGTTGCCAAAAAAGGAAAAACTAAGTGTAGCAGAAATAAGATTGCCAAAAAAGAAAAAACTAAGTGTAGCAGAAATAAGAGGAGAGAAACTGACCATGAAAGAAAAACCAGTGACAGTAGCCCAAGAATTGGCGAGATTAGAAGCAGCAAGTTGTAGCGGACCAAGATGACCAGCAAACATAACTGAGACAATTGGAATTAGATAGTAAAACACCATTGTTAGAATCATTGGCAGTGAGAATGATAGCTGTCCTTTGGCTTCCGCCACATCCACCACTTTCTCCAACCATTTTTGTTCCTTTTTGTCTACCCTTCGCCCATCTTCTGCCGCCAATAATGGTGTCGAACCATCCCTATCATTCATGTTCTTCCTCATGTTTACTTGTAGGATATAAACACATCTAATGAAGAAGTTGCGTTTTGGTTTGATGGGCTAAGAGAAATGTCAAAAGTAAATGTGTAACGGTTAGGTGTAGTGTCAACAGGGTATATATGATTGTGATGTTTCATGCAAGTAGTATGATTAGTAATTTAAATTCAAGTGGAATAAGGTTGGGGTTAGAAGGTAGCTAGTATACCTGGTTATTAGTGGTCAAATTGGGGTATTGGCATGGGATATTAAGGCCCTGTTCAGTTCACCTTAAAATAATAATATTCAATAAAAATAAGTTCAGTTCAGTAAAAATAAGTTCAGTTCAGTAAAAATAAGTTCAGTTCAGCAAAAATAAGTTCAGTTCAGTAAAAATCAGTAGTGCAAAGAAGAAAAAACAACATGAATCAGTAAAAATAAGTTCAGTTCAGTAAAAATAAGTTCAGTTCAGCAAAAATAAGTTCAATGCAGTAAAAATAAGTTCAGTTCAGTAAAAATAAGTTCAGTTCAGCAAAAATAAGTTCAGTTCAGTAAAAATAAGTTGAACTGAATAGGGCCTAAGAATGAGCTTTAACGAAAAATAAGGCAAGTGTACATTCTACACATAAATCCATAATAGTATGCGTATTGTGCCCTTTAAAAAAACTGTAGGGATCGCGGTGGATTCTAAATCTGCGGACTCAAATCTGTTTCTTAGGATCTGGATCTTCAAATTATAGACCCATCGAATCTGGGCAGGATCTAGATCTTTCTCCCAAAAAACGGATCTGGATCTTAGACTTAAGATCCAGATCTGCCTCGTGAATCCTTAATTTTTATAAAAGTAAATATTTTTTGTAAAATAATTTACTAACTTTACGATAGAGAAGCGGTTAGTAACCCTAATAGAGAAGTAGGTCTCTCAGGCTCTCAACGTCTTTCTCCACTCCACTGGTCATCAACTCCTTAATCTCATTCGTTATCCGACCCACCGTCGTCGGCGCTGCCATCTGATTCATCCACGGCTCGCCACCTTGTTCTCACTTTTGAATGTCGGAAATACGTTAAGCTGTCATTAACGTTATTAGATTGAAAACGTTTGAATGTGGGAAATTGGAATGTTGCCATGTTGAGAGCTAAAATACTTTGGATCTGTGATTCTTGTTCCTATAACCTACTCCTGACGTTGAAAAGTAGCTAAAATGGTTTTGGTAGTTTGGTAGCAGAATTAACAGATGAAATGGTGCATAAATGGTACTTTTAACGTTGTAATAAATTAGGAATTGACAAGTTTTTAAAAAATTTGAAAATATTGAGCCTTCCAACCTTTGATGATAGGACATTTTACACCAACCTAGTCGTCTCTTCTCTTCACATTTCTTTAATTCAATTTTAGCCTCGAACTACAATTTTTTTTAAATAAAACATTGAACTTACTGAATGAATTAAATTAGTCACTAAATGGATTAAATTAGCCACGTAATAAATTAAACAGTGTGATTGTTGAATAGATTAAATAACAGAGTAAATTAAATAGGCCACGAAATGGATTAAACTAGTCACTAAAATTAGAAAAATAGTTTGTTCTATTTTTAGTAGGAAAAATTGCCTAGAATAATGCAACATTTTGCTCATTCGCAGATAATAATGCAACCTAAAGATTATTCTGGAATAATGCAACATTTATACCCCATTTATTTTAAACAGGACAAATGACCGGTAACCTGATCTATAGGTAATTTTTATTAAAAACTTTAAATTTAAAACAATAAAATTAAAAAATAAAAATAAAAAAACCTAAACTAAACCCCAGCCCCACCCCTGCCAATACCCCCAGCCCTACCCTCGCCGACATCTACCCACAACCACCACACGCTAGCCCCCACCCTCGCCGGCAACCCTCCCTAGCTCGTCGGAAACTACTCAGAACCACCACACCGACGAAATTTTCCCTTTCTTTCGTCTATAATGTCGCCGGAAAACACGTGGGGTTAGGGGGAGGGAAGGGGAGGCGCGCGAAATCTGAAAGGTAAGAGGGGAGGGGCGGGATTTTCGGGGGTGGGAGAAGGGTTGGGTGAGGTTGCGATAGTTAGGGGGCTTCGAAGGGGTTGGGTTGCGGTGGCTGGGATGGTTCGAAGAGGGGTGGGTTGGGGTGGGCTAGGGGGTTCGAAGGGGGGTGGGCTAGGGGGTTCGAAGGGGGTGGGCTAGGGGGTTCGAAGGGGAGTAGGGTGAGGTCGGAGGTGGCGGCTGGGCATTTCGAATGGAGTGCGGTGGTGGTAGGAGGTGGCTGAGCATTTTCAGAGGGAGTTGAAAGGTGGTCGGAGGTGGCTGGGCATGGTGGGGGAGGGGTGGTGGCTTGTGCGTGATGGTGGGTTAGTGGAGGGGGGGAAGTTTTTTTTTTGTTTTATCTTTATTTTTTAATTTTTTTAAAAAATTAGTTTATTATGACCAATGACAAGCCGACACGTGTCCCCCTCAATCTATTATTCAGGTTATATCCGATTTTACCCCATTTAAAATAAATGGGGTATAAAGGTTGCATTATTCCAGAATAATCTTTAGCTTGCATTATTATCTGTGAATGGGCAAAAGATTGCATTATTCTAGGGAATTTTTCCTTTTTAATATTAGACTTGAGCCTGTTTAACTTTAATTAAAACTAGTCAGTGACAAGCTCAAGAGTAATATTATTTCTCTCTCGCGAATAACAATTTGGCAAAGCTCAATGGGCCAGTGATCTAATAATATTTAGGTAGGAGAGTAGATAGAGTAGGCCCTTTTAGGTGAGTAAGTAGGTACGAGGGATTTGCGGTCCATGCAACTTTCACTGCTATTGTATCATATGTCCATATGGGTCCAATTCTAAATGTCCAATTATATCCCATGTTTCTTAATTTAGGGAGTGCTTTGCATGTAAGTTTAGGAGGGTTGTCAATACCTGTGTTTGTTTCGTGTTTTGAGAATTGTGCATATATCATATATGTTAGTCACAAGCTTGGGTAAGATTGTAAGAAGTGCATGTCTTTAGAAAGATGGAAAATTAAAGGCTGCTCATTATTGTTCTGGACTCTGGTTCTTTCTTTGAGTTTTTAGTGTTTTTACAAGAAACTAGTATTAGGTTTCGGTGATGTCTCGAAGATTATGTATCATATATCTGGGTGTACCATGTACCATGTTCATGGTATACCCAGGTGTATTATAAAAATTGTATTCTCGGAGTTTTCGTGTTTCACAATTTATTCTGTTCCCTTTTGTTTTTTTCTCTCAAAGAGATTCTAAATAGGAAGAACAAAAGAGAACAGAGGGAGTAGTAGTTAAAGATAAAAATTATGAAAAGTATCATTAAAAAAAGTGAAAGTATTGGGTCAGACTGTCTGATAAATACTTACTGTCAGACGGAGCCCAATACTTCCTCATTATCCGCCGATCCAAAATCACTTCAAATCTCTTCACCGTCATTTTCCTCAACTCTATAACAGCAAAACCACCCTGACTCAACTCCACCGCTTTCGTCATCGCCGAGAATAAACGTCCACATCGCCGCCGTGACTCAACTTGAATATGATTGGTGGTATGGATTTATTATCGTCTGGGTGAAACTCCTTTAGCATGGAGATGTAAAAGATTGAGGGGAAGTCGACGGTGGTGGGGAGGGTGGATGGTGGGTCCCGCAACAGCAAATCAAGGGGGAGGGAAAGAGGGCATGTGAAGCAGGCATGGAGGGTGGCTTAGTTTTCAGTAAGTTGTTTGTTTTCACTTTTCAGTAGGTTGTTTGCTTTCATTTAGAACGTATTTTTTTTCATTTACTTAAGTTTTGTTTTCAGTTAGTTTTTTTATTTTTATAGTTTTAATTAGTTGTTAAATGAAAGAATAAGAAAACTAAATGAAACAATAAGATAAGTAACTGAAAACTAATTTATTTTCATTTAGAACTTATTTTATTTCATTTACTGAATTTTTTTCCAGTTAGAATAAAACACGTAAATGAAACCATAAGATAACTAACTGAACTTAAAAGACATCCAATTGAAAAAAAAAGATCAACTGAAACAAAATTGAAACCAACTGAAACAAAATTGAAAGCAACTGAAAAAAAAATTGAAACCAATTAAAAAAAAATTGAAATCAACTGAAAAAAATTGAAACCAATTGAAAAAAAATTGAAACCAACTGAAAGTCGTCCGACCAAATGTTATGGTCAGACGCGTCTGACCCAATACCTTCTCTTAAAAAAATTGTGAAAAACTACTACAAAGTTTACACTTTTTGAAAATAACCAGTAATTACTTTTTTTTAATTTAACTACTATAACTTTGCAAAATTTTGTGAAGTATCACCTTCTAACAAAAAATGTTAGGTTTTGCGTTCGGTGGTGAACTTAGGGGTTACAGTTTCCGACAAAAGGTGGTACTTCACAAAATCTTACAAAATTATACTTCCTCCGTTTTTTATTAGTTGACCTGTTTCTTTTATCACGTTTGCCAACGCGTGATTTCAATCACTTTTATCTTGGAAAATTGATGAGTAAAAATTATAAAAATATGATATTTTGAAAATATATAATAAGACGAATCTAACAAGACCCCACATGACTATATTTTCTCTTATATATAAATCACAAAAGATAGTCAAAGTAGATTATGTGAATAGTGTCAAAAGTCAAAACGTGTCAACTAAAAAAAACGGAGGAAGTAGTAGTTAAATTTAAAAAAATTAGTTTTTTTTTTCAAAAAGTGTTAAGTTTGTAGTGGTTTTCACAAATTTTTCTCGTTAAAAGGTGGCACTTCACAAAATTTTGCAAAATTGTAAAACTTAAATTCATAAAATAGGGAAATTCCCAATGGTGGCCCTTAGGTCTAAGAAATTCCCAGTGGCGGAAATTCCAAAAAAAACTTTCCCGTTGGTAGCCCTACTTTACAAATTATTCCCAAACATAACCTTAATGAAGAATATTCCGTTAATAATAAAGCATATTCCGTTAGTTAACAGTTAAGGCGGTCACTCGCAGGTAAAACGAGGCATTTTGGGTCATTTTTGCCAATTTCGACCTCAAAATCAACTCTTAAGGGCTAAAACTTACCCACTAAAATCATCCCTTAAGGGCAAAAAACGACCCAAAATACCTCATTTTACGTGCGAGTAACTACTTTAACTATTAAATAATATAATATGCTTTATTATTAATGAAATATTCTTCATTAAGGTTATGTTTGGGAATAATTTGTAAAGCAGGGTTACTAGCGAGAAAGTTTTTTTGAAATTTACACCACTGAAAATTTTTAAAACCTAAGGGCCACCATTGGGAATTTCCCAAAAAAAAATTGATAGTTTTTTTCAAAAACTATAAAGTCTATAGTGGCTTTTCACAAATTTACCTTAAAAAATAAGCGTTAATAAATATGAATAACTAAAGTCGCAAGTTGCAACATAACTCTTGGTTTTCATGCATACATCATTATTTATTTTGATTAAAGTAACAACAATATTGTAGTAGAGGAATGGTTGAAGCTCTTTTTCATATTGATGTGAATTTACAAGGATCTAAATAAAATAAAAGGATAGAACTCTAAACATGCAAGTTTAGAAGGTTTCAAAGCACGCAAGGCACGAGAAGAAGGGTCAGTATTCGCGCAATAACACTTGGAAAATAAGCAAGTACAGGGCTAAACTCAATATTATAAATTTCAAAGTGTTTGTTAATGATGTAAAACAACCATATAAATAGAGAAGACACGCCTAATGCACACCTAATCCTAATCCTAAACAAACAAGATAAAGATAAACAAACCCTAATATTGTTAGGACAATCCCCTAACTCATATATTTAAAGAATCCTAATATTATCTTTTAAAGCAAACTAATAACAACCTAATCTTATCTAATGTCACATGCCTAATCTAAATTAATTAAAAAAATACTTAAATCAAATAAAATAAATAAAAAGACTAATTTCACTAAGTCTAAAATAGGTAAAACCCTTTCAAGTGAAAGGTAAAAACTGATAGGCAAATACCATAATTCAAGAGGGAATAAATATACTAAGGGAAACACATCATATACATGAGATTGTCGGTGCAAACCTTGACATTTTTTTAATATATTGGATTAAAAAACCACCTAATATAATAGACATCATTGGTTTAACTACCTTATCTATTTTTTTTTATATTTGACTATCTTATACTACCTCCATTACATATTTATTGCAACATTTGACTTTTTATACTATTCATTCACCGCCTTTGACCTTCATTTGTAATTTATACATAAGGATAAATATAGTCATGTGAGATTTTGTTCGATTCGTCTCGATATATGCTTTATTAATATCATTTTTCTATAATTTTTACTTAAATAAAATTAGAGATATTAACGTTTAAACAAGTACATTGGGAGGCATAAAACTCCCTATATTGAAACAGATATGGAAAGGACATAGTATATGTAATATCACTATCTATCACTACCAATGGGTGATTTTCCGACCAATATGAGTGGTTTTCCGGCTAAAAATGAGTGGTTTTCTTACTAAAATTGGCGGTTTTCCGGCCAAAAATCACTCATTGGTAGTGAAACATACTGATATTGCATATATATAAGGTAGTTATATTAAAATAAAATATGGTGAAACCAATAATGTCCATTATATTAGATGGTTTTTGACAATTTTTCTTAATAAAGTTTATAGATTGCTATTGAAAAATGCATGATAACATGTGGCGAATTACAACTCTTACCTACGATTTTTAATAATATATTGTATTTGCGCATTTCACTCTTGCTTAGATTTGGGCATTTCACATCGACAAAAAAACATATCAGAACAGTTTCAAAATAAATTAATGCTATGTTTGGGAACATTCATTTCATTTGCAATTCTAGAATTGGGTCAATTCAATTGTTTGGCAAAGACTAGGAATTAGAATTAGAATTGGCCCAAATTCTAGCCAATTCCCACATAGCCCAATAACTTTAATTTAGAAATTCCAACTCAACCCACGTCATTTCCAAATTCCAGACTTCTCTCTCGTCGTCCTCCATGCGGCAGTACCACCATGAAGCTTCGATCTCTGCGCTAGTTCACTCTCTCTTCACTGTCGCATCTGCTAAAGTCTTCTTCAAAAAACGCCTAATCGTGCTTACGCCAATCTACTCAACCCACCTCCATTGATGATTCTCAATTTGAGTCCTTACTTCTTTCTTTTGAAAATAATCTTTTTGGGTCTGAAGATTATTGCTTTTTACTTCATGAACTTGCTAATCGTGGTGAATCCTCTAAAACCCTTTTTTGTTATCAATTTGCTCTTCAAAGAGAGAGGAAACGTTGTGACAGAGGTAAATTAGCCAGTACTATGATTAGTGTTATGGGTAGGTTAGGTAATGTTGATTCTGCTAAGTTTGTTTTTGATAATGCTCTTATTGGTGGTTATGGTAATAGTGTTTATACTTACTCTTCTTTGATTAGTGTTTATGGTAGAAATGGGTTGTATCAAGATGCTATTGCTGTTTTTTATTTTATGAAGACCAATGGTTTGAGACCTAATTTGGTTTCTTATAATGCTGTTATTGATGCTTGTGCTAAAGCCGGGGTTAACTTCCAATGTTTCCCAAACAGTTATTAGAATTTAAAATTTTGGAATTGGAAATTCCGCTGTTTGCCAAACAAGGAATTTGAATTTGAAATGAATAATTTAGAATTCCTAATTTCAATTCCGTAATTTGAAATTAAATACATGTTCCCAAACACTACCTAAAAGAATTCCAAACCCTGCTGTGAAGCCCACAACGCATTAACTGGGAAAAGGGAAGTACTGAAGTAGCCCTTACCATCAAGATCGCTTGAAAATGCATTTTTTCGTTTTGTTTTGAGATTTTGTTCTAGTCAGTTCAGCCCAAAGCGAATCTGAATAACATTGGACAAGTACAACTAAAACGCAATGCAACGCCAAGAAAGACAATGGCTTCAATGTGAAACGAGCACTATCAAACATATATCAGGTGGTTGTTTGGTTGACATAAGAAAAAATAAAAATTAAGATTTCTTAATAACTACCAAGACGAATAGTTTTTTGTAGACAAAAAACTAGTGAAATGGAAGAAGTGAAACTTCCTAGGAATTTCTGCCTCCCACTGTCCTACATAATGTAGATAGTTTCTCATCTACGCTTCCCTAGATGAATATAAATTCCTATGGGAAGTTATTTCCTACATTATGAACCAAATAACTTTCTAGAATTTCCATAAATTTGATTATGTAATTTAATTCTTATAAATTTAAATTTCATATGAGTTTACACTAAGATCATGCATCACAGACGCGGGTGTAACATGAGCATGGTACACCCGGTGACATTCTCGTAAATAATTACAACTTCAATAGTAAATAGTGAGCACGTTATACATCTCTTGCATCAACTTCAAAACTCTTTCCCCCTGATTTTCTTAAATCCATCAACTAAATTTCAGACAAAACATTCAAAAAAATTAAATATAAAATTATTTCGGAATTTGCAAATTCATATAAATTGAATCATAAACATCTGACAAAATAAACAAAAAACTTAAAGTTTTGAAGAAAGTAAAAATACTCATATGAGGAAATGAGCAGAATTTTTCTTGTGAGCAAATTATTCAGTTTGAACTGAGGAAATGAGCAGAATTTTTCCTCTTGAGCAACTTAATTCTACTCGTTTGGTCAAATGAGAAAATCCTTTAGTCTTGAGCAAAAAAGCACACGCTCATTTTGCGCAAATGAGAGCAAAATAAATATACTCATTAGAGAAAAACGAGCACAATTTTTATTCCTAAGCAAATTAATTCTGCTTCTTTGCTCAAGTGAGCAAATCTTTCAGCCTTGAGCCCTTGTGAAAATAATGTTAATAAAAAAAGATGAAAAGATGAAAAAAAGGAAAGAGAATCTAGAAATTATGAAATGTAAAAATGGTGAATACCTTCGTCACCAATGAGAAATGCATGCATAAAAGAGAGATTGAAATTGAGAAACAAATGTATAAGGAACTTCATTTTCAAATTCTTTGCTCAATTACTGTAATTCTTGTGAAATATCTTAGTGAAGCATAAAAATGAAAATATGTGAAAAATCAAACAAATTTACCATCAACAAGCACTCAAATCATGCAACATTAAAGTTTTGGTTAGAGAGTAAGAGAAAGAGGCACAAAGAGAGAAATGTGAAGTTTGAAATGACAAATAGATGTTAACGACGTGTATTTGGCAAACTATGGTTGTTAATTGAATTGATTTATGGAAGTACCCCTAGATGTACTATGAGCATCATACACCCGGGCCTATAATAACATTTGTAATTTCCACTTCTATGTAAACTAAACGACCACCCAGTATTGGTCATTTTCTCAAACACCCTAACCACAAACAGTAACGATGTTATATATCAGTTTTAAATAAATGATTGAAGGCGTAGATCGACAGCGTAAATGCCCGACTTTTTATTAAGTTTAAGCCGTGATTATTATGAGTTAATGGAAATTAAGACTTAAATAATGAGACATATATGTGTGTGTGACTAGATGTCACAAATTTTGTGAGCATGTGTTATGAAAATGGTTGAGTAGTAATTTAAGAGTTATTAGATTCGAATATACGTTATTTTGTGGCTCATTTATGAAATGACTAATGTGTATGTATGATCATGCTAATAAACATCTGTATACGAGTTCATAGGATATATATAATTAAGTATTATGTTATTTGAGTTTATTAAATTAAAGAAATACACTTAACTTATAAGAATTTTATAATAGAAAAGTTTTGAGAAAGTTGAGAAACTAAGTGGGTTATGTAACTAAGTGTGGATTGATGCTTATTACTTATTTTTGGACCAAACTAATTGGAAAATAATCCTTATGATGTCCTTAAAGATAAATGGGTCTTATTGGGTTAATAGATGATCCAAAAGTGGGAGAGTTGGGGCCAGGGCCGTTCCTGAACATTATTGGGTCTGGGGCGAAATGAGAAATTGGGCCCCCCTAACAAACGAGATGGAGAACTCAATATCGAACACAATATAAAATTTCTAATTGAATTTTTTTGTTAAATCCAAGCAACAAAATAATATTCATTACGATTCATACTCAACCATTTTTTTAAACGCAATATTGTTGGCAATAGACCTAAACTGTTTACAAATAAAAATTAAATAATCTAAATTGTAATGCATATTATATCTCCAATTGTTACCCCTAACTCCCTAAGGCCCTAACTAACGCTATATCAGATTATCAGTAGCACCAACTAAAAAAACCAAACAAATGAACAGTACAATTACAACAAGAATTTACCAAAACACTACCACACCAGCCCAGCAATTCAAAGCTATATAATAGAAGACTACCACAAGAGAAGGAGATCCAGCAACATCCACCTGCCGGAGGAGAATGAATCACTCGGAGACGCTGCCGCCACCACCGCAAGGAGTGGGCAAAAGGTTTAGGTTTAATTGAGGGATTTTATTTTACCAAACAATTGATTAAATTTTGAACCACGGTAACAATTGACATTTCAAACTTATGAAATACTCTTACTTAAATTAGGATTTGGAAAGTCTAACATTATGGTAAGTAATGGAGGATTCCTTGGAATTGATTACTGATGGAAAATTAGAAAGTATTTTGGTATTTGGAAATCTCCTTCTACTCTCACGCTATCAGCAGGCAAACGTTGTCAATGCTGTGTTTCAAATTTTTTTGGGTTATGGACCCTGGGCTATAACACCCCGCCCAAATCGAACTCTTTTTATATTAATACAACTCGTTTGAGGGGAAAATCAACGAGGGTTCGACTCGGACGGAGCGTTACCGCTGCACTCAACTCCGTAGAATTAAGTGCAAGGCTAAGTAACCAAAACATATTCATTCCAAACTTAATTAAAAAAAATCCTTACAACCAAATTAAATTGGTTCGTTAAGTACTAAATACTTAGTGTTCAGAGTTCCAGCGGAAGCAAAATATTAAACTAGGTGAATTCCCCTTGATCACCCACCTGCAAATAAACATTGAAAAAGACAAGAGAGACAAGCTCCCAAAAATCAGATAAACTGAGTAATTCCAATTCCATCCCGTAAAGTACTTAAGTTTAAAATACGTTGAAAATAATATATAAGTCGAGTTGAAAAGCATAACACATAAATTCATACAGATAAAAGGTCACATTAACATAGCAATATTTTATTTTATTTACGGAAGGGAAGGAGAACGCTAGCAAGCCGGTGATGCACCACGTAAACCACTTGCTTAAAGAGTGTGAGCCGGTGATACACCACGTAAATTACTCACACAGTGGGCCGGTGATACACCATGTAAACTACCCATTAAAAGTAACATTGGACATAAAACAGAGTCCCTAGTGTGCACACCCCTTCTAACTTGGAACACATCAAGATAGAAGGAAGACAAATAACAGAAAAATCAGCATAGTAACAAAAGAACCTGTAGGTGGCCACTGAACCTCTCATACAGGGCAACCTGTTCATCACTTCCTTCCTTTATTTCACTTTAAGTGATTTATAGTTTTTACTTCAAGTTATCACATATCACATGTTCACATATACATCGTTCTTTTAATCGAGAGTGAAAACCGTTATTCTAATTCCATAACTCATTTCATACATAGCTAATTCCGATAGCATATCCATATTCTCAACCATCACTTGGTTACATTAACTCATAATCATTTCCATTATCACAATGTTAACTTCCGTTTATAACTTCCATATTAATAATAACGATTATAATAACCATGTTAAATAATAACGATAATAATAATAATAATAATAATAATAATAATAATAATAATAATAATAATAATAATAATAATAATAATAATAATAATAATAATAATAATAATAATAATAATAACAACAAAGTTGTGTCGAGTTCAATTACTATGTTAAACAACGTTATAAAAGTCATTGTCATAGTCCGTAATCTAACTCCCATATTCACGGTTCATGATAAAGATCCATTCTTGTTATCCATTTCATTACTCATAATTCATACTTAAATTGATAATCATAACTAATCCATAATCAATATCCACATATTAACTTCATTATCACATAATCACATGATTAATTCACATAATCTAAGGTTAAATCATTTTATTTATACGGAATCTACTTGTGGATGAACATTGGTAATTACCTCTTGAAGCGTGTCTGAAGTTAATCCACGAGTTGATCGCGCTCTTGATAATCTCTTTCTACTAGATCGGAGTCTACAATTAAACGAAATCTAAAATTAGTTTCCTAAATAACCCCTTATGATTTTATAAATAAATAACTTAAATAATTTAAATAACTTAAAGAAGCTTATTATTTATTTCAATGAAGTTTATAAATCAAAGTTAAAGTTTCTCGAATTTATATATAAAAATCATTTTAAGTACTTAAACATTATTTCAACTTTAATATTTATTTAACCTAAACATTATAAATAATTTAAATAAACATAGAAAATCAACTTCAAAATATTTATTATTTTATTTTTAGCAACTTAGAAATGTTTTTAAGTTATGAAAAGTTGATATAAACATTAATGGAAATAATAAAGTTAAATGGAACTTTTATTTCAATTAAACAAAATAAAAATAGTAAAGAAATATGAGTTAATTTAAAGTGTTGGGCTAAGTTAAATAAAATTTCAGATTTAAGTGAAGGGAAAATTTGGGCTTTGGGTTCATGTAAGTAAGTGAGAGTTTATTTGGGTCATTTTGGGTTTAAGTGGAAACAAGTAAGAGAAGGAAATAAAAGAAGAGAAGCAGTAGAAGATGGAAGAAGAGAAGGAAAACAGAGGAGGGTGGCTACCGGTTTTTGTGCCGGTTTCTGGCGGCTTGGCGGCGGTCGTAGGGTGGTCGCGGTGGCTGGCAGCAAGGGGGTGGCGTTTTGGTGGCTGGGGTCGAGTAGGGAGGTGCGAAAAAGGGGGGGCTGCGTGCTGGGCTGCTGCTGCGCGCGGCGGCGGTTGGTGGTCGGAGAGGGTGGTTCGGGTTTTGGTTGTGGTGGTTTAAGTGGTGGAGATTTGGGTAGTTTTAATGGTGGTTTTGTTATTTTATTTTCTTAATTTTTCAAAATCAAAATCAGAATTTTAGAGGGGAGAAAGAAGAGAGTGAAGCAAACCTTGAATGATGTTTGCTTGATTAATTGAGTGGGTTGAGTTGGGTATTTATAGGAGGGGAAAATCTGATTTTAGGGTTTCTTTGGTCAAGATTCATTAATGGGGGAAGGTTTGGTCATTGAAGATGAAGATTGCTTGTTTGACTAGAGAGTTGGTCTTGGTCAGATTTTTGAGTGGAAAAATCGGATATTGCAAGTGGAGAGTTATGGGTTTGCTTGAGATTTTGGAGAAACCATTATTATGGTTGTTGGGTGAAGAAGGAAGATGATGATGGAGGGTGATAAGTGATAAGTGGTCATGATAAGCTATGGGAGTGATAAGGGCATGTGTAGTAATTTTAAATCAAGCTTGTTAAAAAGTTGTACATCAAATTAGCTAAGTACATAAAATGACATTCTAATGAATTTAATTTCAAAATGCTTCTTTAAAATAATTTCAATATGAAATAATAACACTAGTAATAGAAATAATATTATATCATTAAAATAATAAATTTTTTTAAAATAATTTTAAATAATTCGAAATAAATCAAAGAAAATTCATATTGATACGTTTTTAATTTAAATAAAATAATTTATTATTTATCAAAATTCGGGGTATTACGTGGGCGCCCGCCTTGCCTGCCCCGCCCTAGGGCCGGCACTGGTTGGGGCTCCAATGTGAAATGATAACTAGAACTGCAGCACTGTCATAGTTTTATAGGGAGAGACCACTTTACCCTTACTAAAGAGGGCAAAAACGGAAATTTAAAGGTACATTACTTAAATAGACATCCTGACCTAGTTCTACCCCAGATTTCATCTTCATCTTCATCTCTCTAGTGAATAAGAAAACCCAGAACCCCAAAAGTCACCCCGCTCACTCGCCTGGGCTAGCAGCAAACCAAGGTGAGCTTTTTTCTCCATTTTCTCCTACTTCCACCCATTAAATGCCACATGCAAGCTTATATTTGAATTCTTTGGGTCTTAATTCATACTAGGGAAGATTTGGATTGAATAACAAGCGATCCTAAGCAAGTCGGAACCTCATCTAAAATCAACCAAGGTAATGAACAAAAACAAAATCTTGTTTGAGGTTCTTCTTTAGGTTTTAAACTCTCTCTTACCCCATTTTTGATGATTAAACTTCAAGGGCTATTAAGGGACCTTAAGAGTGTTGATTTGCAGCTGGAAGGAGGTTCTTAAAAGCTATTCTAAGCCTCACAAAGGTACACAAGATGACTAAACTCTAGAGAGAGATTTTGTGAAAATTTTTTGTGGAAGTATGAACTTATTATTATTACTATTGGTTGGGGTTTTGCATGTATATAATTTTGGGATTATAATCTGAATTTGAAGTCTTGAGGTGTTAGAAATACTTGCATGCAATTAAATCCTAAGTATAAATGATAGTAATGCTTTTGCGTATGATTAGATTAGCTTACCCTTTTAAATCCTTACTATGTTTGAGCATGAATCTAATTAAGAGTGTTTATCTACTTGAATTAAACTTTGAATGATATTATATGTTCTGTAAATTTAAATATTTACATGTTTAGGCTTCTATTAAGTTTGGAATAATCATATTTTGACTTATTAAAAGGATTTTTCATGTTAATAAAGAAATTGATCGATTGTGAAATTAATTATGTTTAAATTATTAAAACCCTTGCGAAAATTTTATAAAAATTATTTTGAGCATTATATGGACATTTAGTGGAAATATAATTTTTGTCAATATTTTTGGAAATATAATTAATGGATCGAAAAATGTATACTTGGAGTTTGCCAAAGATTGTCATTTTCGGACATTTAGTAGAACACTTAAAATCTAAGGGTCTGTTCGTGATCGTTTTTTTGTTTTCAATTTCCTGTTTTTTTGAAAAGAAGAAACCAAAAACAAGAAACCAGATAAAGTGATTTCCACTTTTCTATTGCCAGTTTTAAAAATTATCATGATTTTAATAGGTTTGACCAATTTTTGATTTATTATAGGACATATATTATATGACTTTGGAAAACAAAAAACCAAAAAACAGAAAAATACAGTGATACCGAACGGGCCCTAAGTTTATAATTTTAAATGATGTTACAACCCTAAGGATAGTAAGTATGTCCTCAAATAAGTTTTCGTGTTAAATTAATTAAATTATTAGATTTAGTTACAATAATTTCGAACCATTTGCGGTTTTTCTATTAAAGAGTTCTTTTGTGATCATAATGAATATATAAGGGCATGAGCCTAATGAAACTATACTTATTCATATATTATTACTCTTGAGGTGGTTCATCTTGTTATGGATTTAGAACGATAATTTTTGAAATAGGAGGTAAATATCCTAAACGTTAATTTTTCGGATCATACGAGTAATGCTTCTAAAACGTTATTAAATTTGAAATACTATTGAAGTGATTTGAATCTAGAAAATTCAATTTGTATATTCTGGAAATACCTTTAATTTTAGTCCAAAGAGAATTTTGGACTTATAGTTTGGTTTTGAGAACTAAGTACGTACTATTATCGAACTATCGTTTTTGTGACGGAAATGTTAACTTTGGTTTATTTTTAAAAGAGGGGTAGAGATTGTGGCAATGGTGACTTGTCACCTTGCAAATGTGTAAAGATAGTGTGTAGGAACATGTCCCAAGAGTCTTGCAAGCGAAAATAAAAGGCTGGGCGACGGCCCGTCAACGTGGGAGTTAGCGGTAACGCTTCTCCAATGTGTATTCTCTCTCTCCGGTTTGTAAATTAAGAAATTTACTTGGATTGTTTTTGAAAAACTTTTAAGCATGATATATATAGTTATATGTTGAGCTTTTGAATTTCATATGATCAACATGATCTTTTAGCATGGGTTTACGATTCAATATCTATAACCCGTTTGCAAAAGCCCTTTTCAATGATAGGTTGTATTCATGTTTGTTAACTTCAACTATATAAGGCTTACCTACATTCGACTTATGTAAAATGTTTATGAGGCAAGTAGGGGAGTTAATGAGCCGATCCCGAATACTGACAAGTTCGGCTCGAGCTCGTGAGACTCTACTCGCGGCTCGGCTCGAGCTTGTGGCTCGTCGAGCCTCCATATTTGAGCTCGGTTCGAGCTCGTGGCTCGAGCTCATGGCTCGTTTCTTACCTACTCACCCATCATATGATTTTATAACTTGGTTTCCCTCTTAGCGTTGCTAAGATTTCGATGTGGGACTCCATAGTGTGATGAAGAAAAACAAACTCATCTAACTAATGTTATAACTTGGTTTCCCTCTTAGCGACAAACTCATCAAACCTATGTTATAACTTGGTTTCCCTCTTAGCATTGCTAAGATTTCGATGTGGGACTCCATGTTTCTTTTAACTTATCTAACGTATGCTTTTATAACTTGGTTTCCCTTTTAGCATTGCTAAAATTTCGATGTGGGACTCAATGTTTTGTTAAAGAAAAAGAATCACTCGACATATGTTTTTATAATTTTGTTTCTTTCTTAACTTCACTGTAATTTAATGTGGGACTTCATGTATTAAATAATATTTCCAGCCTTGTAACAATAAAACTCTAAGTGCATTTAAATAATAATTATTAAATAATCAAATACTTTAAAATATACTTTATTCCTTTTCTGAAGGAAATTGAGTATAAATTTTGTATACCATCCAAGGAGGTACAAAATCAAACTCTAAGTTGAGGAAATAAAGTAGTAGTAGTCATTTATAAAGAAAATAAGGTTTGTGCTTGTTTTCTTAGCCAATGTGGGACTTTAGTTCTAAGATAATAGTGAACACTTTGGTAAATATATGATATAAAAAAATTCGAGCCGCTCACGAGCTTTTCGAGCCGAGCTTAGTCTGGCTCATGTATCGTCTCATTAAAACTCGAGCCGAGCCCCACCGAGCCGAGCTTTGATCGAGCCGAATTCAAATAGTTCGCGAGCAGGCTCGGCTCATTAACATCCCTAGAGGCGAGTTATCCCTAAGCTATATAGTAAAGCAATTATTATTATACTTTCAGCCACCTTAAGTAATTTGTTTCCGCTTAAGAACTTGTGTACCAGCGTTGCTGATTTTCTTTTTGTTCTTTGAACCTGTTATGGTGGAGGGCCTGGAGGCAGAGTCAAATATTTTGCAAGGAGAAATGGTGCATTATCGTCTTTGTAGTATCAAGGCCATGGAACGTTTATCTAATCTCATGACGGCGAGTACGTCTTGTTTTATATAACTTGAACTTCTTTTAGATTTGGAAAATTGTAGTACTTTTCTTAAACTATGCTCGATGTGTATTAACTAGGTACGTTGACTCCATAGGTGGAAGTCAATGTGCTTAGAAACAACCGGTGATTAGTTATGTTTATTACTAATCTTAGCTTAATATGTATAATTTGGGTCACTAATGGTCGGGCTGTTACAGACAACAAGTTAACTATTCATGTTTATATTGAATAGATGTGCAACACTCGGTATAGGGAAAAGGATTCAAGAAAGGGGTAAGAGAAAAGGAATCAAGAAAAGGGTTGGAGGGGAATGGAAAACAAAACTCGTTTAAAAAAATTGTTTGGTTAAAAAATCTCATTCTTCTTTCCCTTCTTTCTCTCTTTTGACTTCTCCTCATCCTGCCTCCCACCTTTCTATCACCGGTGAACGGTGGCCAACAACATCTTCCTCTGACCACAAAACATCTTCTGCGCTCTCTCTTTCTCTCTCCTTCTCCTCCTTCTTGTGGCCTCCTTATTGTTCATAACTAAGGGGACTGGGTGGTGCATCAGCATTCCAGTGGATGGGTTTGTCTAGCGGTTCTAGTTTTCGGGGCTTTAGAGGGGGACGTTTTTCAAGGTTGTGGTGGTTCAAGGTGTTGGGGTGGTTGTGGTTGCTTAAGGAGTTGGGGTATGTTTTCGACGATGGTTCCGGTGGTTTAAGAGGATGGGGTATGTTTTCATCAGTGGTTATGATGGTTTAAGGAGCTGGGGTAATTTTTCAGGGGTGGTGCTGGTGGGTTAAGAGGTTGGGATAGTTTGGGGGTCTTGGTTGAGATGATCGATTTATGGGGGTCATGGTGGTAGTGGTGGCTAGTGGCTAGGGTGGAGTCGGTTGTGTGGACGGTTGGGGTGACAGGTTGGTGTCATTTTGGTGGCTAGGTGGTGGTTCGGGAGGTTTTGATTGTTGGGGTAGTGGAGTTGGGTGGTTTTGGTGGCTGGGTGATGGGGTCTGGTGGTTTTGGTGGCTAGGTGGTATGTTCGGTGGTGGTATGGCGGTTCTTCTCTGCTGACATGGTGGTGTCGATTGATGGTCAATATTAGGTCTAGTTGACCATGGAGTAAAGAGTAGAAAGGGTAAATAAAACCTTAGGAGAGGTGGGGAATGGGAGTAGAGAAGTTTGAGGGAAAGGATGGGTAAGGGAATGATTAAATGGACCTAATAAACACTAAATAAGCGAATCAACACATTTGATTCTCTTACCCTTTTCCTAAGCCCAAAACAAATGCCTCCTAATTCTTCCTCATGTGAACCTGGTGTACCATTTTATCTTAACAACACTAAAAGAAGATGGCTGCTAACACTTGGAACTTATTTAAATCCTCCCTCTAAAGGAAATCAATGGCCTAAAAAGATCAAAGAATCATAAACAGCTAGAAGGATATGCAGAATTGCAGAGCTACCTTATCTACAAATAAATTACGTACTACAATATACCAAATAAAATAAGGTAACTTTCAAAGAAAACCAATCTAACGTAACTCAAGTACTCAACCAACACAAACATGACTATGATTTCCATCAGATCTGTGCTAAGCCGAATCATGGACCTTGCAGTAAGATCTAAAAGATGAGAATCCTGGCTGCAAAGACTCGAGAAGTAAAAAATTCCAGAGGATCAAATAAGAACATATACTAGTAGAAATTTGCATCTGCATTTCACATCAATGGAGAATCTCATAGTACAATGGAACATCATATCACTTACACATTGCCTTATATCCCAAAGATTTCAAGCCAACTGATTTGCTAAGATTACAGTTAACACTCTTTCTTCTCTGCTTCAGGTGCTGCTGCTGCAACAGGTGCAACTTCAGCATTACCGCCTTTCTTTTCCTTCGGCTTCCCTTTCTGTGGCTTCATGAAGCAGAAACATGAACAACAAGGACACTGGAATAAGAACTTCATTATTCCTATATACTGCCTTTCCCAATAGATCTCAGAAATTCTCTCTCTCTCACACTCTCTCCTTGAAATCTGATTTATTTTCTGCTTGTCAAAAGTTCCAACTTTTTATCATATACTTTGTATTGCTATCTTCTATTTTACTCCTGCTTTTCTCTTCATCAAATTGTTAAATTGCTTATTCCGTTGGATCCCATTTCCATCACTATCAACCCCACAAATAAAGGTCATCTATCAATAATTCCAGCTCTCAAGTGGGGTAAAGTTGTGGGGCTAAATGTTGTCATTAGCCAAGAGAGTCAAGACTATAAAGGCTGGTTCGATGGATCATGTCACTCAATATAATCAAATAATGAAGGGCCTTCTGATTCGCTCTTGTCGCAAATAATTTCCTCAGCTGGCAAGCAGTATTATATCTACTCTTGTGTATTATGTAACTCGGGCTCTGTATTTTACCTCAAGTACTTATATCGTATCCTCAACACTTTCTTTTGGGCCAAAATCATGCAAAAGATTTTCTTAAAGCAACCGAGCGGGACAATTTAACGAGCGACAAAGACCTGATAACAGTTTAGAATGCAACCAGGCCCCAACAGACCAAGAGAAGGTAAAGTGCACCCAAGGAAAAAAGAGGCTCTTAATCAGTAATAGGATTGTCTAAAAAAGCGCAAAGAATCAATTTCGGATAGGATTAGGTGGATATACACAGAGACATCATTGTGTATTCTTACAGTATGATCATATTTTCTTAAGGCAGAAGGCAAAAACTTAACATGTGGTGGGGTATATTTAAGACTTTGTGCAAGCAACATTGCATGTGTTGCATTTGATGACTATGCAGAATGCATGACAATATACTTACTTTGGCAAATCGCTGTACGACTATCTGTAACTAGATATGGAGCGTGAGAAGGATTAATGTACTAGTGCAAATCACGCTATACTCTCCACTAATTCTGCACCACATCATTGGTTGCAAATAGGGGAGGGCTTTGGCAATAATTGGGAACAAAAACAATAACTACTGTTTTAATTGGTTAAGATTGTACCACATCAGATTTATTTATATCCTGCATCTTTAAGGAATGAGAATGCCATTATTTGAGAGTTGGTAAAGCAGATTGTACTTGATCAGGAATTCAAGAAAATGTCACAACAAAAATCTACAGAAAATGTTTGTTTCTGAAAGAAAAAATAAGGATCTCAAACTTTAACTCTGCTCTTTTTTCTATTACCAAAATTTAGGGACATTGAAACACAGTCCTTTGTTTGAGAGTATTGCTCCTTTTTCGCATGAGAAGCTCAAATAGTTCTTTCATCTGTCTGAATTCCTAAAAAGAGAAAACACTCTGGAAAAAAAGGAAGACGCCTTTCCTTTAAGCAGCTGTACATACACGTTTTTACTATATTATTAACTGGACTTAGGCTTCTGTTATAAGTTTTACGCAGTACTTACACCTAGTAATTTAGTTGAAAACTTTCAAATCTCAGATTTGTACAGCAACTGTTTGTTAGCCAAAACTATCTTCTTTAATCAAATATCCTTAATCTTTGACTATGTATAAGGAAAAATTATAAAAAGTGGATATTATAAGAGTATACATTAAGACGAATGAGATAAAAGACTATATTTTTTCTTATACAATAGTCAGACAATGTGGGAGAAGATTGGTAGATGAATAAATATAACTACGCTAATTTTGCTAAGTATAAGAAACAAATGTTGCCGTTGCCTTATTAATATTAAGTAAGGTGTACACGATTGTCGATTGGGATGAAAGATGGACCCTGTTTCAGCAATGGAGCAGGGGATTTTACCAAAATTATCCTTTTCACTTGTATGGATCTTGTTCTCCAACATGGGAAAACACTAACATACCTTTTCAAATAGAAGTGGGTCTCCCTGTATCAATTTTCTTTTTATATTAGGAAAGATTGTCAAGAATAATCCAACCTTTGCGTTGACTGCTTATAACAAGTCCACCTTAAGAGATTCCAATAACAAGTAGACCCACCTCTTTATCCCCGTTTCCCTTTGACTTTTTGACTTCTGAAATCACTCCTCACGGGTCACCACCATGACCATTACCTCTTCATCTTCCTTCCCATAGACCACGAAGGTCTCCCCACCCCACAACCTCCTCCTCGGCTCCTATCTCTCTTCTCTCCCTTAATTTCCTTTTCTCTCACCTCCTCCTTCCCCCTCCACAACCACCAGTAGTCCACCATCTTCCTTTTAGCAGAGTTTATGATTTCAGCGGGAAAAGAGGTGGCGATATCGACGGAAAGACGAGACTTTTCGGAACCAGTGGGACCCATAATCATCAAGACTTTATCCCTCTCTGTTGTCTTTTTCTATTCCCTCTCCCTGACTCTTCTCTGTCTCATTTTCTCATTTTTTCTCAGTATCCCCCTTTCCCAAAATGAATAAAAAATTAAGAAAACTTGACCACAAAATTCATAGAAGGAAGCCAACGGATTTGGAATTGGGTTGTTGTTGTGGGTGGTTTAATGGGGTAAAAAATAGAGAAAGAGGCTGGAATATGAACAAAGGAACATGAAAGAAATCAATTGGATAATGAACTAAATGCAAAAAACAGTATCAGCAGAAACAAAAGCAAATCATCCTGACCAATTCACTTACAGAGTTAAAGAAAGCTTATTTCTTTATTAACCATAAACTTAGCCCTCACAGTAGTTTTAAATATTTTGGGGGGCGGTTGGTTTTGGTTTAGCTAACCTGAATGTTGAGGTGATGAGCTGTAAAACCCACACACATAAATTAGTGGACAGGGTTGGTTATGGCGGAGAGGAAGAGTGAAGGTGGTAAGAATTTTAGATTTTCATGGAGTTTGATGAGAGAGATGACTGGAGGTTGAGAGCAGAGTATTGAAGAGTGAAGAAACAAGGAAGAAGAGAATTTTTTTTTTATTTTTAAATATAAAATTAAAATTTAAAAATACCCAGTGAAGGACTGACACATGTTACTTTAACCTGTTAAAAAAGTTAATGAGAGGTGATACCCGATTTTGACTTGTTAAAAGCGAATGGGTATACAAGGTCTACTTATTATTGGAATACCTTATGGTTAACTTGTTATAAGCCGTCAATGTAAATATTGGCTTATTCTTGTCAATTTTTCCTTTAAATTATGATATGAATTAATTAGTTAGATGCTTTATTTAACCTACATCTTCAAGGGTCCAGCATTTTCCTGTATCTACAGTTTAAGCAGCTTATTCATTTTCAAGGGCCTACTTTCTTAGCCTACTTACGGCCTGTTTAGATTTACTGAAAACAACTGAACTGAACTGATTGGAGCTGAACTGAACTAAACTGAACTGATTAGCGCTGAACTGAATTGAACTGAATTAAATTGAATTGAATTTAATTTAATTTAATTTAATTTAATAAATATATAAATAATATTTAAACAATAATAATATGAATATTAAATAATAATTATGATGATAGGCAATAATAATGAAT
Source organism: Patellifolia procumbens (assembly GCA_947645195.1). NCBI lineage: Eukaryota > Viridiplantae > Streptophyta > Magnoliopsida > Caryophyllales > Amaranthaceae > Patellifolia > Patellifolia procumbens. Next base: position 69,503 of record CANSGD010000145.1, read on the forward strand.
AATTATTAATGAATAATAATAATTGTATTTTGGATAGTTTTAAATAATAATTATAAATAAATAATATTAATAATTATATATTAATAATAATAATAATTAATGATTATAATGATAATTAATAACAATCATTTTATAGTCTTTGTATCAATATATTAATACCTGATGATGATTATATAATAACAATAATATCTAAAAATTAATGTAATATTACTATCTTAATAATTAGATTTAATTATATATTAATATTTAGTAATAAAATAATGATTGGGTCGGACCGTGCAAAATTACATCATAAATCATTTTGACGTGATTTGATTGGATTATGGGCTGAAAACGCGGGTTTATTTGTGCTTTTAACCTCAACCATGTTCCTCCCCTAATGAATAAAGCTATAATAAACAAAATAATATACAGATAATAATAATAATACTTAATAATAATGATATATAAATAATAATAATAATAATAATAATAATAATAATATAATAATAAGAGCAATTAGTAAAATAAATTAGACCAACATAATAATATTTAACAAAATGGTTATATAAGGAATAGAGCTGAACTGAACTGATTAGAGCTGAACTGAACTGAACTGATTAGAGCTGAAATTAAGCTGAAATGAACAGGCCCTTAGTCATCACCATGCACCAGATACTTTTTCATACCCATAAACTTATACTTCCTAGATGGTTATGTTTTGAAGAAGTAAAAAGTTCTTCATTTACTCATATAGGAGACGGCATTCAGCTAAGAACTAGCATCAACAGTTCCGTAGCTGATATCCACAGCAAGAGCAAGCAAGGCAACCAAAAATACGATGCATACGCAGACAATTATATAGTCAATCAGCAGATGATAACATGTTACCTTTAAGCATCCTCAAACATCGTCTTTTTAAGAGAATTGAGACATCTTATACTCTAAAATGTCCACTTGACATAGTTGTATATACAAAGGGGCAAAAGGAAACTCTATTTATCTCATTATGGACAGCACATATAAGTCAAAGTCTTGCTGTTTGCTTGGTAGATTTTGGTACATCCCGGTAGTCATATACCCCAACACCGGACTTTCTCCCAAGGCGATTAGCATCGACATATTGAACAAGAAGAGGGCAAGGGGCATACTTAGTGTCCCCAAGGCCTGCATGAAGGACCTTGAGTATGGATAAACAAACATCCAAACCAATGAAATCTGCAAGCTCTAGTGGACCCATCGGCTGGTTTGTTCCAAGCTTCATTCCTGCATCAATGTCTTCCTTGGTTGCGACACCAGTATACAATGTGAAAAATGCTTCATTTATCATTGGCATTAGAATTCGGTTTACAATGAAACCTGAGTAATCCCGAGAGCATACCACTGTTTTTCCAAACCTGAACGACCCGTAAGGCATATGATGAGTAACGAAGAGCAAATCAAAGAAAAAATAACAGGAAACCACATGTGAAAATGGGAACTAATAAAATTGGATATACTAAAGCCATTCATAAACAACGATGGACAAGAATGAATAGCAAAAAGATGTAAACACAGATACTGCACGTGAAATTTAAACTATATCAAGGAAAACAAGGGACAGCACGCTTCAAAGGTATTTCAACGAATTACCTCTCAGCCAAAGCTTTTGTCGCATTGAAAGTCTCATCTGATGTGTCTGCACCCCTTATAATCTCAACCAATTTCATGATAGGAGGAGGGTTCATGAAATGCATCCCAATGACCTGCAAGTATTGAAAAACAAATCCAAGTTTAATAATTAAGAAAAAAAAGAAAATTTGGCACATAGATTGCAAAAGAGACACAATTGATTGTACGTAGTTATGCAAAGATCAAAATAGAAGCATAGAAATATAGTCAAATTCAATTTATATTTCAGTGCAGTTGGGTATACATTTGATAGTCTTAAGATTTTCATTGCTACAGTCATGGCCAAGTGTGGTTTTATAATCTCTGGTATAACTCAAGCTGAAAATTTGACATACAAATTCTGTGTTGGCTGCTTTGAATTCACACCTAATCTATACTCCCTCTGTTTGTTTTTAATTGTTATAGTTCACTTTGGGGGAGAACCAAGAAAATGAATGAAATCAAGGCAATCATTGCATTGGGAATACATAAAGTAAGAGAGAGAGTTGAAAAAGCAAAAAAGTAAAGAGTGGAGTGGGGTGGTTGGGTGTTTTAGGTGATATTAAATGGACTAGTGGGACCCATTTGTATGAGAAAATGGAGTGTAAAGATGTGATAGTTTACCATATATGGAAAGAGTGTACGTGTAACAATTAAAATGAAACGTTCAAAAAAGGAAACGGTAACAATTAAAAACAAACGGTGGGAGTATTAAGCATGGCCAACAAAATGCTAACACACAACGGATCACACCCTCCTTTTCATACAATGTGACATGTCATCTTTCACAAACATAAATGTTTCCTCAAAAAATAAAATGAACAAATATAAGCATCGATACTTGAACCTGTTCCAGATGTAAAAATATTTATCGCCATTCAATGATATAAATAATGTCACCAAAATAATCAAAAAAGGAGTAGTCATGTCCATCAATGTCGAAACTTCGAACTTCGTTGCTCAACTTTTTTTAGGTTAATCTCTTAAAACACTTTATATCTCAACTATATTTACTCATACGTAGAGCTTTACAAGTTCTAAAAAATCCTTACCTTATCTTTTCAGTTCTTTTACCACAAATTTAATCAATAAAAATATCAAATTCTCATTCCAAGTTCAATTTATAATTTGATGAAAAGCATAAGACTGAATTAAAAATAAGTTCTAGAATAATTAAGCAAATTCCTTTTAAAATAGTTTACTTTATTAATTGCTGGTTAACCAATTTTTGTGCCAAATTGTCATGGATACTCAAACTAAACATGTAATCTCAAACTACAAGCGACTAAATTTAATCTCAAACTATATATATAAATTCATGTTTCACCAAAATTAATTAATTAATATTGAATTACATGGAATGGTCAAGGGCATCTCTCGAGCCAACAACTCGTGTCGATATATGACGGTAGGTATTTGATACAAGCACTTCCAAAATTTAAAATTGTGATGGGCCTCTTCATAGAGCACTTCTACTGTTCTACAGGACCACAAAGGAGTTTGTGTTTGAATCAAGCTCAACAGTACGGTTTGAGCAAGCCTTTAAAACTAGAGAAAGGTCAGAGATCCTGTTACGCGTCTTACTGGACCTCCCGTATGCTTTACTTATGCTAGGCATAACAACACATAGGCAATGGTGAAATATTATTATTAGGTTTGTTATACGAACAGGAGGGTAAGATGCAAGCACGGGAAAACTGTTAGAGGAGAGACAAGGAATCTTTGGAATTGTATTAGAAATTGGTGAGTTAAGAGGAAGTTATTCATTCAGAAAATTGTGTAATCGGTTTCTTTTGTAAGAAAAAACCCAGCCTCTAGAATTTTGTGGGTAACTTACTAATAAATATATCTTATTCCTCTTTTCTTCTCTTTCTTTGCAACTTCTCTGATCTCATCTTCTTCTCCTTCTGCCAAATTCACCTTAGTTCACAACAACTTGGTATCAGAGTATTCGATCATGAAAACAATGGTGGATGGAACTGTCGCTCAGCGTGTTGATTTGATGGAGCAAGATTCGCCAGAAAGTGGAAAATGCTGGAGCAATCAAGAGGAAGTGGCGAACATTATCGCACCAGTTCTGAACAGCCCAACCTAGCCTCCCAGTAGAGTTGACTTGAATCTCATAGCAACTTACTGAAATCGCTGAGGATATGCATAGTGGATGAGTTGATAAATTGAGAAATTGAGAAACTCAGCTTATTACGCCTAGCTCTAATCAAAGCCCTTTATGGATCCACCTCCTTCGGTTTGTCTGTGAAAAGGACAGATGACGGTGGATTCTTCGTACAAGTTATTTGTAGGAGAGAGATGCAATAGTGGATGAGTTGACATCTCATTTGCTTCGAACACAACAAAAGATGAAGTTATAGGCTGGGGCCAAGAAAAGGAAGTCACATTTGAGATGGGTGATCCATTATAGTCGAAGTTACAGTCATACCCTCATAAAACAAAACTCAACCGTTACGTTCTCGGGAAGAACTGAAGTCTCTGGAAGCATACAACTAAGGGAATATATTGGTTTATCTCAGCAAAAATGAAGCGGCAAAGATTTTAGAACAGAGTTGGTAAATTTTGGAGGAATTTTAGCAATTTGATGATTTCCCAAGCTTTCACTAAAGACTTGTCTATGTTCAATATGGATGTGGTTGTAAGAGGGACCTTATCAAAAGAAGGGCAAATGCAGACCGAGGTCACATCTGAAAAAAAATTCCAGGTTGTTCGATTTATAGGTCCTGGGTGTAAAACGATAATCTTTATCAAAAGAAGGTCACATAGGGATCCTTAGTACTTTGCGGGTGGCTGCACTTAAAGAGTGAGAAAATATGCATATACATTGGAACACTGGGTTATGGTTTTAATGAAGTTTGAATGCAAAGAATAAACTGGTCATGCTGCCTTGCATCATTGCAGATCATTTTAATCAATAGGAACATCGTGTACAGAAATGCTCAGGCTGACACTAGAACAATGAGGACAAGATTTCTGCAATTCATTAAGCAAATCGAGTTGCCAGGGAGCTAGATTCAAAGACGAATGCGCAAGAGAACGAGAAGAGAATTGAGTGAGGATTCATAATCCTTCCGCCAAGTGAATTTAGGGAGCCATAAGCTGGTAGCAAGGAATTATTACTGTGGATAGCTAATTAAAAGGAACATGAGAAGAGGGTGGCGACTAGATGCCATGGTAGCATGGATTCAGTCACCCAGCTTGCTCCTCAGAGGAGTCTAAAGAGAAGAAGGCTCTGCATTTCAAATGGAAGCTAGAACCTTACAGGAAGCCATTAAATGGTCCAGCCCCACTGCCGCAAGGAAAAGCTCATCACGAGACCTTGTTCACATTTGAGAGCTTAGTCTAACTTTTAGAAAGAAAACTAGATCTCCGATGGAAGCAGTTGTGATTATCGAGGAAACCAAGTTCCAAAAATAATCCTCCCGCAGCTATTGGGAAAGTTCCTGGATCTCTTGTTCTGGCCCGTAGTCTAGCTGGTCAAGCTAGAATTATTGGCCTACCTTGTATTTTTGTATATATTTTATTATATGGTTTTACATCTGCCTCCAGTTTCATGTAAGGAAATTTTAAAGGAAAAATGAATCCATTTATAGAGGCACAGGACAACCAATTGTTTACATTAGAACACATGAACCAATAATACCTTATTGTTTCCCAGTTTATATCTTATACACAAAGCTAGAGAGTTGGAGACTTCTTCATAAAATACTTTCTTATATGCAGTTGTAGACAAACACGTCAAATAATATGAAAAACTTGGTTGACCCACTGGGTAAACAAACCCACTACTTATAGACATTGATAAAAAGTGAAGTCCAACTCACCAACAACAATAAATTTTATTTTTCTATTAGTAGTGGGTAGTTTACCGGCTTTACCCACTGGGTCAACCAAGTTTTTTGCATATATGCAACTAAGTAACAAAGGTAGCGTAGTAGTTGTTATATGCTGTAGAAAGACCTCCATGCAGAACAGAGCATAGCTGGAAACTAAGAATTCATATTAGACAATTGCTAACTAGCAATTCACAATTGACATTATGATAGACAATCAAATAAATCTATACAACTTAGCTACTGAGCATATCATAATTATAACACAACTGAGCTATCGAACATAATATAAATATTGATACATATTCTAGCTCCCTTCCCTTTCCCTCTTACATCAACAAAGCTTTTCCTTAGAGACTTAAGGTGCTGAACTTATTAAAATTAAATGAAGGTCCGTTCATCAATAGTAAGCAAGAATCCGAAACATATTACAAAATTGTATTTTTTTTAAATATAATGGTTAATTATCATTGTGGTTGTTACCACTACTTCGAAAACAGTTGTGTTATCTTTTTTGACTAACTAAAACTAATAATATTAGATCCTACTATTTACGTTGTTTTTCAAAATCGACTCCGATTTGCGCACAGCAATTGAACCATGTTTCATTGTTTTGTATCAGCAAAAAGTGTGATTATAAGATGTTAAAAAGCATGCCTCCAATGGAAAAAGAACATCGACTAGCTAAACATGTCTTTTGCCCTTCATCATTTTATCCGCTTGCAGATGTTACAGACATCAATGTCACATATGCCTACTTATACTGAACCAAAAGCATAGTTTATAATGTTCAACACTGAACAGAAAAACCAAATGGATGACTTAAAAAAAAATAGCAATTCAAATGCGGCAGGCAATTGAAGGCAAAGAGATATAAGGAACGCAAATGCAAGATGCAGTAAAGTCAAAAGACGCAGTGTAGAATTGAATAGTTTAAGGACATGGTTTATTATTGTTTAATATTCTTGCTATGGAGAAGAAACATACTCAAGATTTTCAAAAATCATCATCATTGTTATTACTATTATTAGTATTACTTTCAATTATTATTATTGTTTATGATGATAATGATGCTATTATTGTTTTATATTTTCTACTATTCATATTATAATAGTTATTGTTTTTATTATTATACATGATCAACAAAAATAAGTTAAGCTGAGAAAGAATAAGGGCATGTTCTTTTTAGCGTAAAATAGTTTAACGGGACTGAAATTAACAAAAACTAAAGAGCGCTGAACTAAAGGAACAGTAATACATGAGAGTAGAAGTATTGTCAAGAGATGAGCTGAGTTGGACTGAAAATAACTAAACTGAAATGAAATAAACTGAACTGAAAATAAGTCAAAGAGAAATGGCCCTAAGTGAGCAAGAAAAATTGAGGAGAACAAAGCCTTAACCTATTACAAGATCAATTACACGATATAACATTGCCTTCACAAGATATGCAAACGAAGGTTCAGAACGTGATACATTTTATCTAAGCCACTGTTACCTGATTTGCTAAATTACCTGTGATCTATAAAAGGCAAAATGGCAAATGCATATGGTAAAATTTTGGGCTAATTTCACAAAACTAGAACTCAGTTGGCTTCGTGAACTTGATTTTGGTGACACAAATTACGTTTCTCATATAGGGAATTAGGTAACTCTAATCTAAGCAGTCGACAAACCAATGCTAGGTACTATAGAAACTGCCAAGAGGGGTATCTTAGCCATGATAATAGAGAGGAACTAAAGTTTTTGCTGGATTTCGGAAATCCAATGAACACATACATGCTTAACTAGTTTCTAGATTCTATAAGTGCTTCTCACTCATTCCAGTATCATTAAACCCCCAATGAAACTACTTGTGTAAGACGGGACAAAATACAAAGGTGTGAACATTGCAATGCAGATACAAATGTGAGGCGAGAAGAATATATCCTAATGCAGACCTGAGATGGTCGACGTGTTACAGAAGCAAGCCGCGTGATGGAGATTGAGCTAGTGTTTGATGCTAGGATGGCAGACGATTTGGTTATCTTGTCCAGCTCAGCAAATAGTTTTTTCTTTGCTACCTCTGATTCAGCAACTGCTTCAATTACAAGATCTGCAGTATGAAAATCTTCCAAACTCGTGGTACATTGTAGGCGTTTTAGTGCATCACCGATGACAACCTACCATAAGACAAGAAAATGAATGCATTATGAAAGGACAAGGTAACCAGATCTGTAAGCCTGTCCAAACTACAGAGAACATAGACCTATTTTGTAAACAGACCCATAATCTTGCATACTTTTTACAAATCACAACTAAACTGCCTCTTTATTAAGTTGAAAATGTCTGATGCCAAAATAACAAGAACAACCAACAAGTAATCCTCCTGCTGTTGACAGAATCAAAGGAGGTCAAGATGTACACAGCCTCAACCCTAACTAGTGTGAATCAGTAAAGAGACTGTTTTTAAAGACCCACAGAAAGCAAATCTAGAAGGACTGGTAACGTGATTTTATTTTTTAATCTCGGAGTTGTCATATTAATAAGAAAACACAATAAAGAAAGAAAGACAATAGTAAAAGTACCAGTGATAGACTACAGGGAAGAATCATATGCTAATGAATAACAGATGAGGTTGCATAGCCTGATAAAACTACTAAAAAGAAAACAACTGGAGGTGCATATGAAGATGAAGGAGGAGGAAAACATGGCAAAATTAAAGGGAGGGGGAGATAACCCAATGAGAGCAAAGTCCAAAACAATGAATGTATGAAGATACATATTTCAAGTAGTATAGAGCTATAACTTGCAATTAAAAGTCAAGTCCTGAATTAGCTCTAGGAGGACAGTATCCTATCATATCACTTTACACCAATTATTCTTGGGTCTACCTCTTCTCGATCTCTTTAGGCGATCTACTTACTCGCACTTCCTAAATCCTACCTAGCGCATCCAAATGTTATCTCTTATCATGTCCAAACCACTAAGCTTTGTTTACTTATGTCACCATTGACTAAAATCATTTCCTAAGGTCCTAATCACTTCACTCATTTCCCTGCATTTTCTAGTGAGGTAATTCACCCAACAAAGCATCCTCATCTCTGTGACCATCAGATTTGGACTCGTGCTTGCTTAACTAGCCAACAATCATAAAGGAAACAAATCAAACAGCTACTTAACAAAATCTCTCCTTAAGTTAAACTAATACTTCCACGTGCGTTCTATGATGCTCAAACTTGCTATAAGCGTTCTATGATGCTCAAACTTGCCATAAGCGTTCTATGATGCTCAAACTTGTCATAGGCAATGTAATATCCATGTCAATACGACACCACCGGCCTGTAAAATCAGACGTGTGTTCCCTATCTATCAAACCAAAAAGCTTCTACTTCCTCCGTTTATAAATAAGTGACACATTTGCATAGTGTTTATTTTTCACAGTTTAGACTTTAATTAATTTTAGTGATTTACATTTTAGGAAAAATGAAGTCATGTGGGATCTTGTTAGATTCGTCGCAACGTGAATTTTTTAACATCAACTTTTTATAACTTCTACTCATTGATAATTGTAGATATTAATGTTTAAAATAAATGTATTGGTATTTCTTTTGTGCCTGAAAACAACCCCAAATCTTAATGGATCATGGAATTCATCTTCAGCAACGGTTAAAGTATTCAACTTTTCTCTTCTATGTGCAAAACCCACTCTATGCATCTACATTACAATCTTTAAAAATCATAACTAGTTCATTTTCCAACACATTTCAAGTGTTCTAACCCAACCCAGAAAAGTTGATCAATATTTACTAAACTAGAAGGAAAAGAAAACTAAAATAAACCCAACCCAGAAAAGTCGAGATTATAAAATCATCGAATTCCAATCATAAGAAAAATGAAAGTGGCAACAAAGTGATGAAGAAGTACCTGAGAGAGTTGGCCTTTGGAAAGAAGACGTTGGAGAGAATTGGCAATAGCATTGGTAGCTCTAGTAAGAGCGTTAGAATCTGAATCCAAAAGCCAAACGTGGAAACCATGAACAATGCCAAGTTGCGCAATTCCTGACCCCATTTGGCCAGCACCCACCACTCCGATTGTCTTCATTTTTATCTCTACAACTTCTGATCCTTCCTCTTCCTTGCCTCACTGTCTTAACACTCAACTTTTCGTTTTTGTTGCGTTTATAGGAACGATAAACAAGAATCTGAGCTTATCCTAAATTGTCAAGGTGATTTCCCGGGAAATGCTTAGTTACTAATTACTATCTCACACAAGTGAAGACTACGGGTTCGTTTTTTACATCTGATTTGAACTTTTCTTATCTAATCTGAATTTTTCTTATTTGGCCTCAATTTTTTTATAATATGGTCTGATTTGAACTTATTAAAATTGTTTTTTGTTCTTATTATTTTCTGATCTGATCTGAACTTTTCTGATCTGATCCGATCTGAACTTTTTTTATCTGATCTGATTTTTTAAGATCTGGTCTAATCTGATCTGAATTTTTCTTATCTGATCTGATCATGAAATAGACAGTAGAGTGTTTAAATAAGTTGAAAAGAACATAGCCTACATCTATCATATAGTAATATAATAATGTACTACTCTATTCTTTTTTAATTGCAACTCTTTGCAAAAAAAACGGAAACCAACAAAAATTAATTAGGTATATTAAATGAGTAAAAAAAGGAGAGAGAATTTCTAGGACCACTAAAAACTGGCAGCATTTTGGGGGAATTGATGTTGCCCCACATAACTTGCCACCAAAATTTGGTGAACATTTTCCCCCCAACAGATCAACAAGCAAAATTTTGGTTTCCCTCCAAAATGACCAAATTCATTTCCTGCAACCTTTTCACCCGACATTTACATACTCTCTCTATAAATAGAGTCAATGAAGAGAGAGTGTTGTTAAAAAAAACAGAGAATGTTGAAAGACTAGGTACCTAATTAGTTTGTTCAATCACTACGCACACATGCACTTTAATTGTTCACTTTTTAATTACATCTCCATAAAACCAACCAAAACAAGTAGAGGCAGTCACTATTGTTCCTTCAAAAAACTTCTTCAATAACAGCCAATCTTCATGGAGGGTGATGATGACCTTGGTGTTGAATGGTTGATGGATGACTACGAGGAACGGAGAAACCACATAAATATGGTGCATCAACAAGAAGAACAACAAGAAAAGCTAAATGAGGAGGAACAACAACAACAACAACAACAACAACAACAACAACAACAACAACAACAACAACAACAACAACAACAACAACAACAACAACAACAACAACAAAAGGACGGTTCCTCCAACATCCCCTTTCCTTTGTTCTTTGAACCACTAGGTGGTTCTTGTGCTAAAAGTGCACACACAACAGGAAGGTGAGGGGTAGGAGGAGGAAGGGGGATGCAAAACTTACTCTTTTCTTCCCAGATCTAGTCCTCTTATACTCCTCTTGAACAACCTTCTTTTTCACAACCAACTCCTCCTTCTCTTTCCCAGATCTAGTGCAATCTGGGTCCTCTTCAACAACCTCTTTCTTCACAACAACCTTCTCCTTCTCCTTACCCTTTGTTTTTGGATTACGCGGAACAAGAAAAGCCAAGGCTCGAGCCACCCTCATCTTTTACATATCGCCGTAATCGTCACAATCTTGAACAACCCTTCCTAAAGCGTTTAGGGCATAGAGTTTCAGAAATTTTTTGGCGGTTCCATCTTTGTAAATCCTTTTTGGTCATGGAGAATCGTTCTTAAAGCTCTCCATCATTTCGAATATAGTTTCAGATTCGAAATCATCTTCTGTCTCGAAGAAGGCGTCTTCCCAAGGGGTTAGATCTGGACAATACATTTTGTTGGGACTCATTTTTAGGGTTTTGAGAGAAAAATGAGGAGGAAGAGGAGGAACAAGAATGGACGAGAATGATATCTTGGAAGAAAATGGAGAGGAAGTGAGAAAATGGAGAGGCAGATCTAGGGTTTCATAGGAAGAAGATGAAGAAATGGGATGAACTGGGAGAATAATCTGGAAAGTGACGAACAAATGAAAGGTTGGGTGGGTTTAATTGGATTGGTTTCAAAAAAATAAATGTGGGTGGTTGGAGTGTTGAATGATTTTTGGTGGGAGTAACTAAGTAATGTGTAGATTTTAATTAGTATGTAATGAGATTATTAGATTTAGTTAAGTATGTTAAGTAAGGGTAAAATAGTCATTTCATAGGGTTTTTTTTACTAAAGAAGGAAAGAAAAAAAAGTGTTGCAACCTTTGGGAAAATTCCGTTTTAGGAAAGTGTTGCAACTAAAAAAGAACGGAGGTAATACTACGTTTTATTAATTTTTAAATGAACTACTTTATTCAAAAATTATACTAACCTTAAACTCTATATAAATATATTACTTTATCCGTTTTTTAGTTGTGAAACTTTGACCAAAACTGTAAGAGGTATATATACTACTTTTCTATAATCCACAAGATGATATATGCCCAATCCCTATCTATCGGATAAGAACTGGGCAGCCCTTACCTTTATAGCATATTATATAGGATCATGTGTGATTTTTGAGAAATTCTTAATATTTTGGGATTTGAAGAGAAACGAATAGTATTTTGGACAGTTTAACTCTAAATTTTCAATAGAACAAAACTAAAGGCTGTTTTTAGATGAAATTGTCGTATGTGAACACGATTGTATAGAGTTGTGGGTGAGCCAATGTGGTTGTCCAATGCTTTCGAGTGGTGATGACTGAAAAAAAAACAATAAAATGCCCTTTAGATGTCAAAGTCGGCTTCTTGAGTTGAGCGGAAAGTATGAGCGTGTATGAGTGCGATAGTAATTAGGGGTTGAACCCATAGCATATTAGCATGCACTTTAGCTTGACCTAAGCTTCGTATGGATATGGAGTAGTTTTGGAAGTCCTTCTTCCCGTGTAGGTAATTGAGTTGGCTGTGAGGCCATGTTCTTTTAGCTTGCATTGAACTTAAATTAAGTTCAGTTCAGTTAGTTTCAGTTCAGTTTAGTTCAGTTCCTACTGAGTCGGGAGTTGCAGTTCAGTTCAGTTTACTTCAATTCAGTTAATTTCATTTAAGTTTTGTTCAGTTAATTTCAGTTCCGTTCTTTGCAGTGAGAGTTAGGAAGCCCGACACTTAAATCGCCTATGGAAGCGACAATAACCCCACCATATCCGATTCTTTGAGTGATTGGTTCATCATGAGGGTTGTTTAGGTAAATCGCCTTTGGAAGACACATGTCTAGAATGGTTGTAGGTGTGTTTTGACTATTCGTCTTCCCTTTCCGCGAGTGGGGGCATGCTGCGCAAGTGTAACCATTACAATTTTGAATTGTGATGGTTCCATATCTAAGACACTAAGGCACCATAACTACTTCGAGTTTAATTTTCATGTTCCTCCCGTATATGAATCTTTAGGATTTCTACTTCTCTCTTTTTACTCAGTTTCTTTGCAAAATTCTTATTACATTCTTCTCCCAAGCTTTTTGTCCTCTTCACCCTCTTCAGTGAGTAGGTTGATAGTCTCTTCGACTTTTACTCAAGATTTTCCGATGAATCAAGTTTAGTGTTTCTATATTTTTTTCGTCGAAGGAGATTGTCTCAAGCAATCTCATATTTCAACTATTAGAGTTTTCTTTCTTTAACCATTTCAAAGGTATTTTTTTATTTTTCCTTAACTTGTTGTCACGTCATTTCTTGCGAGGAAGTTAGAGCAGGTTCCTTTGACATGATGAATCTAAACGTCGCTCCCTTGATTTTTGTTCTTGACGAGCTAAGGGTTGATGATGAAGAGACGTCATGGATGTTACTCCGCTTCAGACTCGTAGAGTGAAAGTGGAGAAGAAAGGGCCTCATTACAAAAAGCCTGCCACAAGCACTTCTGAGCGTCTTTGCTTCAAACAAGGGAGTTTCAAACAGAGTTATCATCCACCTACTGTGAAGGAAGTTGTAATTAGCATATATCCATATTGTTGTCTGGAAGGAGCCTACTAAGCAGCGAATTATTCCTTAGCAAACTACTCAGGTCACTTCTTCGGAATGCCATCTAAACAACATATTATCTCAGCCCAGCAAGCTATTAAGTAGAGGATTGTTCCCTCTGTTGTTGATGGGAGATCGTGAATCTTGTTGCTGTAAAATAGACTTGTTCCTTCTTCTACTGTGAAGGATACCACTTTTACTACTAGGCGAGGCAGGCAGGGAAAATTTGGTGGGTTTTGCACGGCATACCCCAGTTGAGGTGGGGATGCGTATAGGTTTGTGTGGTGGTGGTTGGGCATGGGTATGAAAACTTGTATTCGCCATAGGTAGAGGGTAGGTGGTGGGTATGAGGATATACCCGCCCCATATCCACTCGTCCCGCTCCGCATCCACCCGTCCTGCATCCGCCCGCCCAATTCCCACTATAATTTTTAATAATGTTATTTTTACTATAGCCCACCCAACATTTCAAGTTTTTCTTTACCTTTACAACTTTTAGCTTTAATACTTTACAACATATTAAAACAAACCCTATGTTTTAGAAGGATTATCAATTAGCAATTGTATAAGACAATTGGAAAGTTTGTTTGTTTTTAGACAAAATTGGCCAGGTAGCACCTATATGTAGGAAGGCATAAACCTTTTTATTGAGGATTTTATGCTTTTGGCAATTGCTCTTGTTATAATGAATTAAGTGTTAGCGGGTATGGGACGTCTACGAGCAGGTATGAGGCGGGTATACCAATGTGGGTAATGGAGGTGGGGATGGTTTTGGGATCATACATACGCGGGCAGGTGTCGGGAATAGATCCTTACCCACCATTAGGGGTGTTTATTAGCGGGTACCCGAAAATGCGGGTAGTTCATAAGACGGCCCATGTCCCGACCCGAAAAAGCCGGTTACCCGGAATTCGGGTACCCAGTTTTTCCGGGTCGGGTCACCAGGGTACCCGAAATACTTTATTTTAAAAAGTTACTTCATTTGAAACATAAAACTCACTATTTTCCCTCAAAAAAAATTATAACCTGCTTCCATGTCCCAAGTCCCTGCTTGCTTCCACGCAAAAAGAAAACTCAATCTTAAAAAAAAAAAAAAAACTCAACATTCAAACTATCATCAAAAATGTCTGCTTCCAGCCTTCTACTCATCATTCAATCATCTAAAATAGTCCCTGCTTGCTTCCACTCAAAAAAATATTAACTTTAAGAAGAAAAAAATCAAGTTCCAACTATCCAACCATCATCACAAATGTCTGCTTGTTTATGCTGGTTGGTGGCGAGCGTTTCTGTTAGTTGATGACAAACTGTATGTAGACAGTCAATTGAATTGAGCCCTTCAGGTGTGACGTCCGACGACAGTGCGAGAGGTGAGACTTGAGAGCTTGAGTGAGAGCCTGAGAGGTGTGACTGTGCGACTGTGCGAGTGAGGAACTGAGGAGGCAGAGCCTAATTTTTTTTAACTGAAGGGAAACAGACACTCAAGACAGAAACACAAAAGGCAGACCCACATCTAAAAAAATTCACAGAAACATAATTACCGGGTCAAACGGGTACCCTAGTATTCAAATTAAGCGGCCCATTACCCGACCCAGTAACAAGCAAAATTAGCGGGTCGGGTACTCGGCCCAACAAAATCCCAAAAAACACAAAATTATCCGATTGAATTTACCCGGGTCAGCGGGTCAACGGATCGGGTCAACCGGGTTGGGTTTTCCTGAACACCCCACCACGGTGGTGGGTAGGTGTTGGGTATGAGAAATTTTAGGTGGGTATGGAGGAGGAGATCCCCGCAACCGCCCGCCCATTTTCCTTCCCTAACTACTATAGTGAAGTCTAATTCTGAGAAGGTGGCTACTCCTTCTCTTGCTGATGCACCAACTGCTAGGGTGTCTCGACTTTCTATTGTTGGAGAGGGGCGAGCTACTCTGATAAGTTATTTTGAAAGAAAATTTTTGTTGTTACTCTTTACTCTTGTTATCTATCATACCTCTTCTTGGCCCTCATATCTTTACTTTGTCCTTAGAAAAGTAGACTAAATGTTATGGCGGTTTCCCTTTTTTGGGATTTCATTGATCTTTTCTGATTTTTGCAAGAGACATTTTGTCAGTATACGGAGGTTGTTGCCGCCACTATCTAATTTTCGGTTACTTTGTTGGAGGTTAAGATTTGCGATCATTCCTCTATAGAGAAGCTTCTTGTTGAGAAGCTAGAAGAGGATCATTTATATATTAATAAGGTTAATCCTCCTCTTGCTACAAAGATTGTTCTAGAGCCTTCTACAAGGCTTCAAGTCCCTAACCGAGATCTCCCGTCCCTCTGGAAAAACAAAACCCGCTAGGGAAGATGTTAGCGAGGAGGATCCTCTCGCCAAGAGGTATGAAATTCTCGTGTCGCAATGACGGGGATAAAGTGGAGTATGCCCAATGTTTTGCAAAATTCTTTGTGTATTAGTCCATACATATGGATATTTGATATATTGATTTCTTATAGAGTTTTTCCCTTTCTTTACAAGCTAAATTGTGCGATATTGATGCTCTTAGGAGCTATTTATGCTAGCTATTTCGATATAGTTGTGGTTTGTGTGTTCCATATCGTTTTGCAGGTTTTTTAGGGAAAATCTCCCTATTTACTTGATGTTTTGATCACCACATTATAGCGGAAGGTTATGAGAATTATACCGCATATTGGCGGTCTCGAGATGGTATTCGGACCCCCGTTGTGAAGAAGAATTACCAAGGACTTGGCGTCTGAAGCCAAGCCAAAAGCAAGAGAGAAAGTAGCTTCGCCTGATAGGGTCGGGCAACCACTGCCCGATTGGGTACGAGCTCTTTAGGCCAAAACTTCAGGATTTCCACCCGATCGGGCGGACTTACACTTAGCCAATTTTTGCTTTTTTCTGGGAGCTGAAGAAGACATCCACCCGATGACATCGGGTGGTCTTGCCCGATCGGGTGCTGGTGTTGCGGCCCCGATCGGGTGATCAATGCCCGATCCCATCGGGTGCTCGCTTATTTGCTGTTGCTGGAAGTTTGTTCCCAGACCCTATCGGGCGGCCCTTTGCCCGATCGGGTGGACGACACGGGGACGCGATTTTGCGTTTTTTCCCACTCTATCTTATTGCTTTCTTAGAAACTATAAATACTTTTTAGGTTATTTTTTTGGTATCTTTTATTCTATTGAACATTTAGAGAGCTCTTAGTCTAGTTCTTCATAGTTTTCCATTATAGAAGAGATTCGAATGCTATTGCAATTCAATTAAAGTTCCCGCTTTCCGTCAATTTGGTAATCATCTTTCTTATTGCTTTATTCTTATCTTTCAATTGCTTTAGTTTAATTGTTTATTATTCGATTAGTTCATGATGCAATTCTTAGGGTTTCCAATTAGCTTTGTTATTGTCAATTTAATCATGTCTGAGTAGTTCTCTTTCTAGGGTGTTAGATAGGGAAACCATGTTTATACCATGATTGTTATTTAGACTCCTATTGATTCCTAGGGCTTGATTAGGGTGATTGTGGTGTGGTTTGTTCTTAATTAGTGATTAATGTTAGTGGCCAATTTCATTGATTGCTTGTGGTTAATAGTTGTTTGCACAGATCTGTCTTACGACTAGAGGTCTAGGGACACATCAGTAATTCTGATTACGTTAGTGAACATGCGGCGTATGTTGAACTATGAGCTTTGAGTCTTAACCATAGCTCAACACATGCTCTAATCCCTCGACTCTTGACTTAGGTTTTTTATAGTAGTTGACCTTGTTTGATTGGTATAAGCATGGTGGACCGACCTAATACCCTAGGCTTTTATTCCATAGTTAAATCCTCGGTTTAATTCGTCTTCCTTAGCTTAATTATTAGTTCAGTTTATTCTCTCCCATTTCATCTGAAGTAGTTAGTTGATTGAATATTAATATAGAAACTCTGTCTCCCTGCGGATTCGACCCTACTTCCATTGACTACCATAGTTAGAGGACTATAGGTTTATCTTTGAATAGGTGATACGACTTAATCCTATCAAATTTTGGCGTCGTTGCCGGGGAGACGGCTAGTTTTCTAGTTTTTATTCGATTAATTAGCGTACTTCTTTTTGCCTCATTGGAACCTCCTGTTCCAATTGAGGCCGTTCTCACGGTTATCTTGTCGTTTTCTCTTATATGTCCAGGTATCAAAAGAAAACTCATATTATTCCTGGAGATCCCGACACAGAAGCAATACTTCGAGATCTTAGAGCAGAATTTGATCAAGAGAAACCAGATTAAGAGATTTCTACATTACCAATGGCGAAGTCACTGAAATCTTATGGGGTGCCTAATCCTGAAGGCATACCCACAGGTCCACAGATGCCCACTATTGCTGCAAACAATTTTGAAATCAAACCTGCACTAATTAATATGGTGAAGCAGAATCAGTTTAGTAGGCATCCTTCTGAAGATCCGGCCAACCATCTGCAGAGATTCCAACAACTCTGCAGAACTGTTAAACATCAAGGAGTCACACCTGAGCAGCTGAAAGTTATGTTATTTGAGTTCTCACTCAGAGACAAGGCTCAGAGGTGGTTCAGCGATATCACTGAGACAGAATGGCCGGCAATTTCTGCTGCATTTCTTCATGAGTATTACCCTCCCACAAAAACAACAGAAATCAGAAACAAGTTGGCCACGTTTTCCCAAGAGCCAGATGAGACATTGAGGGAAGCGTGGACTAGATTCAGAGACCTACAGAGGGAATGTCCACATCATAATATGGACAAGTGGTTTCTGACGCAGATTTTTTATAATGGTATGCAACCTCAGACGAAGAGTATTGTTGATTCGTCTGCAGGAGGAGTCTTTTTAGACAAGGCAGTTGATGAGGGTTATGACTTCCTAGCAAATCTCGCAGCCAATGACCACTCATCATCTAGGAGTTTGACTAAGAAGGTACTTGAAGTTGACGCTATTTCATTGCTTACATCTCAGATGGCGCAACTAACTCAGCAACTAAAAACAATGAAGTCCTCTAGTTCAACACCTCCGCCTATGAGCATCAATGTCATGTCAGCAGTTGCACCCATCACCTCCTCTTACTGCGAGGTGTGTGGTATTCAGGGTCACTTCGGCCATGATTGTCAGTTCAGTCAGAATCAGATGGGGCAGACAAATGCTTTTCAGCAAAGACAACCAAATAACCCTTACTCCAACACATTCAATCCTGGTTGGAAAGACAACCCACTTCTTTCCTATAGAAGCAACAACGTTCAGAACCCACAGCCACAAAATTCCTACCATCCCCCACAAATAACCCTTACTCCAACACATTCAATCCTAGTTGGAAAGACAACCCACTTCTTTCCTATAGAAGCAACAACGTTCAGAACCCACAGCCACAAAATTCCTACCATCCCCCACAAAATTCCTATCAACCTCCACATAATAACCCAAAACCCAACTACTACCAAAACCAAGGGAATTCTCACAATGCCCCTGGTTTCCAAAGACCTGCCCACCAAAATTATCAGCCAGCACCACAAAATGCAACCTCACAAGAGCCTAGCACTTCTGAACTGATGAAACTAGTATTGTCTATGCAAAAGACAAATGAGGAAGCACAGAAAACTCAGGAGAGACAGTTGTTGGCTATGCAAAAAGCCAATGAGGATGCACAGAGGGCCCAAGAGAAGCACATAAAACTTCTCGAGACCCAGATTTCTCAGTTGGCAGAAACAAATGCATAGAGGCTGCAGGGACAATTGCCAGGGCAACCTACACATAGGGAGCAAGCAAACGCCGTTACTCTTCGTAGTGGCACTGCTTATGCTGCTCCTCCCATGCCCGTTGATGATGATACTGTCCCTAGCAAGGATAAGGAGGTAGTAGAGAAGGAATTGGAGAACAATTCGACGTCTGATGTCGAACTATCTAAAACAGCTGAACAGGCAGAAAAGAAGAAGGAGAAGGAGAAGGAGAAGGTTTCTGATACACCTTTTACACCGAGGTTGCCTTTTCCTCATAGAATGCAAAAGTCCAAGGTGGATCAACAACTTGGTAAGTTATTGGCTATGGTCAAGAACCTTGAGGTAACGGTTCCTTTCACTAAACTTGTTTCTCAAGTGCCTGTTTATGCTAAGTTTTTGAAGGAGATGATCACTAAAAAGAGAGATTTTGGTGGGGTAGATAGAGTCGCACTCACTGAAGAGTGTAGTGCCGTTTTGCAAAATAAATCTCCACCTAAATTGAAAGATCCTGGTAGCTTTTCCGTCCCTTGTCATGTAGGTGCACTTTTTATTGATAAAGCTTTATGTGATTTAGGTGCATCTGTGTCTGTCATGCCTTTGTCTGTCTGTAATAAACTGAATATGGGGGCACTTAAGTGCACTCAAATTACTTTGCAGATGGCTGACCGTTCTATAAAATACCCTTTAAGTGTTTTAGAAGACGTCCTTGTTAGGGTGGGAAAGTTTTACATTCCTGTGGATTTTGTTGTGTTGGATATGGAAGAGGATGCCCAAATTCCTATTATATTGGGCAGACCATTTTTGTGCATTGCAGGTGTTGTTATTGATGTCAAGTTAGGGTCTTTGACTTTGAGTGTTGGTGATGATACCGTCACTTTTAAACTAACCAATGCTATGAAGTCTCCTATGCTTGAAGAATCTTGTTGCAGGATAGATGTGGTAGACAAAGCTGTGATGTCTGCCTTTCAGCAGATACGTGATGCTGACCCATTGGAGGTAGCATTGACTGATAGTGACTCCTTAGGCATCGATACTGATGTTGACGCCTGCCTTTCTGATTTAGAGGGTCATGGAGCTGAACAGAAATAAAAACTGTGGTACTTGAAAGTGTATGCTCTAGTTCTACTCCTCAGGGAACTAAGGTGGAACTCAAACCACTAACCTCTCATTTGAAATATGCATTTTTAGATGATAAGGAAGAATGTCCTGTGATTGTCAGTACTAAACTCACAGATAGCCAATTGAAAAGCTTGCTTATTGTGCTTCGTATACACAAGAAGGCTATTGGGTATAGTATTGATGATCTAAAGGGCATTAGTCCTGATTTTTGTATGCATCGTATTAATCTTGAAGAGGATCACCGCCCTTGCATTCAACCTCAGAGACGTTTGAATCCTAATATGCAAGAGGTGGTGAAGAAAGAAATTATGAAACTGTTAGATGCAGGGATCATTTATCCCATTGCTGATTCGAAGTGGGTCAGTCTTGTGCAAGTGGTTCCCAAGAAGGGGGGACCACTGTTGTTGAAAATGAAAAAGGTGATTTGATTCCCACAAGGACTGTCACAGGGTGGCGTATGTGCATTGATTATCGTAGACTCAATAATGCCACTCTGAAAGACCATTTCCCCCTCCCCTTTATTGATCAGTTGTTGGAAAGGATAGCCAAACAAAGCTATTTCTGTTATCTGGATGGATATTCTGGTTTTTTCCAAATTCCCATCCATCCAGATGATCAGGAAAAGACTACGTTTACATGTCCTTATGGCACCTTCACATATCGTAGGATGCCATTTGGATTGTGTAACGCTCCCGCTACTTTCCAATGCTGCATGATGGTCATATTCTCTGATTTTGTTGAATATATCATGGAAGTGTTTATGGATGATTTCAGTGTTATGGTTCTGATTTTAATGTTTGCCTGCATAATTTGTCCAAAGTGCTTAAAAGATGTGTTGAGGCAAACCTCGTGCTTAATTGGGAAAAATGTCACTTCATGGTGAATGAAGATGTTGTTTTGGGACATTTGATTTCTGAGCGTGGAATCCAAGTGGATAGAGCAAAGATTGAGGTGATCGAGAAACTTCCCCCTCCAATGAATGTCAAAGGAGTGAGGAGTTTCCTTGGTCACGCGGGGTTTTATCGCAGGTTTATCAAAGATTTTTCAAAAATTGTTAAACCCCTCACTCAATTGTTGCTCAAGGGTGCCACGTTCGATTTAACTAATGATTGTTTGGAGTCTTTTGACAGGATAAAGACAGCTTTGATCACTGCCTCTATTATACAACCCCCAGATTGGAATCTCCCTTTCGAGATCATGTGTGATGCTAGTGATTATGCGATACGGGCAGCACTTGGTCAGCGGAAGGATAAGCTACTCCATGTTATTCACTATGCCAGCAAAACCTTGGATCCAGCCCAGGTTAATTATGCTACGACAGAGAAGGAGTTGCTAGCCATAGTCTGTGCATTAGACAAATTTCGAACCTATCTGATAGGTTCGAAAGTTATAGTACACACTGACCATGCTGCTTTAAAGTACTTGATGGCCAAGAAGGAGGCCAAACTTAGACTCATCAAATGGATTCTTTTGCTGCAAGAATTCGACTTGGAAATCAAAGATAAGAAGGGTGCTGAGAATGTGGTCGCCGACCACCTTTCTAGGTTGAGGTTTGGATCACCTTCTGACCCTCCTATAGATGACTCTTTTCCTGATGATCATTTGTTTTCTGTGTCCTCTAAATCTCCTTGGTATGCTGATTTTGCAAACTATTGTGTTAGTGGTTCTCATCCTCCCAATCTTACATATCAGCAGAAATAGAAGGTGTTTTGCTACATTGTCATAGTATGCCTTCTAGTGGTCATCTAGGTTCCCAAGCGACTGGTTTTAGAGTCTTACATAGTGGTTTCTATTGGCCTTCGATTTTCAAAGATGCCCGTGCCTTTTGTTTGTCTTGTGATGCTTGTCAAAGAACGGGTAATATTTCAAAAAGGCAAGAGATGCCACAGAGTGGGATTTTAGAGGTCGAACCTTTTGATGTGTGGGGGATTAATTTTTTGGGACCCTTCCCTACCTCTTGTGGGAATAGGTATATTTTAGTGGCCGTCGACTATGTGACTAAATGGGTAGAAGCTATAGCATCACCAACCAATGATTCCAAGGTTGTGATGAAGATGTTTAAGAAAATAATCTTTCCCCGTTTTGGTGTCCCCCGTGTTGTAATTAGTGATGGAGGTTCTCACTTTCATAAGAGCACCTTCAAGGCCCAATTGAAAAAACATGGAGTCACCCACAAGGTCGGTCTTGCCTATCACCCTCAGACTAGTGGCCAAGTAGAAGTGTCTAATAGGCAAATTAAGAGGATCCTTGAGAAAGTTGTCACTAAAGATGGAAAAGATTGGTCTTTGAAACTTGATGATACTCTGTAGGCGCTCCGCGCTGCTTTTAAGACTCCTTTGGGTACCACACCCTATCGACTGGTTTATGGCAAAGCTTGCCATCTACCAGTTGAGATGGAGTATCTTTCTGCGTGGGCGGTCAAAGAGATTAACCTTGATTTGACAGCTGCAGGTGAAGCACGACTTCTTCAACTCAATGAGTTGGATGAGCTCCGTTTGGATGCTTATGAGAATCACAGGCTCTATAAAGAGCAAACTAAGAAGCTGCATGATAAGATGATAGGAAAAAGAGAGTTCAAGGTTGGCGACAAGGTCTTATTGTTCAATTCCAGGTTGAGACTGTTTCCTGGAAAGCTCAAATCTCGGTGGTCTGGACCATTCGAGGTGACAGAAGTAAAGGCACATGGTGCCATCGAGGTTGTCAACCAAAAAGGAGAGAAGTTTAAGGCAAATGGACAGCGTCTGAAGCTGTACCATGAGGGTGCCTTTGTTGGTAGTGTGGAGGAAATCCGCTTTGACTCCTCCCCACCAGATTCATCTCTCTATAGAGGTAATATGGTCGTGCGGGACCTTCATAAACCAGCGCTTTGCGGGAGGCAACCCCACCTTAGCTTACCAGCAACAACTCTAGTTTACAAGCATGCACCTAAGTGCCTCAGGGCTTATACAAGCAATTCTAAAGATAATCTGATTACAGCTAAACTGAATATTCAAGGTTGGTTTGACAAAAAGAACAACACTCTTATTTAACCAAACCTGATAAACAGTTTCAACAAAAAATAGACAATACAGCTGAGTTTGAGCATTTCTACTTATGCTTCTCTGGTTAACTATTTTTACCTCATCCACAAAGCTTTTGTGAGTGAAATTAGGGCCAATCTTCTGAAGACAGAGTTTCCAGATAATACTTGATATACTGCAGTTGAAGAACTGATGATTAATACTCTCATTGCTGGTTTGACAGACCACACAGCTAGCGTATGTAATCATCCCCCATGTAACAAGTCTATCCTTTGTTGTTAATTTGCCATGTAAAGCAAGCTAAGTAATAAACAAAGCTTTAGGACTAGCTTTGACATTACACATAAGCTTCTGCCAAACAACCCTTGGATGATCACCTTGCAAGGTCTTATAAACCTTTTTAATAGAGAAGATAGGTGCAGCAAGATCATTTCTCAACTCTGAATTTTCAATAAAAATTGCCTACTCGAATTTTCTTCATAGACCAAGTAAAACTTTGTGGGTATGTTATAAATTTAAGCTAATGATTCTTTTTTTTTTTTTTGAAAAAGGTGCAAGTAAAACTTAAGGGACCCTTCTCAATAAGTGACATTCAAGGACATCAAGGACATCATAAACACATTCTTTGGTTGATAATTGATGTCCTTGTTTTGATGGATAATTCGCTACTTGGTTGGGTTCACGAAAGATGTGGACAATAGACACAAAGTGAAAGCCTTAAATAAGACCCTGGTATTATTTATGAGCGTATAAATACGCCAGGGAGTCTTACAAAGACCTTAAAGAATATTGATAATTACTAGATTATCTGCTTCTATGACATACAGGATATTGAATGCCTATAATAGGAGACTACCATTTGTCAAAAAAGTTGATTCCACAATGAGAGCAAGGGATTATCCCAATTTGTAAGCAGTTGAATTGATTATTTGACCATAATTGTTGCAAAGGACAATGTCGGCTGAAGCAGAGAATTGAGTAGCAGAATCATCAAAGTTGAGCTTGATAAAGTTTTGAGGAAGGGATTTAAAGTGGATCTGGATAGTATATTGGAACATGCAAGGGGAGGGGGTAAAACTAAAGAGTTAGTGTTGACGCAATTACTCAAATTCCATTATGTAAATGTAGGTTAGGCTCAATAAAACACGACGTTCGAACATTTATATTTGAAAAATTATTGTATTTCGTTCTTTCCATAAGCTTCGAAGTAGTAGAAACAACTTTTTCATTTGTTTAGGATGTGTTTTGAAATTTAGTCTGGTGTGTTGCATGTCTCTTAACTCTATTATCTTCCAATGAGTTCAGTTATAAAATATTTGTCCAAACTTTTTGTCAAATTGGACATAAAAAGGAAAGGATGATTGGTGTTTTCATGGAATTTTGACGTAATGGACATAATTTAGAAACTAGGATATGACAAAGTATTAGATTATTAGTAGTACATACACCATTAACTAAAATATTCCAAATAAAAACTTTGATTTGACGTTGGATATCAAGCTTCCAAATATAGGCAAAAGGCCATTTTGGGACATGAGAAGAGTTGGCAGTGTGAGCTAGCAAAGTTGTAGATCTGACTGAGAAATCGCCTGAAGGTGTTACGCCCCAACACAGGGTATCTTTCTAGGGACTTGGAAGGTAGGGAAAATTCTTCAATGGTTGAGCAGATGCTGGAAGGAACCAAGGACCTTGAAAAATCTATGTTTCAAGTCTTATTTTGTAGGGTAATAAACTTCCTTAACTGTGAGGTTGATGCTATTCATCGTGGAGGATTCTATATTAATTAAATTTCTCAATAAGGTTGTTATTTTACCTAACCAAAAGAAAATGACATGCTAGTACCTTTACGAATGAGTATCCGAGAGTGAAGAATTGCTTTCCAAAGCAGGGGGAGTCAAACGGATTTGAAGAAAGAAAAATTTTGGGTAGTTTTTCCCAAGGATTGAAGCCTAATTGTTAGTAGGGTTTGATTATATTTTTCATCTTATTGCAGCTAGCATTCTTTAGTCCATTTTTTTTCTTTTTTTAGGCGAAGAACTCTTATGGCCTTAAGCCTATGAGTTTATCCCAAAAGATGAACAAGATACCTTTATATCATGGTTATTTATCCAAAAGAAGCCACGGTGAATAATATCTAATTTATTGGTCATCGAACATGGGAACTTAGACATAGCCATGGTATAAATTAAATCATAATCAAGATTACTTTGAATTAGGACAACCCGAGCTGCCTTTGAGAGGAAGGAGGAAGTCCGGGAACTGAGATACTTGTCTGTACGAGTGATTAGAGTGTTGTGATTACAAACTAGATATTTATGAGAGGAGAAGTTAATCCTTAAGTGTTGGCCCGAAGATTGTTTGGGTTTGAGAGTAAAGAATCCAGTTAGAAACCTCATTTAGAATTTAGAATTTGGACTTTGTTTTAAGAAAGTTATTGTGCATTAATGACAATTGGCCAGAGGTTTAACAATAATTGATTTATTCACTAAAAGCGATGAAGGACGCTTGAGTGGTTCAAGTTATTTTCTAAAGGCTGTTAAGGATGTTTTAGCAACTCAAGTTTACTTTCTAAAGGCGATCATGGGCGCTTTAGTTGTTTGAAGTTCATTTGCTAAAAGCGATCGAGGACGTTTTAGCTATTGAAATAGTTTTTTACTAAAGGTAGTGAAGGACGATTACTTTTTTCAAATTCATCTAGTAAAGGCGGTTAAGAATCTTTATTAATTTAAACTTATTTACTATAGGTGGTCAAGAACCCTAATAATTTAAGAATCATTAGCACATTCCATACCTAATCTATATCAAGTTAAAGTTATGAAGTCATTTAAGTCAATATTCCTAAATTTAAATATATTTGTCTTTTACAGTTTAGTAGTATCATTAATTATTAGGCCAGTTTTTGCAGATGCTGATGTATCACATTTATATATAGTTTTTAGATGCATTTAGATTGCATTTAGAACTCCTTTTTGAGCATTTAGGTGCATAATGACATGAATTACATAAGTTGTGCTCTACTACTCCCGTTTGTGTGTTTCGATGATTTTCAGGTTATTTTGATACAAAGTGATCATGACTACCAAGGATGTAGCCTATTAATCATTGAAGATGAATGTAGCTTGCACAAGGATCACAATGCATCCGTTTGGGACGATTTTGAGTTGGAATGAAGCAAAGAATTAGTGAAACAAGTGCCAAAACTGACACACCTTCACTATTTTCATTATAACTTATGATAGAAAATTTATAATCAAGAAATTCCAATTGGGTTGGATTCTAGACTTCAAGAGATTTCCAATGATAGGTCACACGCCCCAATAGGACTTCTAGTTTGAGAGATACGGCCTTCGCAAGTTGATGAAGAATTGCAGTTTAGCCACCCGATCGGGCGGGAATTGACCCGATCGGGCCTGGAGCACGGACAGCTCTTTTTCCCGAAATTCTATCTTTTTCTATTCATTTTTTAATTAGATTTTGGGGCTATTATAAATATCTATTCCTCATATTTTTAGAGACATCTTTTTCTCTAGTTTTATTTTCCATAGTTCTTAGCTTTATTTTAGATTAAACACTTTAGATTAGATTAAAGGCGATTGAACCTCGGATTCGATTTCAATAAAAGTTCTTGCTTTCTGTCAATTGGTATTTTTCTCTACTCTAATCTCTTTTATTATTCTTAATTGCTTAGCTTAATTATTTATTCATTCATGATGCAATTATTAGGGTTTCATATTAGATTTATTATTGTTGATTTAATTATGAGTGAGTAGTTTAATTTCTAGGGATTTAGAGAGGGAAGCCATGTTTATACCATGATTATTTGAATTGCTATTAGTTTCTAGGGTTTGATGAGATAGGTTATGGTGTGATTTGTTCTTATTGAGTAATTAACGTTATTGCGCAGTTTCTTTGATTACTTGAGGTTAATAATTGTTTGCACAGATCCGTCTTACTTTTAGAGGCCTAGTACACACCAGTAATTCTGATTATGTTTGTGAACGTGCTGCATATGTTGAATTATGGGCGTTGAGACTTAACCATAGCTTGACATTGCTCTAATCTATTGATTCTCGACCTAGGTTCTGATAGTTGTTTGCTCCTTTGATTGGTATAAGCATGGTGGACCGAACTAAATCCCTAGACCTTTATTTTATAGAGTAAAAATCCTTTTTATATTGTTTTCTAGTAGTTAATTATTAGTTCAGCTGATTTCTATCTGATCTTGTCTGAAGTAGCTATTTGGCTGGATATTAGCCTAGAACTCCGTCTCTCTGTGGATTCGACCCTGCTTCCCTTGACTACTATTGTTAGAGGACTGTAGGAATTATCTTTGATTAGGTGATACGACTTTAGCCTGTCAGATGCCTACATTTGGTTTTTGCCCCGTCGAGCGCCCAATGATGTTAGTTAGAATTTTCTAACTAAATGCCTAAAGTAAGCTCGTTCATTAGGACTTAGGGTAGATCCTAAATACAAATGAATTGCCAAAACCTCCTTTTTAAAGCATAAAAGAATAATTAAACTCAAAACCCATTTTTAATGCCTAAACTATTTTACCAAAATATTTTGATTGTTTACGAATGATAGTTGCCCTCTCTATAGATCAGCCCTTGAGTCGTTGACTCACGAAATTTTTGAGCGCCCTGTTGTACGTGGGGTGTGGGAGATGTGTGGGTACGAAGCTCTGGTTGATGTTTAGGAGTAAAATAGCTTGTGTGAATGGGTGGAATCTTATCAGAAGATTGCTAGAAGGAAGAAGAAACCTATTGGTATTGTGGGATGAAACGTTTAGCACTAATAAAGTAATCAAATAGTGTATGAGAATTAGCACACAGCCAACGAAGTTGTGGTTGCACAAGAAAAAGACCTGGTAGTTGAGTTTGGATCCTATGCGATCGGCTTGCATTTATGGAAAAAAAAACTGATGTCAAAGTGTACCAGTAGCTGGATATGGCAGTCTCCCCGACCTCAACAGGGGTGGTTAAGATTAACATTGATGCTTCAGTGAGTGAGGAGGGTTGGATGACTTGGATCAGAGTGGGAATGGTGGCGCGGTCTCAAGAGGGTCGTGTTTGTTTGCAGCCATAAAACGAGTCACAACGTGGTGGCCAGTAGATATAGCTGAAGGAAGGGTTGTAAGCTTTGCTTTGGATCAGGCACGCCGAGTGGGCTTGGAGGATATCATTATAGAGTCAGATTGTTAGTTGGTCGTTTCCCGTTTGCATAAGGAAGCTCTATATTTGTCTGATTTGGATGGAATTCTGGGACATTCCCTGAAAAGTCCCCCTTATGTACATTAATGAATGATACGCTAACGGTTTTCCATCTAAAAAAGCAGTATTGAGAGTATTTAAGTATAATAGAGATTTAATAGGTTTAAAATTATCCAAAATATCTCCCACCTAAAAATTGTAATGAATTAATAATAAGGATATATATTAAAGTCTTTTTGCTTTTTGTGTGTACACCATTACCCACCTCCTTCTGTTATATAATAAAAACATCATTATTATAAAGTTAACTAACTACACACTACATGAATTGAAATGACTTCCTACAATAAAAATTGAACAACTTTTCATTGTCAAACATAGCATGTTTCTATGAATTACTTAAAATCAACCATGCATTGGAACATGCCATTTTCATTTTGATAGCCTAAAAATGTCATTTTCCAAGTCAAAAGAAGGGTAAAGACGCACAAAAAAATTCGGCCTAAAATTGGACATTCCAACTCCAACACATTGTATGTTCATCTAATTACAAAGTTAATAACCACTAACCAGTAAAGTTTTCCTATAGAAGAGAGGGATGGAAAAAACAAAAACAAATATTAATGTCATACTATGGTATTTTATATGATCAATAATGAAAGGCTATTGAGTTCACATGTAAGCACACCATTTAGAGGGGCAGGTTTGAGTAGTTGACCCAACAACCTTACCTTTTTGCATTTGTAATTAGGTGCTGTGGAATTTGGGATGCATCCAATTTCAGTTTTTCACTTTTGTTAACTTCTTAGCTTTTAATATTAATACTTGAAATTTAAATAATTTTAGATGAGTTTCACTTTGATCCACATTCCCACCCCCTAGCTACGTACTAGATTTATCCGTGACTTTCGCATGCAGGAGTTGGCTAAAAAGGCGATTTCACCGGCTAATGCCAATGCCGGTCAATGTCTACTAAACCACATTTCCCAGTCATCAAATCTCACCTCCTCTTTTGACTCTTTACGTAACGTCACTCTACCTTGTTTCCAAATCTCACCTCCTTCTACATGCGCGTCACAGGTCCCCGCCCTACTAGCGAAAAATAGCTCATTGCGCATAATTCAGGTTAATTAGCTACGAGTTTGAAATGAGCTAAACACCTAAATTCATACCAAATAAACAAGAGAAGGTATTGGGTCATACGCGTCTTCCCATAACATTTGGTCAAACGACTTTCAGTTGGTTTCAATTTTTTTCAGTTGATTTCAATTATCTTTCAGTTGGTTTCAATTTTTATTTCAGTTGATCTTTAAGGTCAGTTAGTTATCTTATTGTGTTCATTTACGTGTTTTATTCTTACTGAAAACAAAACTTAAGTAAATGAAATAAAATAAGTTCTAAATGAAAGCAAATTAGTTTTTAGTTACTTATATTATCCTTCCACTTAGTTTTCTTATTCTTTCATTTAACAACTAACTAAAATAAAAAAAACCTAACTGAAAACAAAATTTAAGTAAATGAAAAAAAATAAGTTCTAAATGAAACAAGTTGCTAAGTTCCAAACACACCAGACACCAGCATCATCTCTCTTCTCTCTCTCTCCTCTCTGTAATTCCATTTCTTCTTCTTCACTCTTCAACGCCACGCCCAGAATTTTCAACAATGGTTGTAATTTTCTTCTTCTCCTCTCCTTAAATCACTGCGTCGTTCAGCATGGTTAAGGTTTTATCCATCATCGTGACCATCAACAGCCCATCCTTGTCCCTTTTGATAAGTTTGTCTTCTTCTCCTATCTTCATTTTCCCCAATTTTTGTTCCTTTTTTGTTTAGCTCTAAAGAATTCATCAAATTACAACTCTGATGATTTTATGATTTAACTCGGTCTTTTTTTTTGTTGCTACTTCATTGATGCTGCAATTGAGATTCGCCGGAGAAGCTGAGATTCACCGGAGATCAGTCGGATGACGGTGCCGGCGGCTCCGTCTGACGGTAAGATTAGGTCAGACGGTCTAACCCAATACTTTCACAATAGGCAAATACCCTTTTGTCTTCTATTTAATAGACTTCACATTAACTTTATTCTAAGTCAAATTTTATAAGTTTTGACTATAACTTCTCATTAATATATAATATTAATATTAGTCCTATCGCATGTTATTAGATTTGTATTAATGTGTAGGTTTAAAATATCAACTTTTTATGATTTTTATTAACACACATATTAATATATAAAAAGTCAAAGTTGTACATTGAATGTGTAAAAAGCAAATAGAAAATCTATTTGGGGACCGAGTGAGTAGTACATATTAAAAAGCATAAACAAGGATCGTAATCCGCCACGTGTCATCACCCATTTTCAAAAATACTTCATCTGTTTCTTTTTAAGTGCAATATATTGACTTTGATACTATTCATTCATTATAAGCTGACCGTCTTTATGATTTATGCATAAGGAAAAATATAGTTTTGTTGGATCTCGTTTGATTTATCTCGATGTACATATTTTTTAATATCTTGGTGTCATAATTTTTATAAATGCATAATTAAAGATAAAAATGGTACAAAGTATGTCTCAGTAAGTGTGAAAAGTGAAATGTTACACTTCAAAATAAGCAGAGGAAGTATTATATTCACATCATCTCATATATTAAAAAAGGGTAATGATATAGACAGCACTAAGAGTTGTATATAAGCATTAAATATATTACGTAAAAAAGTTTTCAGTTGGGAATTTATGCTACAATCACGCGTGAATCGGTATTATTAATGTTTGAAAGTTACTCCAATTTCCTTATTTAGGTGTTTATATATAACCCTAAGGGTTATATTTTTCATTTTCCTTAAAAAATTATTGTTATGTGAAAATTCAAACTCATAACCTCACGTATAAAATAAATAGCTTCAATCGTCATGCCATGTATTTTTTTTTGCTTTTTTTCTCAAAATTGATGGTGATAGATGATTGCAACCAATAGTTGAATTGTAACTTTTGAAATCGAATCCAACTATGAGTTATTTCTTTTTCTAATAAGGAAAAATTGATGGGATAATAAGGAAATTAAATGACTTATTTTCTTTTTTTAATAAGGAAAAATTGATGGGAATAATCCTAATTATGACCATTCTGCTTAAAATATTCCAACTATAAGTTATATTAAAATAATTCAAATTATTAAGAGTATCTTATCAAAATGATCCAAATTCTAAATTCGCCGATATATAGTAGTCCCAAAATGGATCATTGAAGGTAAGAATAATAAAGTTTATATTAATTGAGAAACGTACACCCAATAGTTTGGATTATTTTAGAATAACTTATAGTTGCGATTATTTTTATCAGAATGGTTATTCATGTAAATATTTCCTTTTAATAGTAATACTTTTTTGTATTAAATGATAATGATTAACTATTTTTAACTACTATAAAATTATAGCGTGTACAATATCCGGTACATTGTCCGGACCTAAATGCTAGTTTAGGTTATTAAAACTCGTATCTTAAATCTATGAAGTATGGGGTTCAGAAATCCTGGATGGTGAGTACGGATCATTTAAGGCCACGTTGGGACGCAGTTGCCTGAGAAATAAAGGACTTCAAGCTAAGGTGGTCAATTCCATCAATCTCTCTCTCTTATTTTTTTAAGGGGAGGTCAATTTCATCTTTCATCCTACTTGTTCCATTCAATATTCTCAACTATGGATCTTGAATGACAAAAGATATGTATAGAAATTAACGCACCATGGCTTTCTTCAGTCTTAAAATTGGTAAAGAAACAGAAAATTTTGACCTTATTCTCACTACAATATTGAGAAATTTTTGGTAGTAATACTAGTCCATCTTGTCTTAGAATATACAGTAAGTGTTGACTCTAAGGGCATGCTTGGAATGAGGGTAAAGTATTAAGGGGGTAATAAAAGTCAAACATAGAAAAGCTAGGTATTTAGAGGGGATGATAAAGGGGATAGAGTGGTGGTAGAAATGATAAAGTGGTGTTGGTATGAAGGAAATAGAAGAAAGAGGGGAACTATTACCCTTCAAATGAGGGTAATAGTTACCTAGGGGTGGTGGTGGGTAATTATTACCCCCATAGTGAGGGTAATAGTTCCCCTCTTTCTTCCATTTCTTTCCTACCAACACCACCTTATCCTCTCCACCACCACTCTATTCCCCTTATCATCCCCCCTAAATCCCTTAGTTTTTCTATGGTTGACTTTTATTACCCCTTTAACATTTTACCCTCATTCCAAGCATGCCCTAACTGTTAAGGTAATGAAATCGTTTGAAGTCTAATATAGAATCGGTCTTCACTAAACTTATTGTAGATCAGGGCCAAGTCCCAAAAGTTAGGGTTTTTTTAGCAAAAGTTAAATGTAGCTCACCAAAATTTAAGATTTTTTCGCAAAAGTTAAGATTTTGTAATTAAAAGTTAAGGTTTTCTAATCAAAAGTTAAGTGTTATGAATGAAAAATTAAGGTTTCTTTAGCAAAAGTTAAGGTTTAAAAATCAAAAGTTAAGGTTTCACAATCAAAAGTTAAGGTTTTGTATTAAAAAATTAAGTGTTATGAATGAAAAGTAAAAGATTTTTTTAGCAAAAGTTCGGGTTTTTTTAAGTAAAAGTTAAGATTTTATAATTAAAAGTTGGGAAATTCTACATGGTGGCCTCGTACTATTGATTTTTCTACATGGTGGAAACCAAAAAAACTAATTCTATATAGCGTCCTTGTGGTTTAGTATATTTCATTATAGTGCTCTAACTATATACTCCCTCCGTCCCCAAATAGATTTCCCATTTGCTTTTTACACGGTCTTCGATGTACAACTTTGATCGTTAATATATTCATTTATGTGTTAATAAAAATTATAAAAAGTTGATACTTGGAATGTACATATTAACGCGAATCTAACAAGAACCAGCATGACTATTATTAATTTTGTATAGTAGTAAGAATTTGTAGTCAAAGTTTATAAAGTTTGACTTTGACTAAAGCAAATGGGAAATCTATTGGGGGACGGAGGGAGTATTAAATAACTAGCCATAACCTAAAAGATTAATTTTACCAATCTACCCTTAAAATATTGCCCCCTCCCCTTGAAATAATATCCATTGCAGTAGTCCCAATTCATCAAAATTAATGCATGTTTTTGCCATATTTTCTTTGCCCAGTTTGCCTATTTCCGTCTTCCTCATCTTCATTCTTTGAAAAGAACCCAATTCCTCATTCTCATTTATCTTCATCAACGACCACTGCCGGAGCATCGTCGATGTCCCAACACGAGCATCACACTCTTCTTCCTCTTCACTTAATCACTTAGGTTTCATTTTCCCCTGCTTTTAAACAAAAATGAACCTAATCTAGTTCATGTATATTGTGCGCAAAGTTGGTCAATTGGCTGTATTGTTGATAATTTGATCATCTTCATAGCAACAAGATTTTCAATTGCCATAGATAGAGTATGGTGACTTTTTGGTTTGGAATAATTTGGATTACATTAGTTATGGAGTATCATTGGCAAATCTGGCATACTTCAGGCTCATAGATGACTTCACTAAATGATACTGAATTGGTTTAATTGTTGGTATGGTTTAAAGCTATTTGATATTGGGACTAATCTGATCTCAAGTAAAGTTATTTTCCAAAAAAAAAAATTTGATAAAAAAAAATTTCTTTTTCAATTGAAAGGGAGAAGAGGCGTTGAGGCCTTGAGCAGTACAGTTTTCCAATTCTTAATCACAGTGTTAATGGGTTGTTAATAAAACAGGTAGATTATTTAAGGGTAGGTTGGTAAAATTAATCCTTTAGGCTATGGTTAGTTATTTAATACATAATCAGAGCACTATAATGAAATACACTAAACCACAAGGACACCGTATAAAATTAGTTTTTTTGGTTTCCACCGTGTAGAAAAATCAATAGTATGAGGTCACCATATAGAATTTCCCTTAAAAGTTCCTATTCTTCCCAACTTATTTTCAGTTCAGTTCAGTTCAGTTCAACTCCAATCAGTTCAGTTCAGTTCAGTTCAGTTCAGTTCAATTCAACTCCAATCAGTTGAGTTCAGTTCAGCTTCATTCTTTTATAACCATTTTGTTAAATATTATTATTATGTCGGTTTAATATATTTTACTAATTACTCTTATTATTATTATTTATTTTATATCATTATTTATTTTTATCATTATTATTAATTATTATTATATCTATATATTATTTTGTTTATTATAGATTTACTCATTATTATTACTCTTATTATTAGGGAGGAACATGGTTTAGGCCAAAAGCATAAACCAATCAAATCGCGTCAAAACGGTTTATGATGCAATTTTGCATGGTCCGACTCAATCATCATTTTCTTACTAAATATTATTAAATCTAATTATTAAAATGGTAATAATAGTTAACTTCTTAGTTATTATTATTATTGTTATTCTATAATCATCATTAATTATTAACATATTAATACAAAGACTATAAAATAATTGTTATTAATTATCATTATAATCATTAATCATCATTATTATTAATTTACGATTATTAATATAATTTATTTATACCTATCATTTAAAAATATCCAAAATACTATTATTATTATTCATTATTATTACTTATCATTATTATTATTATTTAAATATTATTTATTTATTTATTAAATTCCATTCAATTTAATTCAATTCAATTTAGTTCAATTCAGTTCAGTTCAGCTGAATTATACCGAAGAGAACAGGCCCTTAGGGTATAGAGTATTTTCATTTCACTTCTTGTGCCACTTCTTGAATCTCCCCTGCTAACCCCTCTCTAATTTTTCACTTCCCACTTCTCAAATTTGACTACTTTCATAGTTTCATTTTTTATCTTCTCGTTCTAACCCCTAATTCCAATCTCCCTTTCTCTCTCTCCATTACTACAAATGATACTTTGCAGGATCAGAGACGATGAAGAAGACAACCCAGAAATCAACCCACCCAATCAATTCAACCCAGATCAAAACAACCCAAATTCTGAATCCATCATAATCGCAAACAACTCATCTACTGAACCCAATTCAACCCTAATAAACGACAATATTGTTTCAAACCCTAACCCGAATTCGAACCCACCTTCAAGCCCGAGAATTACAACACCTGAAACCCAACTTCAGCCCGAAGCTATGGTGGTTGATTCATCGGATAACCCAATTCTAGTGACAATTCGTCGGAATATGATGTCGGTCCCGAAATCTTCGCCATCAATAGGATAAACTACATATTGTTGTTGTGAGGATTTGAGTCTACACTATTTTTAGTGTGGACCAGGTCCACCCAAGAGTTACTCGTATATTTGAGATTTAATATAAGTACTAATTTTTATTCACACATGCCTCATTTTAAGTATTTAAGGTAATGAAATCGTAGTTTTGAGATTTAATATAGGAAATTTTGTCAAATCACCTTTTATAATACACATTGTAGGTTTAACCATATTTTCTAATTTATTTTATTTTAACTACCTCTTATAATTAAAACCAGTAGGTTTCACTAATAAAACCACTTTCAGGCCAAATTTTAGTGGTTTTTCGTCATGTTCTTCATTTTCCTCCCAATTTTCATTCGTTTCTCGTGAATCAAGTGCCCACATCTTCATCCCCCCCCCCCATTTTCATTCAATTGGACATTTGATTGGGCAATAATTCGTGAACCAAGTGCCCAAATCTTCAATTGGACGATTTTTGCAAACCCTAGTTTCTAGATTCCAGCAACCATAGTGGGAATCCTAGATTCCCCCGGCAAGAGAAAAAGCCACCACAAAACAGTCTAGATTCCGCCGGCGAGAGAATAACCAACACCAAACAACTGAAGTTTAGTTGCCAAGAGAGTAACCACCACCAATCGGAGCAGATTTTGCCAACGAGAGAGTAACCACCAGCAAACCGAGAAAGATTACTGGCCGACCATCATGCTGGTGGTCGTCGGAGTTATTTTTGTGAAACCAAATTAGGGATTGCATAAAAAACGTCCATTAGAAAATCTAGGCAATTGATTTACGGATTATTACCCAATTAAATGTCCAATTTAAAAAAAATTCAAATTTCTCCCAAATAGATAAACTGGGATTGGATTGAATGAGAAAATCGAATGAAAATTGGGGAAAATTGGGAAAAATTGAAGAACATGACTGAAAACCACGGAAGGTTAAAATCATCATGAAAAAATTTGTCCTGAAAGCGGTTTTGGTAGTGAAACTTACTGATTTCAAATATAAGAGGTAGTAAAAGTTTAAAAAAATAGATTAGGTAGTTAAACCTACAATGTGTATTCTAAAAGGTAATTTTTGACAAATAAATCTTTGATATAAGTACTAATTTTCATTCACACTTGTCACATTTAGAGTATTAATCATTGTGACTATAAATTTATGAATAAAAACACATGTTTGAAAATAATTTTTTTAGATATTGACAAGAATTATTTTATTATAAAACTACACAAAACTTATTATCTTTCCAGCCCTTTAAATTTCTTAAATGTTATACTTTCTGCATTTCTTTTTATAATGAACTTAGAGAGAGAAAGAAGGGACCACATGTTAATGTAGGAAAATCACATATCTTAGGGGCAAAGTTGTAAATAAATGGAAAAAAACTTTCCATTTTAAGTAATATTCCAATTAATATGATTATCGCTAAAAAGGAATATGTTCCTTATAAAAAAACAGAGGTAATACATATAAGACGATATAAGTGGCTAATATAGCACAAATTATCAAATAATTAATAACGATAAACAAAGGTTGATATTATCTTAAACACT
Source organism: Patellifolia procumbens (assembly GCA_947645195.1). Lineage (NCBI taxonomy): Eukaryota > Viridiplantae > Streptophyta > Magnoliopsida > Caryophyllales > Amaranthaceae > Patellifolia > Patellifolia procumbens. The sequence goes on from CANSGD010000145.1 coordinate 106,786, forward strand.
TAATGATGATTTCTTTAGAATGCAATCTAAATTAAGTCTATTTTTTTGAACTTATCTAAATTTAATAAGTTATTAAAGATACTAATGGGGAATCTCAGGCAAAAAAACCACACTTATGTCGTTTTCTGCACCAATTAGAAAAAGTTCGTGTTATTTTGTGCACTTTTTTTGTTGGACCTATTTTGTGCAACAAACATATAGTTTGTACTGTTTAATCCAATTTTTCAAAATATTCATGACCTTGTATTGAGAATTGTTTATAGTTGGCTTACGACTTGTGCGTTGCAGGGTTGTAAGTTATAACTTGTTTACATTAATTGGTATCTATTTTGATATTTTCTTATAATAGAAACTAAATTTAATTTCTTATAATCAACACGCACACATACATTACATTGTGTAAATTAATAACCTTCAACTAAATTTTTAGTTCTCAGATTAACTTTCATGAAATCACAATTTTCATTGCCGCGAAAAGGATATTTTCAAATTCTTTTACGTTTTATATTTAAAAATTGATAATATATTTTTCTAGATTATTTATATAATTTTTCTTACAATATTTCAAAAGGACATGATTAGTACATCAATGTATATAGTGTAAAAATGGAATATACAATCCAGATCCCTCGAAAAAGTGTAATTTTACAATGGCTACAATAATATTGTATCCAATATAAGTACTTAAATTTCAACCCTCTATCTTATGGATTCGTCTTGGCTATTAATTTAGTTAACCTTAAAACATCCAAAATGTTGAAAACAAATCCTGGATGGTTCAATGATGATATCCTGTATATTATCATCAATTAATTAGAATGGTCATATGTTGAAAATTATTTACTTATGTCCGAACACTCACATGCACATCATCCAATATCCTTCTTAGTATTATGTTTTGGCCCTATTATAATTTTTGTAATTTGGTTTTAGGCCCTTGTGGTTGAAATTTTTGGGATTTTGAAGTTGAAGTAATTTACTTCTCCTTTCTTGCTAAAAGAATTTATCTTAAACTATTACAAACTTTTAGGGTGGGTTTATTCGACATTTGGTTAGCCTTATATTCACTATGAATCATTGTTTACGAAATAAAATTATGAATAAATGATTTTCATCGATATAATTTCGTCGTTATTTTTTCTACGTATTCTTTAATGCTTACACACAAACGAACATTGAAATTAATTGAAATGTTGCTACAAAGTGAAAATAGAGATGGATTAAAAGAATTTTTTAGACACCAAGCATGGAAGAAACAATTATTTTCTTTCTTTTCAAAACATTTTTTAGGTCAACTGAATCAACGAAAAATATTTGTTTGAAGGCAAAAAGTTAAGATTTAACTAACTATAGTGGCTACAATAAACCACTAAAAACAATCACAAAAATACTCTTCTTTACTTTCAAAAAAGTAACAAAAATCAAAATTGAAGCGCTGATGATTGAGAAAGAAATAAAATCACTGTTATTTTGGGAAGATAATAAAATCCCTAATATTTTAGAAAGGAAATAAAACTGAGAAATATAGTCTATTTTAGAAGGGTTTATGGGAATGACATATGACACGTTTAATAATCGAAAATAATAATTACAAATCTTAAGGCTATATTTAAGAACCTAAAAAAGGAAATATAAGTAACTTTTAAACTTTAATAACACCAATTCATGTTAGATTTTGGCATAAATTCCCAACCATATTTCATTTTAGGAAATGTATTGAGTGCTTATATACAATTTCAAGGGTTGTATATACCATAACCCTTTAATAATAACTTTTCACACGGCCCTAATTTCATGGTTGGATGCAACGTGGCCAAATAATTTTGTTTTATTAATTATATAGATATAGATTCAAATAAACAAAGTAAAACATTTCTGTGTAAAACATTTTTGTTTTAAACTTCTTTGAAAACTTTTCTAAAAACTTTTTTAAAAAGTTAAAACCTTTTAAAAACTTTTTATCATGCTTGTCGATGCCATCTCCTTTTGCGACGGTTTTAGATGACGTTTCATGTTAGCTCACTCCAAATCATTTTGGGAATATGGCTTAGTAGTAGTAGTAGTAGTTGTTGTTTTATTAATTATATAGATACAGATTCAATGAACAAAGTAAAACATTTTTAAAGGGTTGGGGCTATGTTGGCGAGGAAAAGGAAGAAAACGGTAAAAGAGGAAAGTAGACAAAATGTCAATTGGAAATAGGAAATTGATGGTGGAAAATTGATCAAAAATCATTAAGGCCCTGTTTGGTTCCTCTTTAAAAAAATATTCAGTTAAAATGAGTCTATTTCAACAAAAATAAGTTATGATTAGTAAAACTAAGTTATGTTTAGTAAAAATCAGTAGTGCAAAGAAGAAAAAACAACATGAATCAATAAAATTAAGTTTAATTCGACAACAAAAATTCAGTTTAGCAAAAATAAGTTTAGTTTAACAAAATAGGTTCTGTTCAATAAAATTAAGGTAAAGTGAATGGACTCTAAAATGATTTAATCTTACATTGGACCTATTTTATTCATAGGAATAATATTTTAATACTATTTTATGATGTCTTAACAAACAAAAGAAGAGTATTTTATTTTGATCTTATATACTATTCTCTCCGTAATGGATTACTTGTAACGATTATACATTTTTTAGTCACATTTTATGTTTGCAAGTAATGCGTTACGGAGGGAGTAATAAAAAACTAAACAAATCGCACGCAAAGCTAACAAAGACGCGCATATGGTGAGAATGGGAAAAGAAAGCATAGGATCCACTATATCCTCGTTAGACCGCACCAAACATGTCCAACCTTCATCAATTTCTCACGTCCCCACCAGTTTCCACCCTCACTAATTTCACTTTTCAGGAGAGAGATTATCGAAAAGGACAAATTAATAGCATTGACAATTAGATTTGTAGAAACTAGAAACTGAACCCCCCCTCCAAAACAGTACAATCAACGAAACAACACAACCCAAATAATAACAAAACACAAAAATAAAAATTTCATGAGCAAAAGTCAGCTCATTGTGATTATGTCACCCTTTGAATTCATTACTAAACCTCTATCTATTTGTCTAATTACCCTACTAATTTTAAAAATCAAAACTTTCCCATTTTAGTCAATTTTGAAGTACCCAATTTGCTTGTTTTTCTTGTTCAAAAACCCACTCTTTTGTATTCTCCTCTCTAGATTCTATCCACATTGTTTTAGCCAATTTCTTTGCAAATTGCAGTAAAGTCTTTAAAGTGTAGCTCTTTCTTTTCATTTGGCTTGTAATTGACTCTCTATTTTCTTCCATTGCAAGGAAATAATATCAAAGCTTCGAACTTTCAAGTATTGATGTGATTTGAGTAGTCTCTATCTCTAACCCTTTATCTCTCTTCATTTAATATGGTTTATTCAACTCTTTCAAGATCTTGGGATTTGTTCTGAGTTGGGATTGGTTTTGGGTTTATGGCATTTGTTTGTTTACTCCAGATTTTCACTTCAATTTCAAGTTGTTGTTAGTTGAGGTTCATTGCCTAGGAGATTGTGCTACTATTTTTCTATAAACAATTAATTAGGTGGGGTTTTCTTTTTTTCTTGAACTAGGGCTTTTTATATTTTGTATTCTCCCATATTTCATGGTCTCTGAATGTGATTGCAGATCTCAGTGAGAGTGGGGTTGCACTTGTTAGTTGTTTGGTTGCTTCACTCTAAAGTTGCTTGCTTTGTGGCATGGTGGTGCTTAGGAACATGGGTATGTAAATTTCTCCACTTGGGTTTGTCTGTTTTGTGAAGTGGGTAGCTCTTAAATTAGTCTTAAATTTCATTTACAAGAGGATTTGGTTTCTGGGTTTTTGTGGGATTCATGATTTATGATATTGGGATCTGATTTTTCTGTTGGGATTGGTGGAATAGTTCATTTATTGGCGGTTCTGGGTGAAATTTGGTGTTTTCTGGGTTGTTTCTTACTAGTAGAAAGTGATTGTTGTGTTTTGGGGGTTGCTTTCAAGTCTTCTTCATGGTTTGGATCTTTCTGATTTGAGTGACAAATTTCCTCAATGGTGGCAATGCATTCTCTATCAATTACTTTTCTGAAATGTGTTTTCTTGGTTATGTTTGTGGTTTCTGTTCCTGGCTTTGAAACCCTAAGCCAGGCATGTGATCCTAGAGACCTTTCGGCATTGCGGCAATTTGCTGGTAATCTCACTGATAGAACAACTATCTCATCTTGGGTTAACACCACCAATTGCTGTAATTGGGATGGTGTCTCCTGTGATTTTAATAATGGGTTTGTTGCAAGTAGGGTGATCAGGTTGATTCTGAGGAGGAAAAGTCTTAGAGGAATTATTTCGCGCTCTCTCGGTCGGTTGGACCGGTTGGAGATGCTTGATCTTTCATTGAACTACTTTGAAGGTGGATTGCCTGTTGAGTTGTCCAATTTGCATCGGCTGGTTTTTCTTGATGTCAGTCACAACAGGCTCTCTGGATCAGTTGTCAAAGCTTTTACTGGTTTGGAAGATGTCCACACTTTGAATCTTTCGAGTAATTTTTTGAATGGGACACTTGATGATTTTGGTGTGTTCCCTAATTTGACTGTTTTCAACATAAGCAACAATTCGTTCACTGGGCAAGTCAATTCAAGAATTTGCAGTTCGCGTAAGATCAGGGTCATTGATATCTCGAAGAATGATTTCACTGGTGTGCTTCAGAGCCTTGAGAATTGTACCTCATCTCTCAAGCAGTTACGAACTGAGTATAACTCACTTTCCGGAGTTCTGCCGAGCTTTATCTATGGAATGTCTTCATTGGAGCAGCTCTCAATCTCTAGCAACAATTTCTCCGGCCAGATAAGTGGTGAAATCAGTAAGCTTTCTGGCCTTAGAAACTTAATCATTTCGTGCAACCACTTTTCTGGCCCATTCCCTGATTTACTTGGTAACCTAACTCAATTACAGCGTTTTGTTGCTCATTCAAATTCATTCTCTGGGCCATTGCCTGGGAGCCTGTCTCAGTGCACCATGCTTCAGGTTCTTGATCTTAGAAACAATTCTTTCTCTGGCAATATTGGCATTGATTTTACTGGACTACCCAATCTTAGTGAGCTTGAACTTGCCAGTAATTATCTCAATGGCACCCTTCCAACTTCACTGTCTAACTGCAAGAAACTGAAGACTTTGAGCATTGCTAAGAATGAATTGACTGGTGAGGTTCCCCAAAATTTTGGTGACCTTACTTCTCTTTCCTTTCTATCTTTGTCAAACAATAGCTTGGTGAACTTGACAGGTGCATTAACCACCATGCAGCAATGCAAAAATCTCAGAACCCTTATTCTTACTAGGAACTTTCATGGGGAAGAAATGCCAAGAAATTTGTCAGGATTTCAGAAGCTGAGAGTTCTGGCACTTGGAAATTGTGCCCTACATGGTGAAATACCTGTTTGGTTGCAGAAATGCGAGAAGCTGGAAGTCCTTGATCTGTCGTGGAACCACTTTGATGGCGGCATTCCTTCATGGGTTGGGCGGATGGACAATCTGTTTTACTTGGATTTCTCTAACAATTCGCTTTCTGGTGAAATTCCAAAGACTCTAATGCAACTCAACAGCCTGATTATTTCACGTTCATTTGATCCTTCTTCGGACAACAGTATCCCTCTGTACGTGAAGAGGAATCAAAGTTCCTTTGGTTTACAGTATAACCAAGTTTCCAGTTTCCCGCCTTCTATGTATTTGAGCAACAACAGATTTAATGGGACTATACCAATAGAGATAGGAAGCTTGAAGCAACTTCATGTACTGGATCTCAGCAAGAACAACATCACGGGGACTATTCCTGATTCTATATCAAACATGCTGAATCTTGAAGTCTTAGATTTATCCTTCAATGACCTGTTTGGATCAATACCTCCATCACTTAACAATCTCACATTTCTCTCAAAATTCAGTGTTGCGCATAATCAGTTACTGGGACCCATCCCATCCGGAGTGCAATTTCAGGGTTTTCCAAACTCGAGCTTCGAGGGCAATCCAGGCCTTTGTGGGTCAACACAAGCTCCACCGTGTACCATTATCCACAATATGAATATTCCTTCTGGCTCAAGCAATAAATTGGGTAGAAGAACCATCCTTGGGATAACAATTAGTGTTGGTGTTGGTATTGCCTTGCTCCTGGCGGTCCTTTTGATGAAATTGTCCAGGAGAGATACTCGAGCTTCCGTTGATTATCTCGATGAAGAGAGTGGCCGGCCTCGGAGAATGTCCGAAGGGTTTGCTGCTGCAAAACTAGTGCTTTTTCAGAACGCAGATTGCAAGGATCTAACAGTTGGAGAATTACTGAAGTCCACTGATAATTTCAGTCAAGCAAATATAATTGGTTGTGGTGGATTTGGTCTAGTTTACAAAGCTAGCCTCCCGAATGGAAGCAAAGTTGCTATCAAAAGGCTTTCTGGGGACTGTGGTCAAATGGAACGTGAATTTCGTGCAGAAGTAGAAGCTTTATCAAAGGCTCAGCACAAGAACCTTGTTTCCTTACAAGGGTACTGTCAGTTTGGTGATGACAAATTGTTAATCTACTCGTTTATGGAAAACGGGAGCTTGGATTACTGGTTGCATGAGTGCCTAGATGCTGGCTCAGCACTGAATTGGACGACGAGATTGAGGATAGCTCAAGGCTCTGGTCATGGTTTATCGTACCTTCATAAGGGTTGTGAGCCAAATATAGTCCACCGAGATATAAAATCGAGCAATATTCTTCTTGATGAAAAATTCGAAGCCCATTTAGCAGATTTCGGACTGTCAAGATTGCTCCGACCTTATGATACTCATGTGACAACCGATTTGGTTGGGACTCTCGGCTATATTCCTCCTGAGTATAGCCAGACTTTAACTGCGACCTTTAAGGGCGATGTTTACAGTTTTGGTGTAGTCCTTTTGGAGCTTCTTACTGGCAGAAGACCTGTTGAAGTCTGCAAAGGGAAAAATTGCAGGGATTTGGTTTCCTGGGTGTTTCAGATGAAATCTGAGAAGAAAGAAGAACTGGTGATTGATCCATCCATTTGGGACAAAGACCGAGAGAAGCAACTATTAGAGGTTCTTTGTATTGCCTGTAAATGCTTGGATCCGGATCCGAGGAGAAGGCCTTTCATAGACCAAGTAGTTTTATGGCTTGATGCCATTGACAGTTGAAGTGTAAAATCTAGGATTTACTTAGACATAAAAGATAATATACCTTAATTCTGTAAAGCTTTAGCTGTGTATTAAGTTGATGGGAATATCTTAAGTGGGTAGTATTTTTAATGTTCTTTTTTAGCGATACTTTAATTTATACAGACAGTCTTAAACTTTGTATACCCAGGCCATTAAGGCCACGTTTATGAGTAATAAACTCAAAAGAATTTCCAAGTATTCCTTGCTTTTATACTTGTACGTAAAATTACCTTTTTATCCTCGTATCGTTTTTCAAAGATACAATAAAAGTTTAAGGAACTCTTTTTTAAAAGTAAATTCTAAAGTCTAAACTATCTCATACTGCCTCTGGTTCTAATGTTGCTGCTAGCCCTAACCACATCAAAATGAGCAATGCTTTTGAGAAACTATCTAGTTTCAGATCCCTTCTTCTGAGAAAGTGCAACTCTCCACCCTGCTGCCTGTTATTACCTCTCCACCACTGAAGTTTTAGTGGAAGAGGAAGAGGATGGAATAAATATAGCTTTTCTTCAAGCTATGGGCATAATACACCACCAAGCCCAACTGGAAATGGTACCTACTACTGCTGCTGCTGAATCCACTAAGAGGAGAAGGAGGGAGGATTCTCCTTCTTCCTTTAACTCAAATATGGAATGATTAAGCTTCCTGCTCAGTATTTTGTTCATCTGGGTTTCATTAGGCTGGGTTTGTTAGGTTTCTGGTTTTATTTTGTAGCCATTAACAAACAAACATCGTACTTTCCTTGTAATCCCCCTCAGGTGTTTTTTGTATTCCCAACTCTGTATGCAGTTCTTAATGAGTATGATGAATGGGATTTTGCTGTTTTCCTTTTACATGGACCATCTAAACTGAAGTTTCTTGACTCTATGTTTTAACTACTCTGCTATATTGAAGGCTGCCTTTTATTTTCACTGCAACATTGTATTAAGCCTATTTATTGTTGTTTTTCTTTTCCAAATGCTGCTATACTTTCACAAACAGCAGTGTGGCTACATGTCATGGAATTTTTATGTCAGCTAGTTTCTATGGCCTTAGCCAATTTTCTTTACCTAGCAGCAACCCTAAAAAAGATGCACCTTCAGTTACATCTTGCTCCTACAACCTTGGATTTACAGCTCTACTTTGTTTATTGTAATGAGGTTTATTGTATTACTCTTTGTTTCTCTAGGACATCTACTATGTGTGGTGGTGGGTACTTAGTGGAAAACGTGGCGTCTAAGCTTCCTTCATGGTGGTTACCTGCAAAACAAAGGTGGACCTCGGGGATTGTTCGCGAGGAACACCCCTCCGATGCTTAAGTCAGTTAAGGATGAACACAAAGTCTCTGGTTGAGAGAATGAGTACCCAGTGCAAGTAATTTGTGAGTGTTTGTGATAGCACGTACCTTACCTATGTATGGACATGAGTATTTATAAGAGATATAGGCTCATGACTGACCTAGTAAGGTAAGTGGGCTTCATTTGGAAGTGGGCCAAAGTAATAAGGCCTTTGTTGATTTACTATCCAGAGCTCTGATCCAGAGAGGTCTGCTCTGCTCTGGGCGCTCTGGCGTAGTCTGGCAGAATATGGTGGTCTGCTGAGCAAACCCCATACAATTTGCCCCCCACCCAATGTTTGGTAATAGCAATACACTGGGTTTAATTGTTCCGTTCTGACACTCTGCACTTCACAGATGTGCGGATCACTTCTCCTACTAATTTTTCATCTCCTCTTCAGAGGATCGCCGTCTTCCCCCCCATTTTGGTGGTGTGTTGAGTAAGAGTATTAATTGTGTTTGAATTAATGTGTCTTTTGGAGTTCCCAAAGAGTGTAATGATGAGCAATTACTCTGTTTTCCTTGATGATTTTGCATGATAGTATCACTGTGGGTGAACTTTCTCTTTTTCCTTCTTTGTGTGCAATTTTTCTCGTTGGGCCCTAGAGATTAGGGTTTCCTCTTTTTTGTTGTTGATGTTGTTGGTGCTGTTGGTGTTATCTTGCCATTTATCTAGTTGTTCTTGCATATTAGTGTGCTTCGTTTTTAATCTGCTCCTCTGGGCTTGGCTCTGCTCTGCCTCTTCGGTTGAGCTCTGCTCTGCCCCTTTGGTTTGGCTCTGCTCTGCCTCTTCGGCTGAGTTCTGATTTAATTGCTCAATTTGTTGTATAAACCCTAATTTTACTGGGTGTTATCTAGTTTGGGCTTTTTGTTTGTTTATGGTGTCTTGATTGTATATTTCTTTGTTGTCTTCTTTTAATGTCCTTTTTATTCATTCTGCTCTACTGCCCCTATGCGGGGTCTGTCTTATTTCATTGTGGTTGTGCTGCTGCTTCATTTTTACAGGAAAATATCCTATTTATTTCTTGTCCTCCTGTATATGATATGTATCCTTGCCCCCCAGTCTGGTAGCTCTGTCTGCAAGTTAGAGGTGCCAGACTGTTTTGTGTTTGATTACCTTGTCTGATGTATTTTCTCTTCTTTTTTCCGTGCTGCAGAGTGTCTTCTTCCAAAGCCGGGCCTTCAAAGGAAAATGCTATGCCTTCCTCCTCGAAGGCGCCTTCTGAGTCTGACACAGACGCTCTGATTCTAGACGACGCTCAGTCCCCATTTTTGAAGCTGGAGCTTCCTCGCTATAAGGATGAGGTGGTTCCAGAAGAATGAGAATTTTTTAACCCTTTGGGAAGGGTTGCAGGGGGAGGTGTTGGGTCTTGATACCAACAGGTTCCCTCCCGATCATGTGTGTAAGACTCCCCAACGTGACATCAAGTGGCAGTATGATGAAAAGGAGATGAAGCTCACTGCTCTTTATGATAACAAGAGCAAGCCCTACCTTAGCAAGAAGGGTGCAAGCCTGCAACTGCTCTGTCTAAGAGCCCTGCTGCTTATTATATTGAGCTGGTTGCAGAGATCAAGCCATACCACGGTTATTGGGTGGTGACTCTGACAGCAAACCAGAGTCTGGCAGATGCACCTTCAGGGTATACTGCCGTTTACATGAAGCACCTGGAGTTCGGGCTAAGGTTCCCGATCCACTGGTTTCTCGAGAAGGTGCTCTGTGAGTACAGAATGACGCTCTGCCAAGTGAACCCCCAGTCCCTGAAGAAGGTTTTGGGGTTCATCTGGGTCTGCGAGGTCATGGATTTCCCCCTGACCATGAAGCTCTTTCGAGGTCTGTTTTACTTCAAGCGGCAGGGTGGGTCGTATGGCTAATACTCTAGGTCGGTTCGTACCGGATTTTTGACAGTCTTCCCGGTTGATACCACCATAAAAGACTAGAGAGATAGTACGAATATAAGGCCCCTCTGTGGCCTGTGGTGCCGAACTTCCTAAAGCAAAAGGATCCTGACGTTCTCAACTGGGACGAGCGGGTGGCCTACTACTACTTTCGAACTGCTGAGGGAAAGAGCACTGCTGATGGGAAGGCCTCGCTTCCCAGGTACTGGTTGCGACATCACTATGTGATGTGTCAAAATTCATTTTTGAGGATAGGGAAGCTATCCCCAGACTATACGACGGGTAAGCTCTTTCTTTCTTTATCGTTACCACCTAGTTTTTCCATTATGCTGTGCTTTTTGGCACTCATTATTTGTGATCCCTGAAGCTCCATGTAGAAGGAAATTCTGTTGTCTCATAATTGGTGGGCTCTGAGCTTTATATCTCGCTCTAACCCTTATCTTTTGTGTTGGTCTGCTTTGTAGACTTCTTTTCTGATATTGATTCTCTTTTTTTTTTACCTTGCAAAGACTCTGGGTTCTGCGCTCCCTCATGAACTGGGTCTGAGTGATTCTCCCGGCTGCCGCAGGTATCGCCCGGTTCTAAGTCCCGGGTCGTATGTGGTTCTTGATTTTTTCAGGGAGATTTCCAACACTCCCAGGAACCACACCTGTTTTCGGACTCCCCGCCTGGAGTTGGTGGAAAAGTATAGCGGGATTGTCCTGGTGGTGGAAGGCCCGTCGGCTACCATCACAGAGATTAACGTCTCTTATGATGATGAGGAGGAGCATGATGAGGAGGATGTGCCTCTGGTGACTCATCGCCGTCAGTCGTCTGCGGTCCTGACGATGATGATGAAGAGGATGCTTAGGAGGCGTCTGATGGTTTTCTGGGGTCAGGATCCTCTCGCTGTTCAACCCCTTCACTAGATCTTTCTATCTACTCCAGAGAGGGAGGCTGTGCAGACAGGTAACATTTGCTTAGCTGTTGCATAGCTGTGAGCTTTCTTTTAAAGGCATACATACTTTTTTAGTTTTCTGACCTCTTTTTTGGTTTGCTCTATTTTAGATCTACATGTGCCTGAGGGGACTTCGGTTAAGGAGACTCGGATATCCCCTTCTGATGGTCAGACTGGGGACCATCAGCCCATGGAGAAGGACGGGGCTGGGGACCATCAGTCTAAGGATGATCAGACTATCCCAGGTGTGTATTATCCTCTTTCCTTTCTTGCTCATTATTTCTTTTTGATCGTATTGCGGCTAACTTCCTGTCTGATTCCTCTATTTGTCAGATCCTGCAGAGCAGGAGGTGTATGCCTCTCATGTCGTGGCTGAGAAAGTCTTGGAGCCTCTGCAGCATGAGAAGGTGGCGAGGGATCAGTTTGCCTCTGATCCTTCCAAGGCTGTGAGGGTGTTGACTTCTCCTCAGCCTCAAAGGCCTACTCCACCCTCTAGGAGGGAGACTGTTCTGGCTCCTCCCGCAAGGGGTTGATGGGCCAATTGCTTGCTCTGAGCCCTAAGCAGATTGCTCGTGCTGTAAGTTTTCCTTTTTCTCAACCTTCTTTCTCCGTTTATCATTTGTCAGTTTTCTGAGGTATTTTGTTTTCTGCTAACATGTTCCTCCTTGTCTTCCCTTGCTTTTTCAGCGTGAGCATAGGTCCAAGAGGGCCCAGGTTGCTGGGGCTTCTCAGACTCCCCCCCAAGACTGCAGGCCAGTCAAAGGTCCTTGCAGGGGTGGTGCAGGAGTCGGTTCCGCAATCAGTGCCTGCTCCTCTGTCTCCCTCTCATTCATAGAAGAGGCCTGCAGAGGGGCAGAGCCATGAGGAGGAGCCTCAGCTGAAAAAGGCTCGCCGGTCCCATGACCCTGCCGCCGTCATGGATGTTGAAGTAGAGCAGAGGGCCGAAGGTGTATCTTCTGGTCCTTTTCCTATGTCTGGTCCTAATACTAGTCTCTTCCCTTATGTAGACATTACTGACCTTTCCCTTGGTTCAGGTTCTCTGTAGGGGATCGACGGGCGCGCGACGTGAGGCTCAAGAGCCACTAATACCCTAGTCTGATCACAGCGAGTGGCTGAAGCTGCTGGCTTGTCGGTTCTTTGGAGGCTATACAGTTCAGGACGTACCCCTTGTGAGTTACTTGTTCTTCCTAAGTATGTTTTGTTGCTATGCATGTCCTGTTTCTGAGGTCTTCCAGGGGAGTTCCTCTGATGACATTCACTTTCCTTAATTTCTTTGTGACCGTATCTTTCTTGTGTAGGATGCACGGGCCGGTGCCTTCATTAGGGAGTCTGCGATGCCCTTGGATTGGGTAGGCAGACAATTGACATCCCGGAGCTCCAGCAACTTAAGATTTAGCTTGAGTCGGCAAAGTAGTGGGCTGCGTCTATAAAGGCTGATAGGACTCTGACCCATCAGCTGCTGGATGAAGCCATAGAGGAGAGGGACAGTTCGAGTGTCGAGCGTGACGCTTTGAAGACTTCCAACTCCCTTCTGCAGGGGATGTTGAAGGAATCAGCAGCCGTTGCGGTTGATAACACGAGACTTTCCTCTGAAGTCAAGGAGGTTTCCGCTCGGGCCTCCATTGTTGAGGCTAAGCTGCAGAGTGTAATGAAGGAGCTGGGGCAGATTTAGGGTTAGCTCTCTGCTTTGTATGCTGACCATAAAGGCTGCTCAGCTAGGTTATAGTAGCAGGCTAAGGAAGCGGAGCAGACTCTGCAGGACATGGTTGCCGAGATGAAGAAAGAGGGTGCCAAGGCTCTGTAGGCTCGGGAGTCTGAGCTGGGGGATGAGTTCTCCAAAGTCTTAGATGACAGGGAGGCTCAGCTGCGTTCGGAGGAGGCTTCTAGAGTGGTAGGGTTAAGGAGATTTTCAAAATCAAGTCCTGATTTTGACTGGGATGCCTTTGAGGAGGCGTATGGTAAGGGCGTGTACATGGATCCGCCAGCTACCCAGGAGCTTAGGGATTTGGAGCTTCTTTACTCTCTACCTGCAGAGGAGGGGAGCTCTGAGCAACAAGTTGAAGGGAATTCCGCTGGGGATGGCCACTCTGTTCTTGATCAATAGGAACTCAGGCGGCTATCTCTCACTTCGCCTCTGTCTTCTTGTGACTTATGTCTGAGCTGCTGAGGTGGATGAGCTGGGAGCCTGTGTTGAACTGTTTGCAGTCCCCCGTTTTTGCCCTCCGATGACGTCCCTAATTGATTTCTTGTAATATTTGTAATTAAATAGTCAAACACTAATTTCTCGTCTGTATTTGCTCCCTCTTTTGTTTAGGTAGCCGCCTTTCATTGTAATAGATTTGTAGCCTCTACTCTGGCTTCTGACCATAGCCCCTTAGTAAAACGATGATATCTTTGAAATGCAATGTTTTTTGATCTTTGTCTTCTGGTTTGTATCCTTTCCATAATGTATTTTGCTAAGTATTTTCATTCTGACCTTGTGAGGTAGAGCATGTTATCAATAGACATTTCAGTTACGTGTCTTCATTCTGACCTCTGCATGGCAGAACTCAACAACATTGGTTTTCCTCTTGTCTTATATAGCATGATTTTGCCAAGTGTTTTTATTCTACTTTGAGTCAATAGAGCACCATACAAAATACATAATCCGTGCCGCATGATAGTAGTATTTCGTTTTCTTTGTTCAAGTGTCTGCCTTCTGCTCAGGCAAGACATACTTTCTGCTTCTTACCATGCACACTCCCTCCCTTCAAAGTCTGTCTGTTCTGATTTTGCATGATCAGGCAGACGGGGTCAGGTGGGGTATATAGTCCATCGCGCTATATGTGTGCTATGAGATGTTATCTTCTGACCTTAGGGGCCCTTTATTTGTTTGCTCTGCCTCACCTACTGATGTGTGTATCGGTGAGCGGAATGATCCAAAGGTATTTTGACGCCCTAAGTCGCGATGGCTTTGAGATATGTGGAGTCTACTAGCTGATCAATTCTTGGCAACGGATATCAGTCTTTTGGACAGGCCTTGTTGAGATCTGTGAAATCCACACACATCCTCCAGCTTCCATTTGCCTTTTTCACCATGACCACGTTGGCCAGCCATTCTGGGTATTTGCAGGGTTCAATGAAACCTATTCTAGCAATTTCTGTACTTCTTCTTCGATGGCCTTGTTTTTCTCGACTGAGTAGTTCCTTCTTGTCTGCTTCACAGGTCTGTGTCCTGCAGTAGTGTTCAGTTTGTGGATGGATCTACTCCTGGCATCTCAGCTGCTGAGAAGGCCAACACGTCTGCATTCTTCTTCAGCAGACTGATCAAGTTTTTACAGGGTAAAGTCGTATCACCTATTCAAAGATAATTCCTACAGTCCTCTAACTATGGTAGTCAATGGAAGCAGGGTCGAATCCACAGGGAGACAGAGTTTCTAAATTAATATTCAATTAAATAAGCTACTTCAGATGAAAATAGGGAGAATTAATTAAACTAATGAGTAAGCTAAGGAGGACGAATTAAATCAAGGGTTTAACTATGGAATAAAAGTCTAGGGTATTAGGTCGGTCCACCATGCTTATACCAATCAAATAGAGTCAACTACTACCAAAACCTAAGTCAAGAGTCGGGGGATTAGAGCACGAGTTGAGCTATGGTTAAGATCAACGCTCATAGTTCAACATACGCCGCATGGTCACTAACGTAATCAGAACTACTGATGTGTCCTGGGCCTCTAGTCGTAAGACGGATCTGTGCAAACAACTATTAACCACAAGCAATCAATTAAATTGTACACTGACATTAATTACTCAATAAGAACAAACCACATCACAATCACCCTAATCAAGCCCTAGAAATTGATAGAAATCTAAATCACAATCATGGTATAAACATGGCTTTCCTATCTAACACCCTAGAAAGAGAACTACTCACTCATAATCGAATTAACAACAACAAAACTAATATGAAACCCTGACAATTGCATCATGAATAATTAAATAAATAAACTAAGAAATTAAGAACAATGAAAGAGATTAGAGTAAAGAAGAATACCAATTGACAAAAAGCAGGAACTTTTATTGAAATCGAATAGGTTCAATCACCTTTAATCTAATCTAAAGTGTTTTAAACTAGGCTAAACTATGAGAAATAAACTAGAGTCTAAAGCAGAAAAAAAGATATCTCTGAATAATGAGGAAAAAGGTATTTATAATACCCCTCAAGTCTAGCTAAAAACAAAATTAAAAAGACGAAAACGCGTAGATTAAGCACAGGACCCGATCGGGCCAACAACCACCCGATCGGGCCCACACACAAATCAGCATATCTTGACTTTGGGCTCAGCGTAGCAGCAGCAGCGAAGAGATGGGAGAAGTGGGCAAACCCGATCCAGGACCCGATCGGGTCTGTGATCGGGTCCTCAACAGCGCTTCATTTTATGCGTATAATTAGCAGCAGTTCAAGTGGAGGGGACCCGATCGGGTCGGGCAGTGGGTGCCCGATCGGGTTTGGGGACATGACTCCTCGCCCGATCGGGTCGGGCAACGCTTGCCAGATCGGGTCCGCAACTTCTATACCCGATCAATATATTTCCGCCTGATCGGGCCATTTCTGCCCGATCAGAGTACGGAAACCTCCTTTTTGACTCTTTGGCTCTCAATTCTTCACGTTTAGAGGTCTTAGGACCTCCTAAACTACCCATAAAGCTCGTGAGCCATCCTACGTGCCTCGTAACATCTCGTAAAGCCGTGGTTGCTTCCAAATGGCTTGGGAATAAGGAGAAAACTCCCTAAAACCTGCAATTCAACACTAAAACACAAAACCACAACTATATACCATAGTTAGCACAAAATAGCTCCTAAGAGCTCCAATAACGCACAAATTAGCTTGTAATAAGGGAGAAAACTCTATATAAATATGTGATATCAAACTCCCCCAAGCTAAACCTTTGCTTGTCCTCAAGCAAACAGAACATGAACATGGAATAGATTACCTCACCCCAAAGATA
Organism: Patellifolia procumbens; assembly: GCA_947645195.1. Lineage (NCBI taxonomy): Eukaryota > Viridiplantae > Streptophyta > Magnoliopsida > Caryophyllales > Amaranthaceae > Patellifolia > Patellifolia procumbens. The sequence goes on from CANSGD010000145.1 coordinate 123,104, forward strand.
AAAACAAATCAAAGCTCAAAACATTTTCAAGACTGAGAATCGTTCAAGCAGGCATAATTCAAGTTTGGCTAATCAAATCCATCCAACCACCAATCATCCAAGCAATTTATCAAAGTCAAGCATCCACAAGGCATACAAATCCTGAAAAGGCTCTCACAAGGGTGTCACTCCTCTCTATTTTGTAGCAGGCAAAGAATATGCCCGAACACTCACCAACCCGACCATAAATACCCTTTCCATTCACACTCTCATGTGTTTAAGAAGGTTCAATGACACTCATCCTAGTCAAGTCGACTCAATTAGCAGAAATACTCTTTAACTTTGACAAACTGACTCGAAATCAATCAAATGAACACTGCAGACACGAGCTCAAGAGGACTTTAGAGGGTTGTAATGGGGCTTAGGTAAGAGGTAGGGGACATGTGGTGGAAAAACCAAGAAAGGGGGAGCATAAAACATTCAAACAAGGCTTAAGATGGCCTACACAACTCCCAACAACACCATAAAACCACGTAAAGTAACCTAACTCTCATGAATCAATGACAAACTCATAACAAACCCAATTATCAAGCAATGAAGCGAATATTTCTTTAAGAACGTACGTGAATTAAATAACTTCGAATTCTTTTGAACTTTTATTTCATTTTTCTGAACTTCATTCACGCAACTCTAAAATTGCCTTTTCTTTTCTTTTTCTCACTCTCAAATCTTAACAAATACACTTTTAATTCCTCAACAACCAAACTAAACCAAGAAAACCAATCTCAAACTCAACCCATACAAAAGCTCCCCCAAGCTAGGTATGGAATAATATCAAGTGAAGGCCTTGGGCTCATAATAGGGGTTTAAGTAACATGAAACAAGTCATTAGGCTCAGCGGGGCTAAGGAGGATAAAAGCATATCAAAAATTCACTTTGAAGCTCAGGAATAAGACAAAAGAACACCTCTATCACAACATATGCTACAATTCATCGAAAATCAGACAAGTGCGAGTCAAAGTCAAGATCAATCCACTAAAGAGGAACTAACACACAAGAATAGACTTGATAATAATATAAATCCAAGAGGCTACAAAGAGGCCTCACAGTCTAACCAATTCAGGTATGCAGCACAAAGTGGTCTAATATAATCCAAAAATGCTCGAAATCATAGCAATCAAACATCAAATCATAGCCTCAAGATCACAAATGCCCAGCTATCCAGAAAACAAAGTCAAATCATTTTCAAATAGAGCACAACAAGGGGCACAGGGAGGCAACTAAACCAGTCATGGAACCATATTTTTTTGATTTTTTCAGAATTTTTCGAAAGCATAAATCTATTCTAGAAAGCAGTAAAAGAGATAGGGAATACAAACAGAACTCCTCCCCCAAGCTGAACTTGGCAGTGTCCTCAATGCCAAAAGGTGATAAGGACTATGCTAAGAGGAAAAACAATGTTAGTACCCTCACTCTCGCTCACAAAAAGAAGAAAAATAAAAATAAAAATAAAAAAAAAATGAAAAGAAAAGGAAAAGGGAAAGAATACGAGTTGCCTCTCGCACAGCGCTGGTTTATAAAGGTCCCGCACGACCCTAATTCTCCCTCTCTCAAATAGGAGGGGCTTGGCAATGAGTGCCACCCTGATCAAATATATTTCGTCTCCAAATGTTCTTGATAATGCCTCCAGACGGTGAGGCATCCTTAGGTGTAGTTGGAACCTTCTCCACACCTACTTGATCCAAAACCTCATCCCTGCAACAAGATTGTTCAAGCATAGGTGCCTTAACAACATTGGTTAGTTTAAAAATTACTTTATCATCATCAACACTCAGAGTTAAAGACCCAAACTTGACATCAATGACAGCACCAGCAGTACACAAGAATGGCCTACCCAGAATAATGGGAATCTGGGCATTCATCATCCATATCTAACACCACAAAATCAACAGGGATATAGAATTTCCCAACCCTAACAGGAACGTCCTCTAAAACACCTAGAGGGTATTTTATAGAACGATCCGCCATCTGTAAAGTGATTTATGTGCATTTAAGTGCTCCTATGTTCAGTTTCTTATAAACTGATAATGGCATAACGGAAACAGAAGCACCTAAATCACACAAAGCCTTATCAATAAAAATACGTCCAAGATGGCAGGGTATAGAAAAACTACCAGGATCTTTTAACTTTGGTGGGGTTTTATTTTGAATAAAAGCGCTACACTCTTCAGTAAGAGCGATACGTTCTACCCCACCAAAGTCTCTTTTCTTTGTTATCATGTCTTTCAGAAATTTGGCATAAACAGGCACTTGGGTAATTAAATATGTGAATGGAATCGTTACCTCAAGGTTCTTGACCATAGCCAAGAACTTACCAAACTGCTGATCGACCTTGGACTGTTGCATCCGGTGAGGAAAATGTAGCCTTGGTGTAAAAGGCGTTTCTGAAACCTTCTCCTTTTTCTTCCCTGTCTGTTCAGCTTCTGCAGACAAATCGACTTCAGACGTCGAATTCTTCCTTTTTCCTTCCTCTACCACCCTCTTCTTCCCTGCAGTTGGGGTAACCTCATCAACAGGCAATGGAGGAACATCATTGTAATATCCCTAAAATTTAAAGCGAGATAATTTATAATAATCACAATTAGTGGCTAATAATTTTTTTTTAAAATAAGTAAATGCATAATTATATGGCAAGAAGTATATATATGTATATATACATGTACATAAAATATTAATACAACTAATGTATTAAAATACATGTATACTTAAAATGTAAAGTACTTAGAATATGAAATACTAGCTTTTGGAAATAAAAGAAAAGGATGAGCAAGTTGCCCACTTGCCCACTTGCCCACTTGCACAAAATAAAAATAAAGGAAAAAGAAAATGCAAGGTTAGTCAAACACTCTTCCTTCTTCGTCCTCTCTTCTCCCTCCATTGATGAGCTTCAATACTTCTCAACCCAAATCAGATTTTCTGATTACACCCACCCAATTCTTCTGATTTTTTCTACCAAAATCAAATTTGAGAAGACCCAATCTTGCCTATAAATAGCAAAAAGGACCCAAATGCAAACCCCACACCATTCTCCTTCTTCCTCCTTATTTCTTTTCCTCTTTCTTTCCTTTTGAGCTGCTGCCCAGCACCGGCAGCCACCTCCGGCGACCGGAACCCACCGCCGGCGACGCGCCACAGCAGCCCCCGCCTCCCAGACGCGCCGCCAGCACGCAGCCCCCCTCGCTCTTTCTCTCTTCTTCCTTCGCAGCCCCTGCTGCTTTTCCTTCCGCCCAACCGCGGCTGAAGCCGCGCAACCACCAGCCGTGCTGCCGCCGCCGCCTCCGTTCCCCGGCCACCTGAGCTCCGCCGCCCTCGCCTCCGCCCACCGCTGCACCCACTGCCCCCCTTCTCCTTCTCTGTTTTGGCTCTAAGATTGAAGAGAGGTATGTTTAATACCTCTTTATTTTAAATTAACTTCTTCTTGCTAGTTTATCGTTTAAGTATGTAAAATGTTTAAATCTGAAATTCTTAAAAATAATATGGCTAACTTAACATGACTAATGAATCATTTTAAATAATAAGTTTTGAGTTTAATTGTCACTTAAAGTTTCTAATCATATTATGAGTTTAAAGTAAACTAAAATCTTATGACAAACTTCTTATGTACCTTGACTTGGACACCTACTAACTTTGGACTATGACTCATGGACTTTGGACTATTAACATAGTACTACTAATCTAACATAAAACTAAAAGTTAGAACATGAAATAATAAAAAGCAAGCCATTAAGTTATAATGCTTGTTTTCTTTTTATATAAATATTTATTTATGCAAAAGTACTAATTTATAGTTCTCACATTATTAAATATAATATTACATTCACTTCTATATTATTATTCACTTGTTTATATTTTTAGTCTAATTGTTTACTAGTTTTAAATAATGTTAATGTTCTTATAACAAGTTCTAATGTTTAAGTAAATCATTATAACATTATAAAACTCTTTAGTTTAATTAATAATTCTTTTAATGTTATGTGATTACTTAAGTAAATAAATATAAAATGTTTATGAAAGACGTTGTAACAATATAATAACTATAACGACGATAAGTATATGTATTAACGTTATAAACTTAAAGATTTCCTTTATGTAATAGTTTCAAGAATTAAAAAGAAAGACTCTAATGCATTAATACTTGACTAGATTAAAGGAAAGGGTATTACAAGTCTCCCCCGATTCTCAAGTCACTAAGCAAGGAACGAGGTAACGTCTACTGCTAACACCCACAAGCCCCTTATAATATGTTTCATGTTGATTTAAATATGATGTTTATGCAAATGTTATCTTATGGCTTGTGGGATATGAAATGCTTTATGAAATGATGTTTACGAATGACTGAATGTTATGAAAAGTATGATTCGATGTTACGAAAGAGATACGATTTATACGATGATTATGTCATGATTTATGAAAAGAAAATAAATGATATGAAACATGATAAATGAAAGCGAAAGACGGTTCTTGGCAGTACTATGTTCTGTTATGGCGGAAACGCCACCTTCTGGTTAGGAACATCGTTCCTGGTGGCATCCGTATTATGGCATTGCATGCCACCTTCTGGTTAGAGGTCATTGCCTCTGGTGGTAGAGAACTTATGTATGGCATTGCATGCCACCTTCTGGTTAGAGGTCATTGCCTCTGGTGGTAGAGCACTTATGTATGGCATTGCATGCCACCTTCTGGTTAGGGACAATGTCCCTGGTGGCTACGGCGCTAATGATGACGTCCCTTGTGTTATGCTTGCCAAGATACCAAATCAAATGTTTATGGTGATAACTATGAAAAAGGAATATATGATTTTGAATGGTTCTTTTTGGATATATGTTTGTGAAATGATTTTGACGCTATTCTCTCCTCTCTGTTTTCAACTAAAATGAGTTGAAATGAATTTACATTGTTAGAGTAGTATGTTACTGAGCCTCGGCTCACGACGTTTTGTTTTCTGTTTTAGGTACTTGCGGGGATGACGGAATGGCGTAGCTGTGAGGATTAATAACTACTTAGCTTAAGCTTTTATAACGGTTATGTAATTTAAGATGCTTCACTTTAAGACTTTAGCTATAAGACTCACGTATGCTTACCTTATTAACGATGCTTAAACTCGCTTAAGTTTAAATGATATTTATATATATCATATGTTGGCTTGAAGTTTACTTACGGTTGTGAACTTAATGTTTATGTCGCCTTGTGCTCCCCTAACAGGGAGTACGGCGGTAGCGCACCGACTATCTAGGACTTCCGCTACTATTAACCGTTTAAAGTAACATAATAAAATTATTAGAAGTCGGGGCGTTACAATCATAAGCTATGCCACTACGAAGAGTGATGGCATTCACATGTTCTCTCTGAACGGGTTGCCCTGACAATTGTCCCTGCTGCCTCTGTGCATTAGTTTCTGCCAATTAAGCAACTTGAGCCTCGAGAAGTTTGATGTGCTTCTCTTGGGCCCTCCGTGCTTCCTCTTGGGCCTTTCGTGCTTCCTCATTTGCCTTTTGCATAGACAATATCAGTTTCATCAGTTCCGAATTGCTAGGCTCTTGTGGGTTATTGTTTTGTGGAGGTGGGTTGGGAAAATTTTGTGGAGTTTGGAAGTTATTGTGGTTGTGGAAGTTATGTGATGGGGGTCTCTGAAAGTTTTGTGGGGTTTGATAGTAAGAGGGTTTGGGATGGTTTTGTGGAGGTGTAGGATGATGGTTTTGTGGGTTTTGGTAGTTATGTGGAGGGGGGAAGGTTTGTGGTCTTTGTTGAAAGGCGTTTGCCTGCTCCATCTGAAGTTGACTGAACTGACAGTCATGCCTAAAGTGACCTTGAACACCACATACCTCGCAGTAAGATGAGGTAATGGGTGCTACGGCAGACATAGCATTGATACTCAAAGGGGGTGCTGAACTAGAGGACTTCATTAGCTGCTGAGTTAGTTGCGCCATCTGAGATGTAAGCAATGAAATAGCGTCAACTTCAAGTACCTTCTTAGTCAAACTCCTAGAAGATGAATGGTCATTGGTTGCAAGGTTTGCTAGGAATTCATAACCCTCATCGACTGCCTTGTCTAAAAAGAATCCTCCTGCAGACGAATCAACAATACTCTTCGTCTGAGGCTGCAGACCATTGTAGAATGTCTGCGTCAAGAACCATTTGTCCATATTGTGGTGTGGACACTCTCTCTGTAGATCTCTAAACCTAGCCCACACTTCCCGTAATGTTTCATCCGGCTCTTGGGAAAACGTGGCTAGTTTGTTTATGATTTCTGCTGTCTTTGTGGGTGGATAATACTCTCTCAGGAATGCAACAGAAATCTCTGACCATTCAGACACTTTAATGGCATTGAACCACTTCTAAGCTCTGTCTCGGAGTGAAAACTCGAATAGCATCACCTTCAATTGCTCAGGTGTGACTCCTTGATGCTTTACAGTTCGGCAGAGTTGTTGAAATCTCTGCAAATGATTGGCCGGGTCTTCAGTATGATGTCCACCAAACTGATTTTGCTGAACCATGCTGATGAGTCCAGGCTTAATTTCGAAATTGTTAGCGGCGATGGTGGGCATTGGTGGTCCAGTAGAAAGACCATGTGGGTTGGGCACCCCATACGACTTCAGTGATTTAGACATGATTGAACTCGAGGCGTCTGATCCAGAAGTGTTCAGCTGAACAGACTGCTTTTCTCTCTGAATTTTCTTTCGAAGTTGCCTGAGTGTCTTTGCGAAATCGGGATCCTCGGGAACGAGGGTACCTCTTCATCGAGACCTGGGCATACAAAAGAAACAAAAAGAAGCAGTAAAACGTACCTCAATTGGAACAATAAAGTTCCAATGAGGTACAGAGAAGTAGACCAAATAACCAAATAAAAACTTAGAAAACTAGCCGTGTCCCCGGCAACGGCGCCAAAGTTTGATAGGGTAAAGTCGTATCACCTATTCAAAGATAATTCCTACAGTCCTCTAACTATGGTAGTCAATGGAAGCAGGGTCGAATCCACAGGGAGACAGAGTTTCTAAATTAATATTCAATTAAATAAGCTACTTCAGATGAAAATAGGGAGAATTAATTAAACTAATGAGTAAGCTAAGGATGACGAATTAAATCAAGGGTTTAACTATGGAATAAAAGCCTAGGATATTAGGTCGGTCCACCATGCTTATACCAATCAAATAGAGTCAACTACTACCAAAACCTAAGTCAAGAGTCGGGGGATTAGAGCACGAGTTGAGCTATGGTTAAGATCAACGCTCATAGTTCAACATACGCCGCATGGTCACTAACGTAATCAGAACTACTGATGTGTCCTGGGCCTCTAGTCGTAAGACGGATCTGTGCAAACAACTATTAACCACAAGCAATCAATTAAATTGTACACTGACATTAATTACTCAATAAGAACAAACCACATCACAATCACCCTAATCAAGCCCTAGAAATTGATAGAAATCTAAATCACAATCATGGTATAAACATGGCTTTCCTATCTAACACCCTAGAAAGAGAACTACTCACTCATAATCGAATTAACAACAACAAAACTAATATGAAACCCTGACAATTGCATCATGAATAATTAAATAAATAAACTAAGAAATTAAGAACAATGAAAGAGATTAGAGTAAAGAAGAATACCAATTGACAAAAAGCAGGAACTTTTATTGAAATCGAATAGGTTCAATCACCTTTAATCTAATCTAAAGTGTTTTAAACTAGGCTAAACTATGAGAAATAAACTAGAGTCTAAAGCAGAAAAAAAGATATCTCTGAATAATGAGGAAAAAGATATTTATAATACCCCTCAAGTCTAGCTAAAAACGGAATTAAAAAGACGAAAACGCGTAGATTAAGCACAGGACCCGATCGGGCCAACAACCACCCGATCGGGCCCACACACAAATCAGCATATCTTGACTTTTGGGCTCAGCGTAGCAGCAGCAGCGAAGAGATGGGCGAAGTGGGCAAACCCGATCCAGGACCCGATCGGGTCTGTGATCGGGTCCTCAACAGCGCTTCATTTTATGCGTATAATTAGCAGCAGTTCAAGTGGAGGGGACCCGATCGGGTCGGGCAGTGGGTGCCCGATCGGGTCTGGGGACATGACTCCTCGCCCGATCGGGTCCGCAACTTCTATACCCGATCAATATATTTCCGCCCGATCGGGCCATTTCTGCCCGATCAGAGTACGGAAACCTTCTTTTTGACTCTTTGGCTCTCAATTCTTCACGTTTAGAGGTCTTAGGACCTCCTAAACTACCCATAAAGCTCGTGAGCCATCCTACGTGCCTCGTAACATCTCGTAAAGCCGTGGTTGCTTCCAAATGGCTCGGGAATAAGGAGAAAACTCCCTAAAACCTGCAATTCAACACTAAAACACAAAACCGCAACTATATACGATAGTTAGCACAAAATAGCTCGTAAGAGCTCCAATGAAGCACAAATTAGCTTGTAAATAAGGGAGAAAGCTCTATATAAATACGTGATATCAAGTTTACTCTGGTCTCTGGGTCTAGATCCATGCCTATCCTCACAGCTCAGCCTTCTTCCTTCCCCAAGAGAACCTCTTCGGTTTTTTCCCCGGGCTCAGGCTTTCTGTTCTTGTGGCCAGAATCTGGCCGGGCATCGGCCTTGTTGACAATCAATGTCTCTTTTGCTTTTTTTTTCTCGGCTTCTTCACCTTTTTCGTTCTTTTCTTTCTTTTCGGCTTCTTCAACCATGACTTTCGTATCCTTCTTCTTGTCTTTTCTCCTCTTCCTACTGGACCCATAGTGGTTAGGAGGGGAGGTCTCTTGTCTTTCTTCAGGGCAGTTAGGTTGCAAGATCTATCTGCTTTCTGATCTCCTTTCAGTCTTCCAACCTCACCGGACTGGCTGAGGAAGAGCATGGTCTGGTGATGGGTGGAGGGGATGCCTTGTACTATTGTTTCAATAAATTTTCTTCCCATCAGATCATTGTAGGGTGGTGGGAGGTCTACTACCAAGAATTCCTGTATCAACGTCTTTCTGACTCTGCTCTGGCTTTCTTTAGTCACGGCTAGATGTACTTTCCCTTCTGGGATAATAGAGTTTCCGGTGAACCCGCCAATGGGGGTTCCCCGTCTTTTAAGCAATGATTTTTCCAGCTCCATCTTTTTGAAGGTTTCCTTGTACATAATGTTTACGGCGCTTTCGCCATCCAACAATATCCTTCGGACGTCTGTGTTACAGATCTCCAGAGCCACTACCAGTGGATTAGAGTGTGGGAAATTCACGCCTTTGCAGTCTTCGGCTGTGAATGTCATGTTCGGCAGCTGCTCTGCCTGATCAATGGAGTAAATGTTGGGGTGAGTGAGCTGCTTGAAGTGTGCTCTATCCGCTCCCATCGAGTTTGAGCTGCTTGAAGTGTGCTATGATCTCAGCTTGCTTATTCTTTTGCGTCTTTCCTTCGCTCTGCTGCTCTCTCTCCTTAATTCCCTGATTCCAGGCTAGGTACTCTTTGAAGTATCCTCTCCTGATCAGGCTTTCAAGGTCATTCTTCAGTCTGATACAGTTTTCGGTGCTGTGGCCTGGGGCCTCATGGAAAGCACAAAACTTTGCCATGTTTGGTCCTAGGATCCTCTTTATTGCGGGGAGTGGTTTGAGCCACTTGCTGTCCTCTCTGTTAGTCAGCAAGATCTTAGCTCTGGTTAGCGTGATATTGTTGTAGCTGTTATACTTCTCATGGGCTTTCAGTCGGTCTACCTCCTTTTCTACTTCTTTTGTCTCTCTTTGCCTCTGTTCTGATGAGGTCTGCCACCTCCAAAGTTGGTTCTACTTCCCTGGAATTGATGTTCATTCTACATGGGCTCTAGCTTGGCAGGCTTGGCTGCTCCCAATATCGAGGTTTTGTTAAAGTCCTCGATCATAGTGTATTTTCCCGCCAGAGCCAGGGCTTCGTTTAGCTCTTTCATGGTGACCCATTTTAGGTCATCCCTGAATTTTCTAGTGTGTGGCAGAGCATTTCTCAGTTCGGTAGTTCTGGCATGTGTACCAGCTATTTGTTGAATCTTCCAATAAAGTCTCATAGACTCTTGTTAGAGCTCTGCTTGAGTAACAGTAGCTTGTGGGTGGATTTTCTCCTTCTGCTTCCACTGACAAAATGCTCTTTGAATCTCTTCTATAATTCGTCAAAGTTAGCTATAGTGCCCCGCAAGATGGTTTTGAAGTAGGTCTGAGCTATCCCAGTCAAAGCGGATGGGAAGTATCTGCACCACGTAGCTTCGTTGTAATTTCCCAACTCTATGTGGGTTTCGAAGGCTGCTACATGTTCCTGCAGGTCTCCCTCTCCTTCAAACTTGAGAGTCGAGGGGAGTCTCGCTCTCGCCACCTTAGCTGATATAATCTCATACGTGAAGGGAGATTTGGAGGGAAACCTGATCTCATCAGCTAGTGAACCTGCAGACGGCCTCTACGATCTTCTCTTGCTGGATATGATCTCTCTGAGGTCTAGGGTGGTTCTGTTTTCTCCATACCCCTCTTCTAGGAGTGGCCTCAACCTGTTCTTCACAGGCCTTCTTCTAGGGTTCCCTCTGTGCCTTGACAAGGCTTCTTCAGCCCCTTGATCGTGTCTCCTCTTTTTCTGTGGTTGGTACTGCTGTGCTGCAGTAACCTGTTCTCTTATGCTGAAGAAACTGGGGTTTCTTTCTTGCATGATCTCCGTGTCCCACTCATCTTCCTGTCATCCTTTGTGGACATAATTCGGGCCAGAACGGCTGGACACCCTATACTCTAATGTTGGAATCAGGGGTGTGTGCTCTCTTATTGTATCCACATATGGGCTCCTCTACAACTATACCCTCTTCAGGTGTCAGTTGTAGGTTCCTTCTCACTGATTCTCCAGCCTGCACCCTTCTCCTCCTCATGGGTGGCTGAACTCCGATATTTTCCATGTACATTTGAGCGGACTGCAGCACAATGATTGCTGATTGGAGTACCTTAGGGGTTGGCATGTCCCTTGAGCTACTTGGTTGCATTGCTTCACGAAGTGTGAGTAGAATTGCTACTCCTCCTTCTCGACCTGGTGGTCGTCTCTCTCGATGGAGAGTAGTCTCCATCCTCACAACTGTGGGGATCAGATGTGTTTGGGTAAGAAACCACCATTAAGAAGTTGAAGATTGGACTTTTCTGCTCTTCCCCTCCTTCTAGCGCCAAATTGTTTTTGTCTACGACAACTACTATGTGTGGTGGTGGGTACTTGGTGGAAAACGTGGCGTCCAAGCTTCCTTCGTGGTGGTTACCTGAAAAACAAAGGTGGACCTCGGGGGTTGTTTATGAGGAACGCCCCTCCGATGCTTAACTCAATTGAGGATGAACACAAGGTCTCTAGTTGAGAGAAATGAGTACCCAATGCAAGTATTTTGTGAGTGTTTGTGATAGCATGTAACTTACCCATGGGTATTTATAAGAGACACGGGCTCATGACTGACCTAGTAAGGTAAATGGGCTTCATTTGGAAGTGGGCCAAAGTAATAAGGCCTTTGTTGATTTACTATCCAGAGCCCTGATCTAGAGAGGTCTGCCTAGTGAGGTCTGCTCTGCTCTGGGCGCTCTGGCGTACTCTGTCAGAATATGGTGGTCTGCTAGGCAGACCCCATACACTCTTGGTTGGGTTTCTGTTTGGCTATTGGTACTGCTTATCTTGTTGCACAAAGGGAACCTTTTAATGCATATCACTCTTTTGTTGTTGGCCTGCAGCAGGGTTTTTAACACTGAAGCTCATGCTCTACTCATTATTGAGTACTACACTGCTTTGAATGTAAAGCTTTATGCTATGTTAATGACTTGGATCAGTACCACTTTTATTCCCTCTCTTTGGCTGTGTGTCGTTTTTTTGTTTGTTTCAGCTTATTTATTCTATATAATGGATCCCAATCTGCTCACTCATAGTTTTAATATTACTAATTGTACCTTTTGTTGTACTTGTTCTTGTTGGTATATCTCTGATGTTCTGCCTCTTTTTTGTCAAACTATTTCTAGGCACAGTTTACTAGGGCATACAACCTCTTGGAATTGTCTTTTGCTCCTGCTGGTGTGGCGCTTTGTTATGCCCATGCTGCCAAAGTTGGCCACAATGGAGTTTGTTACCAGCTGCCATCTGGGCATGTACATGTACCATATTTATTACACCCAGGCAAAGAGTGTATTTGTAGTTTTAGGTCCATTTTCAAGGACTACTAAATTGTATGCCTTTTCTAAGTTCATTGTTGTTGTTGGTTCACTTTTCATTCTCTTGGTTGTATATAATTTGCGAACCAAGTGCCTTGCCACTCGCATTGAACTATGGGCTAGATCCCATACTTGGACTAACTGGGTGCTCGTTTTTTCCAAAAGACGAGTACCTTTTGTAAATATAGCACAAAAATAATTAGCGGATTAGAATGAAAATAATCTCGTGCAATATTCAGGGTGCAAAAAAGGCCCAAGCTATTGTGGAACTACTCTTTCTTAAGAATAGGTACAAACCAGATTTATTTTTCATTTTGGAAACCATGACTAATAATGTCAATACTAAGAAAATTTTGAAAGCACTATACTTTCAACATATGTTTATCGTTGACCCCGTAAATCATTGTGGTGCCATTTGGATATGTTGGAATGACGATAACATTAATATTGACAATTATATCCTATTGGATAGATGTGCTCACCTGCACGTTTACTCTAAAGTTTCTAAAAAGAAAATCTTAGTCTCTGGAGTATACCTTCCTGCCAAAGAACAGGAAAAAGACGAGGCATGGAATGCATTAAATGACTACCTCAATAGTCAGACATTGCCTAAGATCACTCTAGGTGAATTCAATGAATTACTCTCCCGTCTGATAAAGTGGGAGGACAATCAGTTACAACATCACACTTACAACGCTTTCAAAGCTTTCTACGAGATGCCCAATGCTTAGATATATGGGCACAACAAGACGCGTTTTCTTGGAAGGAACACTATGATTCATGTATAGTGTATGAAAGACTTGATAGGACTATATGCAATCAGCTTTTCTTAGACTGTTTCCTAGACACCACTATTAGTTATGACTCCTTTATGGTTTCAGACCACTCCCCCTTCATCTGTGATATGCTCACCAACCCTGTAATCCCTCAACCCCAATTTCATTTTCATCAAGCACGAGCTTTAGATTCGGAAGTACATACTATTATAAATAACACCTGGAATGATAAGCCCAAAGGCTCTCGGTTTCACAGAGTTCAGAATCGCCTAGTACAGTATACAGATAAAGATAAGCGTAAAAGCTTGGTCTAGGAAAATGTACCAACACACCTCAAGCAAGTTAATTCAAAATATTGCCAAGATACAAGAGGTAGAAGAAAGGCTATGGTCTCAACCCTACAACCCGATTTTAGTCGATCATCTTATATAAGGCCGATTAACTAGCGAGAAAAAATATTACTTTTTAAAAAGCCCCATTGGGGTATCAAAAATAGGAAGGATTGGCTAGCCTAAGGGGATAGAAACACTCGTTTCTTCCATAATAAGATGAAACAACGGTTTTCACTAAACACCATCCACAAATGACGGGATGATAATGATACCTGGATTGAGAACCCAGAAGGTATCAAAGACCTTTTTAAAAATGCCTTCAAAAAGAACTATACTTCATCAAGCTCAGTTCTGACGCTTCAGCTTTTGCTAACTTGACCAACATAGTCTTTGATCCAGATGCACATAATCTCCTCGCCAAAGTTTCCGAAGAAGAAATCAAAAACGCCTTCTTTGACATGAACCCACATAAGGCCCCAGGCTCCGATGGGTTCGGTCCAGGTTTTTATCAAAAATTCTGGAACATAATGGTTTGCCTAGCAGTTTCTAGTTTCTTTGATCATGGCCACCTTCCACCCTCCCTCAGCCATACCATAATTACCCTCATGCCTAAAATCCAACAATCGGAAAAACCAAGCCATTTCAAGCCAATTAGCCTTGTCAATACCCTTTAGAAGGCCATCTCGAAAATTGCTTGTCTTACGAATCCAACCTATTCTGGATAAAATAATGAGCCCCTTCCAGAATGCCTTTACCAAAGGGCGTTCCATTCATGACAATGTCCTTATTGTCCAAGAAGTCCTAAACACCTTCCACAATTCCAAAAATAAGACATGGTGGTGTGCTCTAAAACTGGACATGGAAAAAGTCTATGATAGGATTGAATGGAACTACATTTGGAGATGCCTTTCCCATTATGGCTTCCCCCCCAATTGGATTGATTTAATTAAGCAATGTGTAACTACAATGTCATAATCGGTAAAGGTGAATGGCTCTACTCCTAGTTGTTTCAGACCAACTCGAGGCTTAAGACAGGTCGATCCTCTGTCCCCTTATCTTTTCATTATCTGTATGGAAGGATTCATCAGACAACTAGCTGAAGCTGCAAGTAGTAAGGCTAGTGGTATTGGGTTCCAAATATGCCCAAGCACCACTAAGATCCCTGTCTTCCTATTTGCTGATGACAATCTCCTGTTTTGTAAAGCCACAAAGACAGGATACAACAATCTAAAGAAAATAATCGAGTACTTTTGTGCGAACTCAGGGCAGCTAGTAAACTTATAAGTCAGCCATCATCTTCTCTAAGCAAGTGCCCAATGCACATAAGGCTTCCTTAGCGAGCCATTTTAATATGCTACCTAAGGCCTGCCTAGGACGTTACCTAGGAATTCATTTCAGCTCCTTCCGTCCTATCAAGGCAAATCTGGCCCAATTACTTAATGAAACCCATCAAAGGGTGAAACTATGGGAGGTAGGACTATTATCCAAAGAAGCAAGGAACACCCTTATCCAATCGAATTTAGAAGCAATTCTGAATTATGCATGTGCAACAACTATGCTGCAAACCAATACTGCTCCACTCATCCACATTTTTTTTCTTCTGGAATCAGGGGCCGGGATAAGAGGGGATCCCACCCATAGCGTGGGATAAAATCTGCTCCCCAAAGTGCTTAGGAGGTCTGGGTCTTAGAAAGACGCTTCCTCTAAACAAGGCCTTCCTGGCTAAACTAGCATGAAATGTTTTATCGGACCCAAACAATCTATGGGCCACATATATCTGAAAAACTCCACTATATTTGAATATACGCCCAAACCTTCCCACTCCTCCATCTGGCGGAAAATTATGGAACAACGTGACATCTTAAGAAAATGGATTAGATGGAAATAGGAGATGGTTCAACTATCCTATTTTGGCTTGACAACTGGTTAACCGATCCTTCCCTTTTCGAATTAACTGCTAAGGCCCGACCCCAACAACATAAACACTGACTTGATGTTGGATGCATTCATCACTAATGACAGGAAATGGGATTTTGAAAAGTTAAGTACAATACTGCCTGACAATCTTATGGTACCAGTACGGGGAATCACTCTTCCCAAAAATATTTCTTCAGATACCCCAATATTGGGTATGTCTTTGCATGGAGATTTCACTGTTAAATCATCAAAATGGCTTGCTCATAATATCAGCCATGACACCCCCAAATGGGAATTTCGTCTCCTCTGGAAACTACAAATCCTAGCCAAGCTTCAGATCTTTATCTGGTAAATATTACATAATGCGATCAGTGTACGTGCTATTCTGCATCAAAGATAGATTATCCCTTTAGACACGTGCACGATTTGTAATTATTCATGCCCAGAAACTATAGACCACCTTTTCCTCAATTGCCATAATATCACTACCTTTTGGGAACTTCCTCAGGTATGTGAATGGTTAGGATGCTCTGTCGGCAACCATACCATCAAGGTCTTATATCGCCAACACCTTAGGGATAGTGTCTGACTACTAGGCTTACGTTCCTTCTATGGAGTATCTGGAAGGAGCGAAATGACATTATTTTCAAAAACACAAAGTTGAACATAAACAAAATCTACCATAGCGCGAGACTAATCTCTCACTAACGGAAGTTGCGGATCCATTTCGACGAATTTGCTCTGTCCCCTTCCCATATGGATTCCCCCACCCCCAATGTTCCTCCCAAGGCGTCTCCACACTCCATCTTCGTCAAGTGGTCCCTTCCCCCGATGGCCACGATAAAGCTCAATTTCGATGGGTCTGTCAAAAACAACAATGCAACAGCTGGTTTCATTATTAGAGATCACGAGGGTCGTGTCCTAGAAGCTGAGGCGCACAACCTGGGCAACACTTCTGTCATTACAGCAGAATCTACCGTGCTACATAGGGGTGTTCTCAAGGCCTTCACGCTATAGGCCAAATCACATATTGAAGGAGATAACTTATTGGTCATTAACGCAGCTAACGACAAATGCTCTACTCCCTGGCAGATTGATAACATTATTGAAGACACAAAAACAGGAGTTTCATATTGCACATATGTTGAGAGAAGCAAACCAAGGAGCAGACTGGATTGCTAATACGGCATCTAGCTTTAGACTCTACTTGTATTACGGACTGGCATGGCTCATAACTATCAAGTATTCTTTGTAATGATGTGTTAGGAATTCCCCTCGAGCGGAGGGTCTCCTAACCATCTCATCTTTTCTCCTTACCATTATAAAAAATTCTAAACTATCTAAAGAAACTAAGTAATAAAGATACATATCCCCTTTAAAAATAAAAAAAAGGAATGAAGATACATATCAGAGGGAACATCAATCAAATGAGACGAATGTTGGAGATTTTGCCCTATCTTGGAAAGGTAGAATGAAACACGATTAACTTTTCTATAGATGTGGACAATTTGAAACTTTCTGAACTGGGACATAAGGTGGAACATATCATCAACGAGCGCTTATATACTCCATGGACATATATTCCCGTCGAAGAAAGATCTTGATAATAACGAGATTGTTTCCTTCAATGATTAAATCGCAAACATAGAGGGCTTGAGCAGACCATTGCAAAGGGCAATAGCGTCGGCTATCAAAGAATTTACATGACCAAGTCCGAAGGTCTTGGCTTTTAAAACAACACTACTAGCATCATCATGGGGATAATCTCAGCTGAAGTGGAAGATGTCGTGGAGAGCCATCATAAATTAATTTGATTACATATTTAAGAGGAGGATGCCTATTGAATTTGTTTTCTCTTCTTTCTAGCTAGTCCATGTCTATAAGTTCATTGGTTATTTTGTAGCTACTATCATAGATTGCCGCAAAACCTAGTTTTTCTATTTCATATTAGTTGCATCGTTTTGACGGGCAAACTTGTTAATACAAAACATTGACCATGCATTAATATTTTTTAAAATTAATTAGATTATGAAAATTGATCAATTGAAATTATGCATTGAGATAAATCTAAGAACATCTTATATAAAATATTTTGTTTTATATATTGGTCAAAAATTATGGTCAAAGTTTTACCTTGGAATCAGATGAGCTTTTGGGGAGTTACAGTAATTACAAGCTTAGCTAGCTCCATACCTGTAGTAGGAGATACCATAGTGACTTGGCTTTGGGGGCAGCTTCTTCAAGGATAATGTCACCTTACATCGTTTTTTTAGTCTTCATCACTTATTCTTTTTTATATTAGTAGGCGCCAGTCTTCTTCATCTGGCCGTATTGCATTAATATGGATCAAATAATCCATTCGGTGTACATAATCCATGGATAATGTTGCAACTATGTAGAATATAGAGGCATAGAGCGACAAAGTATTATATTGTCGCAAGGGATAAAGAATTGCTTACCGGTGACAATAAACAAAAGAGAGAAATGGGTATTGTTTGGGCATGGTCCAGCTTGGCCCATTTCATCGACTAAAAGTACGAAAATACCCTTAAAGGTACGAAATTACCATTTTAACCCTGGGGCTTCTCTAAGACAGAAAGGACAAATCATCAGTGCGGTCCGCTAAGTGACGACCTTCATAACATGATCACCCTTGTCAGATGACGTCATTCCGAGCACTACCTATTAATAGTACTTGGACCTGATTAGTTAGGTATGTTTTCACACGGATACCAATACAGAGCAAGTACTACTTTTTTTCATCATCTAAATAGCTCTGATCTGACTTAAGCATTGGATGGGACGTTCATGGGTACAACCTCCGGGGTAGTTCATCTGTGTTCGTTTTATAGGACTCGAAGTTAGGACCTCTGAATCGTCATTTGGATACCTTGATCTGGACTTGGACTCCCCCGAATTAATAAATTTTTCTGTGTTTTCTTAAGACCTGAAACAAGTATGGATCATACATCAAACGAATTTACCGTATTACCTATCCACTTTTTAACCAACCAACCATTATCTATTAACCGTCAATATTCTTTTTTAGATATGCCTATAAATCTCTATTACTCGATCTATCTTTATATAGTAAAAAGCATAGGCAAGAGAAGAGTCGTCTCAGATTTTTTCAGGACCCTTGATAAAAAATGGTACTTTGGGCCCTATGTACAAAAAGTATGTATCAAGAAAGATAACAATTAAGAACAACAAAGAGTTACGAAGGGATTGATCATAACAATTCGTACAAGCTTTGTAAATTTTTTAATATTACTTCATTATCTTAAATAATTGATTTCATGTGTAAGAGGCCCCCGAAAATGGGGGCCCTGAGTGGTTTCTCAATCTGATCCTCGCACCGAGGCCCCTTTGGGCAAGAGTTATTATAATCCGCCAATGTCTCCATCCTTCTTGGAACAGGATTTTGTCCACACCATTATCATATACTTCCTCTGTCCCACATTACTTGATACACTTTTCATATTCGTCCGTCCCATATTACTTGATACACTTTTAAAAATAGTATGGTGCTACACTAAAAATATATATAATTATTATGGAATGGGTCAACATTTGTCCTATTGCATTCTCTCTCTTTAGCCTTTTATTTTACTTTTGCAATACACCCATGACTCACATTTGTCCCACATAATGCTTTATGGACTTAATTAATACCAACAATTAACTACTCACAATTAAATAAACAAGTCAAATAACACTCCTAAAACACTGTGCCGGTCAAACTGTATCAAATAATATGAGATAGAGGGAGTATATAGAGAATTATCGGTATGAAGATTCGAACAACCAACCTCGAGTTTGTAAGATAGAGTTTCAACCATTGTTCACCATACTTTCACAATATTAATGATGATATATGAATGGAAATCAAGAGTTTAGTTATAACTTTTGAAATTTATATTATAAATGAATTTTTTTATGCATCTTTTCAGAATAAATTGTATTACTTATCTATATTCCAAATATATATGCTTCCCCATTGTAGCTAGATTCCAAGTCTAAATTTGTTTGATCCCCCATCCACCACAAGCTTAGGAGTGCAACTTTTGTTCCAGCTAACCAGAGAAGGCCTAAGGATATCATGAGAGCCAGTCCATAGGAAGGATTTACAAACAACATTGATTTTCAAGAACACTTTTGGTCACAATGAATCTGACCAAAAGGTATGAATGAAATCAGCACAGAGTTAATGACTTGCAATCTTCCAGCATAAGAAATGCGTCTAGAGCTCCAAACTCTCATTAGCTTTCAACTTCACATCAATGATAGGCGGCCCTAGATATCTGTATGGCAGGTTCCCTCTATCAAATCCAGTTGCCTCAATGATTCTCTCTAAGTCCTTATTGTTCATTCCCATTCTATAAATGCCAGATTTACCCTTTTTGTGAAAGTAAGCCTGTTTTGCTAGCAAACAAATTGAAGCTTTGCATCATCGTAAAGATAGATCTATACCCCCCTTTGAAAATAACACTAGATTATCAACAAAACAAAAGTGATTCAGCTTTAAGCTTGCACATCTTGCATAGAATTTGAACTTAGGTTGCTTCCCCACATAGGTTATTATCCTTGTAACGTATTCCATATTGAAAGTAATTGCGCAAGGAGACTAAAACAATAAATGAGAACAATCTTACTTGAAGTATGAAAATCGTAAAAGAGATGAGCACTGTGTCGTGGAGACCTCCACTGTCCTTAAAGGTGATTTCACCGCAGCACGGGTGCAAAATTCCTCCCGGCGACCACCCTCCAGGATTAGCACAGCACCGCCCAATCGTGTGCACTCACAAGCAGACGGTTGGAGTGACAGAGACAACCCTAATATAGAGAACAGTTTTTAGAGAGAGTAAAAATGAGAGAAGTTATTTATCTGTGTATTTTGTGCTAACCAGAGAAGGGGTATATATAGCAGTAGAGGGAGAGAAAGTGGCGATCAGTTATTCTGGGAAGAGAATAACTGGCGGAAATCAAGGAAGTAATAACGGCAAGTCAAACGCATCAAGCTCGGAAACAAATAATTTCCGTTACAAAGATATTTTGAGAAGCTCTCAAAAAAGACGAGCCATAAAAAGATACACACCCACACTCACACCCGCGAACGCGTCGCGCCAACGCCACACGCCCACGGCCCGGCTCGCGCGCGCGTTCGTGTGGTGGTTCCTAGAGTATAGTCTCTTGTATCCAAACAAGAGTTACAATGGTATGGGGATAAATAAACTAAGCAACAAACCCACTATCTTCCTATGTGGGATGCAAGCACCTTACAAACAAAGGAAAAAATGTTGACATTGAAATACTAAGGAAATAGTTCTTAACCACCCATGTGGGATACAAACTTTGAGGCTTATTTCCAACAATCCCCCACAAGAATCAAAGTTTCGGAATGAGAAAAGGAAGAGAAGAACAATTCGGGTATTTGGCAAAAGAAGAATGCATAGGTGTTAATGTCTTGCGACTTGAATTAACACTTAGTGAGATAGACTCTGGAGTCTCGTTCAAACAAGGGATTTTCATCTTGAACTTGAGAGAACTTGAAACCTTCATCTAAACCACACATCCATCCCTTTAGAATCAGTCACTCCGAGATCAATGTGGCGCCTATACTAGCCATACGCCTTACCTGGATGCTCATAGATGCTCTAGAGAAACGACCCCAGTTTCTCATAGGAAGCGGCCCCACTTCCACATCTAAGTAGGTGAATCCCATCAAGTGTGTATCACCACACACCACCACACAACTGTGGATATGGGTTCATTAAGAGCCTTTTGCTCAACCTCAAACACAAGTGATATGCACTTCTCAATATAACTTTACATAAGAGGGATAGACAAAATATGAGTGCTTTTATTCCTTAATGTTTCCCTTTGAACTCCACTTGCGTGGAGTAGGAATTCATTATTACATTCAAATGGGTCTCAGTCCCATCCCTCTGGATGCATCCTCAATTTTATTTCTAGAAAGGCCTTTAGTAAACGGATCCGCAAGGTTCTTTTCGGACCTTACATAGTCCAGTGATATCACTCCATTGCTTATCAAATCTTTGACAACCTTGTGTCTGAGGCGAATGTGTCTTTTCTTTCCATTGTACACGTTGTTCGTTGCCACTGCAATAGCTGCCTGAGAGTCACAATGCAATGCAACTGAAGGAGCTGGTTTCCCCCACAATGGAACATCATTCAGCAAATTCCTTAGCCATTCTGCCTCATTTCCTGCCAACTCAAGTGCAACAAATTCAGATTCCATAGTCGACATAGCAGTACAAGATTGTTTATAAGATTTCCAAGAAATTGCACCACCACCCAAGGTAAAAACAAAACCACTAGTAGAGTTAATCTCATCATTTCCAGATACCCAGTTAGCATCACAATACCCTTCTAAGACCGCAGGAGAAGAAGAAAAGTGAATGCCCCAATCCATGGTTCCTCTAAGGTATCTAAGTAACCTGCGCAAACCACCCCAATGGTCTTTGCTAGGGTTATGAGTGTACCTACTGAGTCTACTAATAGCGTAAGCAACATCAGGTCTAGTGCAATTCATCAAATACATAATACTACCAATTACTTTGGCATACTCAGATTGACTCACAGGATCTCCCTTATTCTTTACTAGATGAACACTAGGATCATAAGGAGTCTTAACTGGGTCAACTTTAAATGAATTGAACTTTCTAAGTACCTTTTCTACATAGTGGGCCTGACTCAAGCTAAATCCATGAGAAGACTGAGTGATCTATACTCCCAAGATAAGGTCAGCCTCCCCCATGTCTTTCATTTCAAACCTAGTACTTAAGAAATCCTTTACTTCAATCACAAAATCTAAGCTAGTCCCAAGGATCAACATATCATCAACATATAGGCAAATTATTACACAACCTCGGGAGTCATTCTTAGCATATACACATGTGTCACTCTCGTTTACAAGAAACCCAAAACTGGTTATGGTGCTATCAAACTTTTGGTACCATTGTTTAGGGGCTTGTTTTAAACCATAAAGAGACTTTACTAGCTTACACACCTTTTGCTCTTGTCCAGGGACTACACAACCTTCAGGATGGTCCATATAGATATCTTCCTCAAGGTCACCATTTAGAAAAGCAGTCTTAACATCCATTTGATGTACTATTAGGCCGTGAATAGCAGCTAAAGCAATCAAGGTTCTAATGGTGGCAATCTTAGTGACTGGCGAATAGGTGTCAAAATAATCTATTCCCTCTCTTTGAGTGAAACCTCTCACAACTAGTCTCGCTTTATACTTATCAATGGAACCATCAGGCTTTAGCTTTTTCTTAAAGATCCATTTGCTAGAGATAGGCTTACAACCCCTAGGAAGTTATGGTAATTCCCAAGTGTTGGTACTCATAATGGACTCTAGCTCACTATCTATGGCCTCTTTCAAAAATACAGCATCAACATATTTCATAGCCTCACTATAGGTTCTAGGGTCCTCTTCCAAAATAAAGACATACACTAGATTCTCATTCAAGACACAAGATTCAGTAAGAAAGGAAGTGACAAAATCAGGCCCAAAGCTACTTTCCTTTCTAGGTCTCTTACTCCTCCTAGGTTCTTCCTCAACAGGTTTAGTCACTAAGGGAATACTAACAGGCAGTGCAGGATCAACAGTAGAGGAACAAGAAGCAACAGAAGAACATTTCAAAGGAAAAACATGTTCAAAGAATTCAGCATCTCTAGACTCGACAATTGAACCACAAGCATAGGAGCCTCTAGCATCCTTAATAAGGAAACGATAAGCAGCACTACGATAAGCATACCCAATGAAAATAGAGTCACAAGTCTTTGGTCCTATCTTATCCCTTTTAAAGGAAGGTATGGCAACCTTAGCAAGACACCCCCACACTTTCAAGTATTTGAGATTTGGGATATGACCCTTCCACATCTCATATGGAGTCTTATCTAGTTTCTTATGGGGTACACGGTTCAATACATGACAGGCAGATAAAATGGCTTCACCCGACATGTTATCAGGAAGTCCAGAACTAATCAACATAGCATTCATCATGTTCTTTAGTGCTCTATTCTTCCTTTCAGCTATACCATTTTGTTCAGGGGTATACGGGGCAGTCAACTCATGAATAATCCCATTTTGTTCACAAAAGGTCTTTAGAGAAGTAGGATCATATTCTCCTCCCCTATCACTCCTAAGTATCTTGATTTTCCTATCCAATTGGTTTTCAACCTCAGCCTTGTACTTTAAAAACATCTCTTCTGCCTCATCCTTGGATTTCAATAGGTATACTACTGTGTAGCGGGAATAGTCGTCTACAAAGGTAATGTAATACTTCTTCCCTCCTCGACTTTCATAGTTCTTAAAGTCACCTAGGTCTGAATGAACTAATTCTAGAAGTTCAGATTGCCTTTCAACTGTTTTGAAAGGTTTCCTAGCATACTTGGCTTCAACACAAATTTCACATTCGGGCAAGTCAGAACCTGAGAGTCTGGGAATAAGGTTCAGATTTTTCAACCTTTTAATAGAAGATACGTTAACATGACCTAATCTAGAGTGCCACAAATCAATAGACTCAGCAATATAAGCAGAAGTAGAACCAGATTTATTCATGATTTCAGCAGTTGCATCCAAAGTAAAAAGCCCCCCATTACAAAAACCCTTTCCCACAAATTCCCCATTACGAGTAATGACAAGTCTATCAGAATCAAAAGACAACTTTAAACCAGCTTTCATCAACAGACTACCAGAAATTAAATTCCTACGCATTTCAGGAACATGAAGTACATTAGTAAGAGATAAGAATTTTCCAGAAGTGAGTTTGAGAGTAATCTTCCCTTTGCCATTGACTTTTGCTGATGCAGAGTTTCCCATGAACACATTTTCACCTTCCATCTTCTCATATATGTCAAACATGGACCGGTTGGAGCAAATGTGCCTAGTTGCTCCTGTGTCAACGATCCATTCAGCGGTGTCTCCAGCAAGGTTGACTTCAGATACAACAGCAACAATGGTGTCAGATTCTTCTACCAAGTTTGCTTGGTTTTTGTCTTTCTTTTTATTCCAGCAGTCAGCAGCTTTGTGTCCAGGCTTTCCACATTCTTGGCAGGTTCCTTTAAACTTGTATTTCTGCACTCCTCCTTGAGCCTCAAGGTTGCTGCCCCCTTTGTAAGGGCCTTTTCCCTTGTGCCTGTTCCTGTCATAGTTGGAGTTTTTGGACTCCACAAGATTAGCTTTAGGAAAAACAGAATTGTTATAAGGTTTGTCCTTAAAGCGGTTTTCTTCCTCGATTTTCAGATGTCCAACAAGTTCTTCAAGGGTAAGGTCTCTCCTCTTATGCATAAGTTGGTTCCTGTAGTCCTTCCAAGAGGAGGGCAGTTTCTCAATAAGGACAATAGCCTGGGTGTACTCACAAATAATAAGGCCTTCAGCAGCAATATTGGTACAGAGGGTCTCAAACTCATGAACTTGGTCTAAAATAGGCTTGTCATCGTCTACCTTAAAAGCCATCCACTTACTAATACAGTAGCGTTTGGTCCCAGCATCATCAACACCATACTTCTTTTCTAAGGTATCCCAAATGTCCTTAGCATGGTTAAAAGTCATATAAATGTCAAGTAAAGCATTGGACATATAGTGAAGTAACATCCCCTTGCAAGTTCTGTCATCCTTAGCAAATTTGGTTTCGTAGGTTAGTTTTTCGGTCTCATCAGTAGGGACAACAAGATCGTCAAGAACATAAGCAACATCAATGTGTTCTAAGTAGAATCTAACCCTAACAGCCCAACGTTTATAATTTTTCCCATCCAAGGACTCAATCTTAGACATGTCAGGAATGGAGTTACGCAAAGCCATGATAACAGAAACTCGAGAATCACCTTTAAGATTGTTGAAAGTAATTGCACAAGGAGACTAAAACAATAAATGAGAACAATCTTACTTGAAGTATGGAAACTGTAAAAGAGATGAGCACTGTGTCGTGGAGACCTCCACTGTCCTTAAAGGTGATTTCGCCGCAGCACGGGTGCAAAATTCCTCCCGGCGACCACCCTCCAGGATTAGCACAGCACCGCCCAATCGTGTGCACTCACAAGCAGACGGTTGGAGTGACAGAGACAACCCTAATATAGAGAACAGTTTTTAGAGAGAGTAAAAATGAGAGAAGTTATTTATCTGTGTATTTTGTGCTAACCAGAGAAGGGGTATATATAGCAGTAGAGGGAGAGAAAGTGGCGATCAGTTATTCTGGGAAGAGAATAACTGGCGGAAATCAAGGAAGTAATAACGGCAAGTCAAACGCATCAAGCTCGGAAACAAATAATTTCCGTTACAAAGATATTTTGAGAAGCTCTCAAAAAAGACGAGCCATAAAAAGATACACACCCAAACCCGCGAACGCGTCGCACCAACGCCACACGCCCACGGCCCGGCCCGCGCGCGCTTGCGTGTGGTGGTTCCTAGAGTATAGTCTCTAGTATCCAAACAAGAGTTACAATGGTATGGGGATAAATAAACTAAGCAACAAACCCACTATCTTCCTATGTGGGATGCAAGCACCTTACAAACAAAGGAAAAAATGTTGACATTGAAATACTAAGGAAATAGTTCTTAACCCACCCATGTGGGACACAAACTTTGAGGCTTATTTCCAACATTCCACACACAACATAAATGGAGAGATGGGATCTCCTTACCTCAATCCTCTTTCATATTTAAAAATTACGAATGGGACTTCCATTCAGCATAATGATGAAACTTGGACTGGTAACACAAGTAAGAATGAACTGTTTAAAATAATTAGGAAAACCTAGGTGAGTCAACATCTCATCTCAGACCTACCGACTTACAGTATCATAAGGTTTATGTTTATCAATCTTCATCATACAACTAGGAGTGCCTTATCCCTTGTTATACATTCTAATCAAACCCTGACAGATCATGATAGTGTTGAGAATGCTTCTTCCTACCATAAACTCTCCTTGAGTACAAGAAATAATCTCAGGTAATAAAATCAGTTTCAGCTTTTTACATAAGAATTCTGTAATGCCCTTATATATGAAAACACAACAAGAAATAGGTCTACACTCCTTGACTAAACTAGGACATTGACTTTAGGGGATTAGGGTTATAGAAATCATATTGACTTATTTAAGTAGTTTCCTATTTTAAAGAAATGTTGCACTGCTTTAATAATCTCATCACCAACATTCTCCTAAGTATGTTTGAAAAAGAAACTATTGTAACCATCCATACCTGGTGCTTTCTCATTTGGGATTGAGAAAAGTACCTTTTTCGCCTCTTCGCCTATTTTGAGAAATCTTGCACTGCTTTAATAATCTCATCACCAACATTCTCCTAAGCATGTTTGAAAAAGAAACTATTGTAACCATCCATACCTGGTGCTTTCTCATTTGGGATTGAGAAAAGCACCTTTTTCGCCTCTTCATTGCTGAAGTTACATTGCATGGATTGAATGTGTGCTGCAGATAAAACAGGTCCCTGATTAATGATAATGTGTTGGATATAAGCTCTTAGAGTCTTCCTCCCGAGCAGATTTTGGTAATATTGTACAAAATTGCACGTGTTCACTTGTATTAACCCAAATCCCATCTTGATTCTGAATGGCTTTGATTTCGCTCTGAGTTCTCCTTACTTTAATACCTCGATGAAACAGTTTGGTGTTGCCATCTCCATCAACTACCTAGTTTGTCTTAGCTTTTTCCCTATGAAAGCTATCATATATTTCCTAAGCCTTTCTCAGACCATTATTAGCACTTTGTTCAGCTGCACAATGAGTGGAGTTGCCAGCCTCTTGATGCATTTGATCTTGGGTCATTTTAAGCTTTTCTTTAGCTTTAATCACAGTTGCCTGTAGTTCACTGAAACCAGTTCTATTGAGTTCTCTCAAATCTTTCTTTAAAAGCTTCAGAATCTGAACCACCCTGAACATGGACAACCCACCATTCTTCTATACCATCCATTCTTCACCACATCCAAGAAGGAAGTTGAAGTGCTCCAAATGTTAAAGAACCTAAAAGGTCTTTTCCAGTGTGAGAATCAGGATAGACACAAAGAAGACCTAGACTATCATCAAATTTCCTTATGGAATATAAGTCATCTCAGCACAAGGGAAACTAGCAAGCTATTCCTCTTTTGTAAGGGCTCTATCTAATCTTGGGAAGACTCTACTATCCCCATCTTTCTTGTTGTTCCAAGTGAAGAATCTCCTAGTACTCTTGATTTCCTCAAGGTTACAGTTGAGAATACACTCTCTAAAAGGCACAGTTTCACCCAATCTAACTTCATCTCCCCTAACTCTTACATCTAAACTTGTGATAGCATTGAAATCTCTTATAACTAGCCAAGGTTTACCACTCATATTATCATAAGCAAAAAATTTCAAAATCTCCCACATGCTCACTCTTCCTTCTTATCATTCCTCCCAATCAACAAAAGTATATAGAAACGAAGCCCCATTGCTAGGGACATTGTTGCAATAGATTTGCTGCTTAGTGCTAACAATGATATCTAGTTGAAAAGAACTAGACATCCATCCTATCACAATTCTTCCTCTATCCATCACTCCATTGTTTCTTGTAAAACACCAACGAGGATATACATTCAAGTAAAGATTTCCCGATTTGGAACTCTTTACTTTAGTTTCAAGAAGGCTGAAAAGTCTAATATTATGGGCATGTAACATATACCTCACTTCTTTTTGTTTCTCCACTCTATTCAGCCCCCTCACTTTCTACACCATTATCTTATCCATTTTGAGTACGGGTAATCAATCCCTCACTCATATCATCCTTTTCTTTCACAGGTTGTCTACCTCCTTGACTAATCACCTCACTTTCAATCTGTTCTTGGTCACAATTTTCACCATTGTTGTAGAATGATTCTTCTGTACTCAAGGCTTCAAAGTAGTTGCTAATGACCAACTTAGGAGTCCTATCAATCATCTTGTGAACTGTACGAGGTTTCTCAGTCACTTTAGGGGGGATGAACATTCTCTAACTATTGTCTTGTTTTTTTACCACCTACACCTTCCTCTTTACTTCTTGTTTTTTTAAATAGTGTTCAACCTGGTGGCCATATTCCTTACAGGATGAGCAAACATAGGTTCCACTCAAAGATTTACTTTATGTTCCTGTTGACCCTATATGGTTTTGATGATGACAAACTAAAGTAATAACAAACAAGGTTTATAAGTTTTATGTGTGAAAGATTCATGAATTAATAATGGTGCTTTATGAAGATAATAAGTGAAGTTCACGAGTTGGAACTCCAAGAGAAGAATGAAGTTCCTGAGTGGGAACTCTAAGAGAAAAGGATCTTAGTTACATAAGGGTGTAATTAAGTTTCTTATGTAAGGAACAAAGATCATCATATGGTAAGGAATTGGAGCTGTTCCTTTAGTTAACGATTATGAACTACAGAGTTGTTCCTTGAATAAAGGAACTGTTCCTATGGAATTATGTTAGTAGAACTGATATAGGAAACATGTGTCTAAAAAGCGAAAATCGACAAAAGGTTGTAAGGAACTTAAATCTTAAATAAGAGATTGTCTGTCTGTTCCCGTGAAACGAATAGACTTGTAACAAGCAATGTTAACAAAGGAACAAGCAATGTTTTAATCTAAAGGAACAAACAAAGTTGTTTTAGAAAATAAATCTCACGCCTAATTTTTTTATGCAAAGGAACAAGCATTGTCTTAATGTAAAGGAACAAACAAATTTTGTTTTTTCCGCTTATCACACGCATCGAATCAGTTAACTAGACAATGGAGAAAATTTAGGAAATAGATTTTAGGAAAGTTTGACTATTTAAATTCGGTTATTTAGGAAAAGATTTTCAAATAAAGATATATATTATTTTCAAAAATAAAATCTTTTAATTAAAGGAAATCTTTTTAAAATATTCTTTGTTAGGAAAAGATTTAAATAAGTTTTTAAATATTAATAACCTATTTTCTTAGTCAAAAATATCTTAAATGAATTGCTTGACTTTAGGAAAATTCTTTAACAGCTTAAACGTTCATCTAAACATGTATAAATAGTGGGATTAGTGGGATTAGTGCTACCTTGTTCCTTAAGCATAGAAACGAACATGGGTTAACTTAACTCCACTCCTCCATTATCCCATGATCTAAACCACATTTAATTAATTGACTTCTATTTAAGACAAACAGTTAACTAATTTCCAAAGTGTCGGACAAAGTGATAATTAATCTGCAAAGGTATTAATTTGAGTATCATATTTATTGAGTCAGTACCACCAAAATATATAGTTCCAAGTTCCATTACCATATATATGAGTTCATTGTTCCATTAATATTTATCATTCTACGATTCTGTATTTAGAGTTGAGAAAAGAGTTGAGAGGAACTCTTGTAGTTTGATTTAAGTTTGGGTAAGGGGTTTGCGTGAACTCTTGTAAATTGAGGCTTTCAGTGAAGCAAGAGAAAGAGAAAGGAACTTTGATTGAAGTTCGAGAGGAACAACAGTTAGAGGAAACTGTTGTTGTTGGGACTTGAGTTTGTAGAGGAACTCAAGTAGTGGACCAAGAGTTAATAGGTTTAACGAAGGTGTTTGGCCTATTATAGTTATAAAGTTTGATTCAAAATCCCTTGTGGTCGATGTCGTTTCTTCCTGTTGGGCCAAGAAATTTTTCCTCGTAAAAATCTCTTGTGTCTTTCTCTTATTCCTTTCATTGTTTATAATTCCGCAAAAAGTACGTTCATTTTCCACAGCTAAAATTCTTCTCCTCTTATGTAGTGTTTCTAGAGAAATAACAGTTCCACCTTCATTCCTTTTTCATTCACAAAACTCACCATATGAGGAATAACTTTATTGATCTCCACCTTAATAAGCACTCAAGCATAGTTGATCTTCTCCTTTTTTCTAGTTGCTTGATCCATTTTTATGAAATTTCCAAGCTTATTTGTAATCTTCTTTATTGCCTTTCCCCCCCAATATTTCAAATCTAAGTCAGGAAGTTGAACCCTAAGTAAGAATCATCTTGATATCCACTTTATGTATGTTTATATCTTGCTCCCTTCTTATATATATAGTAGAAAAATACCTATTTGAGGCGGTAAAATTTGCCTCATTTGAGGCGTTTTTGGCATAGCCTCAAACAATGGGGCCGCAAATAAGGAATGCATTTGAGGCGTCAAAAAAACGCCTCAAATTATACCTATTTGAGGCGTTTTTATGAAAAAAAATGCCTCAAATAGTACATTTATTTGAGGCGTTTTTTAGAAAAAATGCCTCAAAGACATGCACTATTTGAGGCGTTTTTTCCATGAAACGCCTCAAATAGGTTATTAAAAAAAAAATTAAAAAATTATTTGATGCAAAACGCCTAAAGTATGATGTTATTAAATAAATAAAAAGAATCATACAATAGCAGTAATGACAGCATAGTCATTCTCATTTGTTCATTTAGCAACACTTAATAAAAATGTATACATGTACTTAAAATAAACCAACAATTTCAAATCTATCTACTTGGGAACCTCTAATCTCTGACTTTCCCCTGTACTCCTAGATCCTATATCAGCTTTTCTTGTATCAGGATCGGGAGGCTCAGGAGACAGAATAAGTGCATTTATCCCGTCTTCTTCATCCCTTTAATCTTTCTTCTATAACATGAGCCTTAAGGAAGAATCTTTTGGGAGAGAAAGCTTTCCAACCTTGACGCTAATCTTGTTTTCGGTTTCTTCTTTGGAAATCCATGGTTACAACCAAGCAAACCATAACAGACGTACATCAAACAGATACAGCTATTGTGGAGGTATCTATTAATTCGACCTGTTTAAAGCATCATTTGCAGGGCTAAAGAAACAATCAACAATATCTTTATCAATAAAAAGTACCTTTCATGCTTATCGACAAATACCTTGGTACCTGATATGAACACAAAATCTTGAGGCCTTGATGGATCAAAGAATGCCATTTTGCCTTGTGTTTTATTATAAGCAGCAACCTAGATGATTCAGGAAAATATTTAGATAAAACATAAACATGACAACAACAAAAAATCATAGGCATCAAGGCTGAAACATTCGGACCTTAAAAGGAAGGATGTTGAGCCTCTCAAGTCCAGGAGCCATGCTAAGCAACCTTTTACCATGGTCAGGGTCATACATATCTTTCTTCTCTACATACTGGCCCATCTCAGCAGGGTCACCGCCCACAATGTAGAAATTGGCCCAGCATTTATAAGTGATTTTCCATGAAAAAAGTAAAACCACCATTGAGTAGTTAGCGTGGTTTTCCAAGGTTGTTAGTCTCATAAGAAAGATAACCTTTCCTACCAACAACACTTTATCAACTCTAAACTTTGCCCAAATTCTATGCATGAATCCATTCACAACAGGTTCACGGGGGTTAGCACCAAGTATGTACACTACAACAGAAAATACTCCCAAAATGAAACCTCATCCTGTATATCTTCCAATCAATTTTCAGCCCATCAACCAATTCAACATTATTGCATACTCCATCAACCTTTGGACTTGCCCATGGCTACCAGTGTACGATAAGGTAGGAATCCTTATCGTGCACTGATGAGAGAGTTCGTTTTCAGGCGCCAATAATAAGCTTGTCTATACTACAATCTTATTAGATACAAGTTTTAGTTTTTTAGTTGTAGGTTGAAAACACTGTGACACGAAACTATTGACTATTTATTTGTCACGTGCCTAGATATAAAGCTTTATAGGAAATCGTCAAGTATTATCCAACTCCATTAGCAACATAAAGAAATAATATAAACATCTTTCTTACCGAAAGGAACTCTGATGCTCAAAATGTACCAAAAATTTGTCATACTCTATGAAGTATTAGGAAAAAAAGGAACTTAATAACGTTCCAAAAGGGAACTTATAACCCTCAAAATCACTTTTTCTTATCAAAAGATGTTGTTAGCAAATGGAACTTCTGTTTTCCACTTATGATACTCAAAACACTTTATTCCCCCTTGTCCTTGCAGGATAAATAAATCTATCTAAGTAAGTTGTTTGACAATCCTTCTCCCTTGATTACGTGAGGTTAACGTGGATGATTCTTCAATACCTTCATCCTTAGCAGCCAAAGTTGTTCTCAAAATTTCATAAGGTAGCACTTGTATGTCTATCATAATATTCAGATTGGCCTGGGAAACACATTCCCTTTATTACTCAAGTTATTACTCTAAGAAACATAATTATTCAAGATATAAATATGAAAATCAAGAACCTAAGGAGACAATATGGTCTTAATCAATGTTATCAAAGGCCTCTATAGTACGTTGTGGAATATTCAAACACTGGTGACTGATATCATTATGTTCTTATGTAGCTTAGATTATGTTATAGGACCCATGTTTTCCGTAAAGCTTACTGAGTTGTTGGTTTCATCTCTAAACTGGGTCGTCATATCAAACCAATGCAGTTGTATGAGCGATGTGCAGAAAGATTCAGAATTATATAAACTTATCACTTTAGATAAATTAAGGTACATCCCTGAGAGAAAAATAGCCTAAGTTCATTCCATCGATTTACCTTTTTTTATCTTTTAAAGAAAATATAGAGCAAATATTGACTGGATCAAATATGAACTTTGTCAGATTTCATGAATGGAGATGGAGGTTGAACTCCATTCATGAAATAATGAAGCTTAAGGAAGGAAAACTTAACAACCAGTAAAGGGAGAAAGAGAGAGATAAGCAGAACAACATTGAGAGACTACATTGTATAATTGTTGTGAGCGTAGTGAATTACAAAGCCTATTAGACTATTTATATTACAAAGACTAATTACATTGGTAACAAACTAATACTAGAATAACAAATTAATCCTTGAATTATGGAAACACTAACAACTCCTAACCAACCTAGTTCTATACTTCAACATCCCCCCCGCAAACTGGACATGTTTGAAGAACATTTCCAGTTTGAACAATTCGTACTAAGAAAAATGATCAAAACAAGAAAATATGATCACTATGGATCAACACATGAACGAATTCCCAAACAATTTGAACAATTAAAATGAACCTCTATGGGTCTTCGAGATGGACCTTCTTGGTCTTTGAAACGACCTTCATGGTCTTTGGAACGACCTTCTTGGTCTTTGAAAAAATGACCACTTTGGGTCTCGAAAACGGCCATCTACGGGCCTCAGAACTGACCTTCTTGGTCGAAAATAGCCATCTATGGGCCTCAAAACTGACCTTCTTGGTCGAAAATAACCATCAATGGGCCTCAAAACCGACCTTACTGGTCACAAACTTTGCCTTTTACTGAGTTTGGGTGGCAATCCTCCTTATTAATTGTAGCAAGTTGAAGAAAATTATCCAAAAATTCAACAAGGGCTTTGAACAAACCCAACAAATCATGTCATTATCCAACAGACTTCCAAACTTCAACCAAAATCACCAACAAGCTGAATATCAACTCAAACACTACAGAAACAATGCCCAGTGAAACAACACCTCACAAAACTCCAACAACTAGTTGGTGTTTCTCTGATGTTTCACTTGAGGTTGATTCAGTGGATAATTGCTGCTAGCAAGTTAGTCTTGGGTTGTATTTGATGTTTCTCTTTTGGTTTCACTTGATGTAATAACCCGATTTTTAATCTTATTTTATTATTAAATAATTAAGATTATTAACATAAATGTAAGCTTATTATTTTAATAAATAAGTATTTCGATTTTTTTAAAATATAATTACTTGAAATTTCAAGGTTATTTTAAATATGTATTTATAATAATGGTTGATAATTGATTTGGGAGAAAAATCAATAAATTAACTTTGGGTATGTTATTTCTTGTGGGTCACTAGTAATGTTAAACACCAAAGTCCATAATTCAAGCCCAACCCAAAACCAAATGAAAATCAGAAAAAAAAAAGGAAAAAGAAAAGAAGGAAAACAAAATCAGTAATCTCCCTCCTTCTTCCACCTCCTACTTCCCCTTATTCCCCACCACACCATTGGAGCAAATTGGTTGCAAAAGGATGAACATGAAGGCTCGTAAAGCTGCATTTGATAAGCTTAATGAATTTCTGCAATTAGATAAGAATGAAGCACAAAATTGTAGATAACAATGACCAAAATCAGACAAATCTAATTAAAGTCATCCTCATCTTCTCATCTTCTTTTTCATAGTTATCCATTAGAGGTAGAGTTCAAGTTGAACTTGAACACCTCCAACTGATTCTACTATAAATAGGATCAATGTGCAATTTCATTTCCATAAATTTCCAAGCTTTCTTCCATCTTCATCTTCTCTAAATTTCAGACATTAAACTTGAGTTCAAGCTTTCTAAAACCACCCAAAAATCCATCTAACAACTCGCCGAAAAACACCAGCGACAGCCGCCACTTCTGACCACCCAAACACCGCCATAACAACCCCCTAACGCCGCCCAAATCGCCGGAAAACTGCCCCCATCTCCACCAGCCGCCACGCACCTCTGTCTCTCTTCCTATCTTCTTCGCAGACCACCGCAATACCGCCAACAGCCTCGCACACTGCCGCCCACAACCACCGCCTGACCGACGCCGACAGTCCCCTCAACCACCGCGGCCCACGTCGCGCTACCACCGCAGCCCAGTACCACCGCAATCTCCTCTGTTTTCTTTCCTCTGTGCGTGGGAGAACAGACCTTTGTCTATTGTCATGTTTCTTACTTCTTTTTAATTGGAAAGTCAATACACTATCCTTTTTTACTCTCTTTTAACAACCAAATTGGGTAAGTATATAAGACTTTCTATTTATTCAACTTATCATTTGTACCTTATATAATTAATGTTTTGAAATTCCCTATTATTATTATTACTCTTATTACTATTATAATTATTACTTCCTAAAATAAGCATGACTTATTATTACTCATTTATAAGCTAAAAGGATTTTATAATGTAATATAAACCTTATTAGATGAAAAAAAAAATTATAAGTTTATTATATTAGTATTTAAACACCTATTATATAGATTTTAAATATTTAAAGGTCTCTAACTTAATTATATAATTTTGTATTTTAAAGAGAAAATCTCCCTTGGAGCTCAGAAAGAACTGATATCCAAGACTAAGGATTATTATTCTGCAAATCGAGGTAACAACTACTGCTAGTACCCGCAATTCCCTTGAAAATATAAGAAAGGGGTATAATGACGTCATAAATGATTTATGAGTTTTCCTGAATTGCGGGATTATTTAACGCATGATTTTATGTTTTATGAATACTGGATTATTGAAAAGTATAATTGAATGACTGAAATCTGAGATATTATACCTACTGAGGTACAGCTGAATGACTGAAAATACTGCATACTGCCTGTATAAATTAAAAGAGGTGAAACATGATAGATTCAAGTGAAAGAACTGGTTTGTTGGCTGTATATATACTGACTGACTGGTGGTCGTGCACATACCGAGATGTTTATTGTTATTACTGGGGCACTGGCCCGCTACTGTTATTACTGATGAGCACTGACTCTTTTACTGGGGCACTGACCCATTGTGGGAGACGTCCCACCAGCTGAAATACTGCCCAACAACCAGAATGAATCTGATAAAAGGCGATACTGGAATGACTAGGTTATACTGTAATCATGAATGCATGTTTTAATCATTCTCTCTCTCCCTGTTTGCAAATAAAATGAATTGAAATGAATTTACGTTGCTAGAGTAGTCTGTTACTGAGTCTCTCGACTCATCCATTTTTGTATTTATGTTTTAGATACAGCTGGGGAAGACGATAACGAGTAGTGGCGATGATTCACTCTTATAAGTTCTAGTAGTTATTACCACTTGTGTTTCTTTTTTGTGAACTATAAGAATTACTAGAGTATTAGGTTACTTTTACTTAATGTAAATAAGGTTCTAATGTTATTTTGTTTTATCACTTAATCAAGTTAACGTTAAAGTTTAATATATGAATGTTGCCTTGTATTTTCCTAACGGAGAATACGGCAGTAATGCCTCGATCTAATAAGGTTTTCCGCTACTATTAGTACTTTAATCAAATAGTTAGATGTCGGGGCATTACACTTGAGTTGATTGCGACAGAGTTTTTTTTTTCGGTTCTTTAATTCTTCAACATATTTCTGGGTTCAACTAAATTTCCCAAATTGATTAGTATATGTTGTTGGGTTCAACTACATTTCTGGATTTCTAGGTGTGCATTCTTGATTGTTGTTCTTGAGTTCGTTGAAGAATTCTGGCTCCAAGTTTACAACTCTCTCAAATACAACTTTAAATTTCTGGTGTTGTTTGGAATGCCAAATTTCTGGGTATGCGAGATTGTGAACATTGCATTTTTCTGGGTGATAAGTTCTTCTGGATATGGCAGAATCTGCCAGCTTTTTCTCTAAATGAAGTTTATTTCAGATTCTTCATTTCTTATTTCAGAGTTCGATTTCTACTCTCTTGATTCTTTACATATTTTCCTCTTCTTTTAAAACACATTTTCATTCTATAATTCTACTCCTTTCTTCCACAAAATTTCTTCATTTTATTACGATTCCAATTCTGATTTGATTCTACTTCCACTGTCATAGTTCTTTGGGAGTTTGATTGATATTACCAAATATGTTAAGTGATCCTGTTATGTGATCATTTTCTTTGACCCAAAGTGGTCCTTTGTTCATGACGCATAGTTGGTCATTTCGCCAATAGTTGGCTTATTTTCTTTGACCATGGAGGCCTTTCTCATGATCCATAATGATCAGTTTTGCGAACCATTGTTGGTCTTTTTCTCATGACCCATAGAGGCATGCTTTTTGTTGTGATGATCTTTTTACGACCCATGCATAGATGGTCCTTTTGTCATGCCTATAGAGGCTATTCTCATTGATCCAAAGAGATCAATTTTATGATCCATTATAATCTTACGAGACTCATATCTTCTCATTTTATTTTCACTCTTAAACACATTATCCTTCTATATTCACTCCCTTTCTCATGTTTTCTCATCCCAAATTGGAGTTGTCGCATTTGGTTGATGATAGCTTGTTGAGGACATATGTTGTGTTAATGTGTTGGTATCTTGGTTTTATTTTCAATTTGGGGGGAGGGGTTACTTAGGTTTTAGGTAAGTTGTTACTTAGTTGTTAATCATTCCCTTAATTCAAGAGTGAGTTTGTTACCAATGTAATTAGCTTAGTAGTATAAACACTAGTGCATAGTTGGCCTAAGGTAGCACCCCAAAAGTGTTAACGAAAGGCTTAAAAGTGTTACTATAGGCAATAGGTAACACTTTTAAAAGTGAAACATCTGTCAATGCTACCTATTTTCTAAGGTAACACTTTTCAATCCTAATGTATCACTTTTTCATGTGTTACTCAAAATTCTCTAATGTAACATTTTTCTGAAACTAATGTATCATTTTATAGTGCTGCTTATAATGTCTTATGTAACACCTTTTCATCTATTGTAACATTTTCTATATCACCTTTTGAACTATGGTAACACTTTATTAGATGTTACGTATCACTTTACATTATCATGTATAACACACTATTAGATATTAGGTAACACTTTTTTCATTTGTTGACTTTCCATTTTGTAGCACTTTTATTTCAAATCTATCCTAGTTGTCTCAAAGTAACTGTTTACTAAAACTTACAAACACGGTAAACAAGGGAAAACTAGAATCATATTATAGATATAAATGAGTATACATTCTTAACGGTCATTGTAAATAATGATCCATAATCTTCGTCAATTGAAAACAAACTAATGTAATATTGTTCAAAGCAAAAAATCGTTGATCCAAAATTTTAGTCATATAATATTATTCCCTAAATACACGTAATCTCTAAAAGATCGTTTATTTGTTTTTTCGATCATCTTCAATTACATCGCCCTACATGTTTCCCGAAAGATCATCAATCCTTGCTACTCTACCATCAGCTTCATCGTCCTGCAATAAGAATAAAAATAAGCTTATAGAATTTGACAATTTTGCTTCAGATGGTCGATTCCTCTTATTATCCTATTGTTGCTAGAATGACGATATTGAAAAAAGCAAAGTTAAAAAAGGACCGTCTACCAAGGGCTGCACCTTGCTTTACTACCCTGATAAGACAAAAGAAGCGGATTATAGCTTATTATAATTAACTTACCAATTCATGTTACTTCTGTGCAAAGCTCATTGGGCCCGTAGTATGCCTATCTTTTTGGTTGATACGGCTTTAAATGTCC
The DNA here is from genome assembly GCA_947645195.1 of Patellifolia procumbens. Classification (NCBI taxonomy): domain Eukaryota; kingdom Viridiplantae; phylum Streptophyta; class Magnoliopsida; order Caryophyllales; family Amaranthaceae; genus Patellifolia; species Patellifolia procumbens. The sequence goes on from CANSGD010000145.1 coordinate 161,509, forward strand.
TTCTTACTTTCTTCCTGCTCGTGAATAAAATAAACACAACTTACAAAATGGCACTTTATGAAATTTGACCTAGACATCTTTGGTAACATAAAAGCATAACAATTACTTCAATAATATCTACCTTCCAGAAATCTAATAGTTGCTTAAAATAATCTTTTGGAATATTGTCGGGAGCATTTTCATATCAGTCATTATCATTTTGTTTTGTGTGATCCTCATTTCCCTAGCCTTTTCATAACCTGCCATATCAATTTTACTTCCTGCAAAGAAAATTTGAAATCAATTGGAAAACAGATCAATAACTAGTGATCAAAGTAATGGGTTAAGTGATAAGTATTATAAATCATGATATCCATATTTGGAACAAATGACACTAACTCCCTCAGCTTCGTAAGATAGAATACAATCTTAATACATTAAAAAATGACAGATATGACAATAGTGCTACCATAGAATATACGAAAATTTATACAAGCCTGAGAGCATACATTTGCCTAGCAGACCTGAATCAGCAGGGAAGTCTAAATCTATAAGTGCAGAAACAAATCAGCAGACAGGTCTAAATCCATAAGTGCAGACCTGAATCAGAAGGCATATCTAAATCCATAAATGCCGACCTGAATCAGTAGGCAGGTCTGAATCCATGAATCCATAAATGCAGACCTGAATCGACAGCTGGAGCTGAAATTGCTAAACAGAACCAAACGCCTAACCCTGAAAATTGCAAGCTGACCAGCAAATAAACACTTGTATAACTAAGTAACTTAGCCAAAGCTTGAAATGTTTCTTTTCTTAAAGCAGTTCCGCCAAATAAAAGACTTACCTTGCCTGCGGATGCTGGAGAGCTAGTTGGAGAGCTCGAACTGATGTTGTCTGCTCAGGATACAAAGCTAAAAAAACAAATATTGAGCTAATGATTACCCCCTTAAAGGCTCAAACTAGACTTGAAACAGAACAAAGCTAATGCTTACATCTTGGAGGATATACTATCAAAACGTTTGAAGCATCTGACATAAGGATGTCCTAGTTTTGCATATTCCCCTTGCCACCTTCTTCCTAGAATCTCTTTGACTGAAATTCTGAGAACTTCCTTGTAAAACATCCACCCTAGGAAAAGCCAAAGATCGAGGAACTACATAGTGTGTGTTAATCAGTTGCTAAATGAAGAGTTCTTGTCCAAAAGCCAATCTCACACCTCTACAAGGGCCACAACCCTGCAGTTGTCACCCATATGAAGTAAACTTGTCACATTATCAGACTTTTCATGTGATCTATAAAGTAATTAGTTACACCACCAATACTGATTACATTTCCACACCTTATCAGCAAGTAGAGCAGCTACTGGCATTCATAATACAAAAACCAAATAAACAAGCAAAGAAAATAAACATGTCTCACATGTCTCACATGTCTCAAATACAAAAGCAAATAAACAACAAATCAAAGGCAAGTATAGTGATCTTACAAGCAAAGTGATTGACAACAATTACTAGTAGATGTTACAAGTTGTCTTGGTTATCTCTGTTATCAAGCTTCATTACTTCACAATATGCTTTATCTCCATCAATATTCCTTTTCATTTGAACTTCCTCCATCTTATCCTTAATCACAAATAATGAAAGCATTATTAAAATCTACCAAACCTTGACAATAATGAGACGTTTAGAGGGATATTCAAAGGGATCAAGAATTTGATAGTCCCAATGCATATTAAAGACTCAAACCTTGACAAATTCCCACAGCCTACCTGTTTCAAGATATTCATCACATATGTCAATGAGAAGGAAGATATAACTCAAAGCCGTAAAAGGCAAACATAGACAGTTACTTTCAGTTTGTTACATATATCATATCATCCTAACACTTAAGGTCCTATTGCTGATGGTTTGATTACTTATTATATGATACCACCATGGTGATTTTTGTTTACTAGAACTCACTTATCTATGTTTTAGTATTCATTTGTGACTTGAAAAGTGGTTACTGCATTACATTTTGATTTGTAAGTCATGACTGTGTGGATGAGTCGAAATCCATTATCAAGCAGACTTTACTCTTGGATTCTGTTTTCTGTTTTCGATTTGTGTAACATACTAACCATTTTCTACTTCCCCTACCAGTAAAAACTTTAATTGGAGAAAGTGAATAAACTGATATTTATTATTACAGAGCTGGCCATGCCCATTTTTTAAACTTATTTTTCTGTTTTTCAAGAGTGTCCACATCCCGCATCTTCTTGGCTCCAAGCCATAGTTAAGAAGCCATTATAACTACACATATGAGTAAAATTCAAAATGAATTCGCATTGGATAATATTGTATAGTCTAGCAAGGAAAAAAGTGTCATAGTTATAAGTGTGCACAAGGAAACTGACTTAAAGAAAGCCCATTTGTGCTCATTTGCCTCCTATGCTACCCTCCTAGCACTTCAGTAAGCAGTGCACAATATAACCATGCACCTATAATTTGGGCCTCTACGGCTCTACCAGCTTCATTTTCTGAGCTAATACTCAGATGAGCTTTACCCAAACAAAGTACCCATTTAATTTTGACATTATCAAGTTATTATTGAATAGGCAAAAGTAGAGGAATAAAAAGAGTTTCACTATGTTACATAGATATCTATAAAGTCAAAAATTAGGTACTAAATAGTAAGTATACAACCACACAAATAATAAATCATGTGCTAAGGTCAAATAGAAGTTCAGCCACTAAAAACAAGTGCACAAAACAAAGTTTACATATTAGAAAGTGTTTATTTTTAGTGGCATAAGGTAAGCACCACTTCATATGAAACTACAAAGATTACTAATTTATATCAACCTCTAATAATTAAAAGGGAAATCAAATATCAATAAGCATAGACAATCCACACAAACAGTTACTTCCACACAAACCATATGGAAAGGAAGACATCTGGGAGGTCTACTGCTTGGTCCAGGAGCATGAATAAAACTGTAGGCCATCGTTCCTGCACAAATCTTCCAAAAGAACATTTTCTTTATACTCTTCCTATCTTGATTCAGAGGGAGAAGGATTATGTATGAGTGTCGGCGCAACCATGTTCAGAACTTTTTCAACATATTTCAATTCCAATTATAAATAGTCAATCAGATACAGTTCAACAATTAATTTGAGGACTAAGATCAACATAGCTCTAAAAAATTCTATCAAAAGACCCAATAAATTAACAAAAACCTAATTTCTACAAATGAAATTACAACATCCAATTGAGATGAAACCCCTATATGTCAGTGGTGAAGAATTGAAATTACCTTGCAAATCCAGTCCCACTGGATGGTGAAGCAGTAATCAAGTCAAACACGTAGACTTAGCAGATTCCTATCAGCCATACCCATAATACACACTTGTTCACTACATGCAATCGAAAATCAACAACAAAAAACAAGTAGATTACCTCGTATATAGTCCTTTCATCAGATTGTCATACACTAATTTAACTTCACTCAACCTCAAATATAATTTAGGGTTTAATTACTTTGGTTGTTGAATCTGTGGTCGCGTAAGTTGTGGGTGAGTCGCGAGTTGCGGAATGGGTTGTGGGAAAATTGCGGGCCGCGTCATACGAATCACGGATGACGATGCGGCGGATTAGGGGCGGTGAAGCAAGGGGTTTACTGGTCAAGTGTTTGGTGGGAAGTGATTTTGAGAAATGAGTTATTTGAAGAATAGGAGGGAAACGAATTAGGGATTTAGGAAGCTGATGTTTTTGTTTTCTATTACTTATTTTAACTTTTTTTTACTTTAAAATTTCTTCAAAATTAAAGTGTTACTTAAAAATGTTACCTATCTTAAAAATGTTACCTATCTTAAAAATGTTACATCAAAATGTTACCGAAATAAAAAGTGTTACATAAAAATGTTACTAACAAAAAAAGTGTTACCTTTAGTGTTACATATTGATTGAGTGTTACTAAAGTGTTACTTAAGTATTTTAGAAACTTGGATTTTAAAAAGTGTTATCATATATATGTTACCTTAGGCCAACTTTGTAGTAGTGAAATAGTCGAAGCTTGTAACTCATAAATATTAATTCTAATACAATGTAGTCATAGATTTGCTTTGCTCTCTCTCCGTTTACATCACTGTTTGTTCTTCATCTCTTTCTCTCTTAAGCTCCATCAATGGAGTCATGTACTCAAATCTAACAAACTTTAGTAAATAAAATCCGAATATCAACTATTGCCATTCCTAGCTACTATCTAGGGACAGGAATCATAACTCTTATAGTCATCCGGATATAACAAAAGAAGGAAGTTTAGAAGATCAAACTAATATTAGCCATTTTTCTGTTCTAAAGAGCTTGAATCTGCTCGTTTGGCTCGATACCGGCTACCTCGGTACTGGCGCTTTTAAACTTGGCGTATACTATGAGCTGAACTAATCCAAGCAAACAACCTAAAATGTTGGGTATCTGCAAAAGCAACCCATATGTCTTCATGTTATATTCATGTCCACTACTGAGATTGAAAATCAGAGATTAATGACACTATATAGATCGGATTATAGTTCTTACAAGAATAATTGTATTCTTGGGATATGATGCATAGATGGTCCAAACTAAACAGTTGGCGAACGATGCTAACGAGGTGCTGATTGGCCAAAATTCTACACTTCTCGTTCTAAGTACTTCTTTCTGTATCATGCATCACAAATAAGAATTTAGATGAGATTTGCTACGACAGAGAAAGTTAAACTAAAGAGAAAGGAGTTAAAGAAACTCAAAGCAGATATTTTAAGCATTGGATAAAGTCGTATGTAAGCGTGCTTCTGGGTAACATTATAGGCCTTCCTCTCCCAAATTGCTCTAAATTCAGTGCTTAAGAACTGAGATTGAACCTCAAACTTTACCAATAATCAATGATGAGTCAGTTTCATTGTGCAAATTATTTTGTGCAACACGGAATACTGCTGTGTTAAAGCCATACATTATTAACTGTTTTCAAAAATACATTTGTGTTTTATAAGGGTCCTTTTATGGTGGATTTCTTAGAAAAAGACCGCCACAAGCAATGAACATGTCAGCTGTTTTTTATTTTAGGTATATGTACATTGGATAATGTTAAAAACGGAATAACTCTTAATTTATGTTTTTTTATTTGATATTTTTCTTTTTTTTATTAACTAAATCCAATTATACAATGCCTCCAATTCACTCGTCAAATTATTCAAGAACTCCTCTAGTTCTTCGCTGACCATCTCCTTCACCATCAATGGTGATTTGCAGTGCACCAAAAAAAATCAATGGTGATGTTGAGGGTTAATGCTGTCTGAATTCAACGTTATCTTCTACCCTAACCCAATTCAAAACCTCGACAAATGCTCATCAATGGCGGACAACAATATTGTGCAATACGTAGTGGGCTTATTTGAGAATAGTTATATGGGCTTATGCAGAGAAAGGAGGGAATGAAGGTTTAGGAACATTATTGTGCTAACCACATAGAATGCAGTAATTTGATAGTGGGCTGAAGAAAGACCAAAATATGTCAAATTATGATTGTTGAGAAAAGGGGATTGAAGGAGCAGCGTAGATGAAAAAAATTAAAAATAAAAAGGAAAAGGAAAAGGAAAGGAAAAATGGGGTGGTTTCAAATTTCAGTGGCGAAGAAGAAGAAAAAGGTGTGGGCTATCTTTCAGCACAGAGAGAGTAGAGCGGTGGGTGAATTTTAGGAATTTGTAACTTTTTTAATTGGTAGATGGATAAATTTAAGGTTTTCCATTTCAAACTCCATCATCTAATTCTCTCTCTAATTTGTTCTTGAAGTTATTTTATAAATAATTAATAAATTAAATTTTTAATAATCGATCATTAAAAAAATTCTATCCAAAAAAGACGGCTTATTTTCCTTACATGAACCATTAAACCTACTACTGATATAAAATTATCAAATTAATCATAACTTTCATTTCAAAGGTAAGAACATTATGATTTGCATGAATAGATTTGTCTCGAAAAATACATTGAATCAAGATCCACTTAGTATATGTTTTCTAGACTTGCAAATAATCATTACTTTTAGCTATTTAAGCATAGCAAACATGTTTTTATTTTGGCAATTGCCATGACACAGTTTTCCAGCCCTATATCAACCAGTTGGCTATCCCTTTTTTGTAGTGCTTGGCATTACATATAGCCTCCATTAATCTTTTCTTTTTAGATCAAATATAAGCTGAAACATTAAAGAGTACTCTCATGTTTATTATTTCCAAATTCAAAATCATTATTGAAATACACCATTATCGATATAACAACTTTTATAAGAAAAAACTGTCATAATTGTTTCCTCCGTAAATCTGTAAGTTGACTACAATATCCTATTCTCTCCTACAAAATAGGAACCTTAATATCTTTAACTGATATCCATAATATATTTTCTAAAAATTAGTATATCCTCCACTTTTCTGTTTAGATATTCTGTCTGAGCATTACATATAGGGGTTTTAGTCATTACCAAGCATATAAAAGTAAACATGTTGAACTTCTAAATTTTAATCAAATCTAAGATGAACCAATAAATAATATTCACATGTTTATTATTTCCAAATTAATGGCACACTATTTATTTGTACGTGTTAGTGTGATTTTTTAAAATGATTTTTCTTCACTTTAGGCAAGAATCATTAATAGGAGAACAAAATCTGTTTGAAATTATTATAGCCTCCAACTAAGTTTTCCTTTTAGATATTCCTTCTCGGCATTACATACCAGGGTTTTAGGCATACCCAAACATATAAAATTAAACATGTTGAGCTTCTAAATTTTGATCAAATATTAGCTGAACCAATAAATAATATTCTCATGTTTATTATTTCCAAATTAATGGTATACTATCTATGCCGATGTGTTAGTGAGATTTTTTTAAAATATTTTCCTTCACTTTAGATAGGAGAACAAAATTGTTTGAAATTATTATAGCCTCCAACTAAGTTTTCCTTTTATATATTCTTATTGGACATTACATATAAGGGTTTTAGGCATATCCAAACATATAAAATTAAACATGTTGTACTTCTAAATTAAATTTTGATCAAAGATAAGCTGGACCAATAAATAATATTCCATGTTTATTACTTCCAAATTAATGGCAAACTATTTATACGTATGTGTTAGTGTGATTTTTTATGAATATTTTCCTTCACTTTAGGCAAGAATCATTAATAGGAGAATAAAATTGTTTGAAATTATTATAGCCTCCAACTAAGTTTTCCTTTTAGATATTCTTTCTGCACATTACATATAAGGGTTTTAGGCAAAGCCAAAAATATAAAGTTAAACATATTGAAATTCTAAATTTTGATCAAATATAAGTTGAACCAATAAATAGTATTCCCATGTTTATTATTTTCAAATTTATTGCAACCTATCTATACTTATGTGTTAGTGTGATTTATTTAAAAAAAAATTCACTTTAGGCAAGACTCATTAATAAGAGAAAAGGCTAATTAGAATTATTATACGTTCAACTAAAATTTCTTTTTAAATATTCTTTCTGGACATTACATATAAGGGTATTAGGCATTGGCAAACATATAAAAGTAAACATATTGAACTTCTAAATTTTGATCAAATATAAGATGAACCAATAAATAGTATTCTCATGATTATTATTTCCAAATTAACTGTAACCTATTTATACGTATGTGTTAGTGTGATTTTAGTTAAAAATTTGCTTCTGGCAATTGACATTTAGCAAATATGTTTTGATTTTATAGTAAAAATTATGTCTTGTACTTTTTAAAGTTACAAATACCGATATAAGAATAAAATAAGATCGATTATCTATAGCATCCCATAACAAAATAAGTTTCCTTTTAGATATATTCTTTCCGGACATTACATATATGGGTTTTAGGCCTAGCCAAACATGTAAAATTAAACATGTTGAACTTCTAAATTTTGATCAAATATAAGCTGAACCAATAAATAGTATTCCCATGTTTATTATTTCCAAATTTATTGCAACCTATTTAACCTATTTATTGATACTGAAAAACACAATAAAAGTTAAAACTAAACTACAAAAACATAAAAATTAGGACAATTCTACAATGGCTACAATAAAAATTGTGGCCATTATAATTAATTGAGCCTCAGCATTTCATTTTCATTGGGTTCTTTAAATTTTAAACAACAATTCTACAATGGCTACAATAAAATTGTAGCCTTTATAATTACTAAAATCTCAACCTTTTTATTTTTGTTGGGTTCATCTTGTCCATTCGTTTAGTAAATTCAACAACCTCCCAACAAAAAAGAAGAAAGATTAAGTTTTTAAAACACAAATAAAAAGAAAAAGAAAAAGAAAGAAACTGCTACAGACTACAGTATAATACGGCAATCTACCATTTTCATCTTCTAAGCTTCTTTGTTTTTTTTGCCATTACATCTAATTTAACTATTGAACCCATTAATGTTCGTTCTCTGTTCAATCACTTTGTATGAAAAATTCTATCTTTAGCTATCAATTAACATTAATAATTTCGAACAACTGTAGGGAAGTAAGGTGTTTTTTAATTTTCTCATTCTCCATTCTAATCACCATCGATTGAAACATTTTCAAGTTTTGAGTTATTTTTTTTTCAAGAGTGAGGAAAAAGATCAAAGAAAAAGAAGGGAATAAGACGGAAAACAACAAAGAAGAAGGATAGCAAGGAAGAAGAAGAAAAAACAATGGAATTCATTTGGATGAAAATATTGCCCATGTACTGCACATGGATATGGACAATATCGATTTCAATTTTGACAAAACAATGGAGATTCATTTGGATGGAAATATTAGCATATTCCCCATAAATCTGCAACCAGATTTTTGACTTGGATGATGGTTACACAAACCATAGAGCAAATATATGTGAGGAATATGATACAAAAATGGATCCAATAAATTTTAATATACAAGTGAGTTTAATAATTTAGCAATGGGGAAGATGAAGGGGCGCAGGGGAGAGGTAAGAGAGAGATAGGAAAATAGTTTACTTAATTGTATTTTATAGAATTAAAGGGTTATGTTAATTACCAAATTAGGATAATGATGACATGGCACAATGTGTAGCTTACATTCATTTGTTACGGTAGCCTTTTTCAAAGAAATCTATACTAAAATTTTCAGTTTTATAATGATCAATGAAAAGTTTCTATGCTTTTGAAAATCACAAAGTATATATATATCATTAAAGCAAAATGATTTTTGCCACATGTCGCAAGCAGGTTAATTCGTGTGCCATGTGTATGAATGACGCAACTCTATGGCCACGTGGCTTATTTACATCAATTGAGCATAATTAAACTGGCTTAGGCCTTAATTAGGGGGAATAAAACCGGCTTAGGCAAATATCATGGGAAAAGAATCCCTTAAATTCCGGTTTGACATCTTTTAAATAGGGAATATTATTTGCCATTAAACTAGGTATAATATTACCATAACAACTATTGCCATTTTTAAAACCAAATCTACGATTTGACATCTTTTAAATAGGGAATACTTTTTTGCCATTAAAATAGATATAATAATGCCATAACAACTATTGCAATTTATAAAACCAAATCTAGCTAAAATGAAGGAAACTGTTTTTTAATTCCTTACGATTGCTGATATTTTAAATATTTAAAACCGATTTAATTTTAAAAAAAAAACATAACTGCCGAAAATGAAAATCTAATTAAGCAATAATTTATGTGAATCTTCTAACTTGCCTGGTATTGTAATTAATTAATTGTATAACTTAGAAAAAATTATATGGACCACCACTAATTATAAATAGGAGCACATTTACATTCATTAGCCTTCACAATCATTCCTAATTCAAGATTCACCCATCTTTCTCTCTTCTCTAATTCATGTGAAGGCTATTCTCTCCTTCCTTGCTTCTCAAATTGCCAAGCATTTTTTTTTAATACTTTGATATTAATTTCTCTCCTATCTTCCTTCTCAAATTTCCAAGCAAATTCTATAATTGGGGTATGTCAAGTTTGCAAGAATTATCCAAGCAATATAATTTTCGATTTCTTTCATAAACTTGAAATACCAAGCATTGTTCTTGATCCAGTTGATATGAAGGCTCGTGTGAGAGTCTTAATCATTACAATTATCTAATGATGGCAAGGTTATTAATATTTTTAAGGATTATATTTGACTTTTATTTGTTGTTGTACTTTGCAAATTATGAATATCATCTTAGATTATTTATTAATATGAATTATCAATAACACATTTTGTTGTTCTTCCTATTCCAATTGAGTATATATTTTATAGATTGTTTATGTTCTAATGTTTAATACAATGTTCTTCTTCTATTTTAATTGAGTAAATTTTAGTCTTCTTCTTATATTTTGATTATACTTTAGTCTTATTCTTCTCTTTCATAATAAAATAATTTTATTTTGGAATTGTTTATAGCCTAATTTACAATATTCTAACCTTTCAATATATATTTATCATTTACAATATTTAAATCAAAATTCGTAAATATTATACATATATTCGTTATTAATTCTAGACTAATTGATAAAAAGATTATACGTTAATTAATTATTATACGTATATTAGTTATTAAGTTTTTCTCGACTAATTTTTTTTAGCATTTAGAATTTAGAATATAAAGATAATATAGACCATAAAAATCTGAAAATATAAATTCAAATCGTAATATATCATACTTTTAAGAAATGGTAATTCAAATTTTAATATGTCATATTTTTTAGGAATGGTAATTCTAATATCAAATTGCCTTGATTAGCTTATGATACTATTATGTTACCTTGAGTAGCTTATGATAGTTAAGTACTTACCAAAAATATAAAACTATAAAAATTTGAAATAAAACTAAAGTATTAATTTATTAACATTTTTTTATAATTATTAAAGTTCAAATACTACTAAAAAATATATAATACCAAAAATATGTTAAACTATAATTATCATAAATCTACTAAAATCCGAAAATTAATTATGAAATTTTGATATAGATTTGCCTTGATTAGCTTATGATATCAATCACATTGATTAGCTAAATGGTAAATATTCTGTTATGTTACCTTGATTAGCTTTTGATACTTAGTACTTACCAAAATTATTTTAAATTAAAATTGCATTATTTGATACGATTTATTAATGGTAATTATAATATTATGTTACCTTGATTATCTAATGATATTAATCACATTGATTATATAATCACAAGCAATCAATTATTATATAAATGGTTTATTAATCAGGTTATATTTATCATATTGGTTAGTTTATCTTAAACAATCAATCAATTATTATAAAATTTACTCTTAATTATTGAAAAAATATACCATTTTTGAAGATAATAATATGCTACATAAAGTTACATTCCTAAAAATATTATATTTTGTTTCCTTATTTTTATTTACACTCACCTTGAATATGAAACAAAATATTAATATAATATAGAATTTGAACTATAATCAATCAACCATGATTTTATTTCGTATATTAATTCAGAAACTTACCATTTTTAACCCTATTATAATCCGAAATTTATATTGATTTATTTCCTTACATTTAGTTATTCTCGGCCTTAACTATGGTACAAAATATTTAAAGATTATAGAATCTTAATTGTCATCAATCTACCCTAAATTGCTTCCAAAATTAATAATAATATTTGCCTATTTTTATAGAACAAAGTTTCTTTAAATATTTTGTTGATAAAGTTAAGAAATTTAGTTCCCATATTTTTAGTTATCTTGAGCCTTATTATGGAATAAAATCTCTAAATTATTTATAATCTATATATAATATTGATTATAGTATAGAGATATTAAAATAATAAAGAATCTTAATTATCATCAATCAACCCTAATATATTTCAAAAAATAATGAAGATTATTTTCCTTTTTTGAAAACCATTAAAATTTGAAATATATTAGGTTTTTTAGGAGAATTAAATTTACTCTTAAATAATGAAGATACTTGCCATTTGTATTCAATAATAATAATCTAAATATACTTATATTCCCAAAACTATAATATCTTTTGAATTCTTTTCCATATTATATGTTGAAAAATTTTAAATTCAGTTATTCAGTTGTTCCTCAAATATTGCATACTTTTATAAGTTTAAGATACGGTTTGCATAATAATGGCCGTTTTTTTCTAAAAAATCTTTTAAATTTGGTTATTCCTTAAATTCTGTAGATTGTCTTATTTTAAAAATGTTTTGACCAATCTTTGTGATTTTCTGTTTTTTATAGTAATTTTTGTAAATGATTCAATAACAACGCTTATGTTTGGCAAACATTTTCTAAGTTAAGTAGATATTTTTGTTTTAACTGATTTCATTTATTCTATTTGCCTAACTTTATAATTTTTCAGTTTTAGCGTGAAGGTAATTAACAAATGACGTGAATAATAAGCTTAATTTAAAAATATTTTCTATTGTTAAGACTTCAAAGGAGTAATAATTTTATTTGTTATCATTTCAAAATTATTGCATAATAATAAAATCATTGTGATTTTCTTCTTTTAAATTAGGTTATTCCTTTATTTCAGTAGATTTTCTTCTTTTAAAAAGATTTTGATTACTAAATTCTACTTAATCTTAATTTTGATTACTACAGATTTTCTTCTTTTGAAATAGGAATTAATTTTTAAAATATAGATTCTAATTACCTATATAATATTTACACTGATAACTTTTAAATTTCTTGCTACATTCTACTAATTTGGATGATCACTCACCATAAATAAACCAAAGATAATAAATATAAGAGTAACATTAATTTAGATTTCATTTTTAAAGTCCGAATTTTTGTAGTCATTTTTTTTTGGAAATTTTAAGATAATACACATTTGTGTCAAATTTAGTTTCCTAAGTTGTCATCCTTGATTAATTTCTATTTATTTTAATCTTAAGAATATTAGTGTAAATAAAGCCCTTCCAGTCTTCATTTCCATTTATAAATGAATTCCTAAAATGTATGGAAGCCCTTAAAATATTAGAAGTTTTTGGCGGATTTTTAATACGCTATTTAGCTAATTGTTTGGGATATCATACATTTTAGGGAGATTTTTTAGCATATTAGTCGCTAAATGACATGATTTAAAGTGATATCAAATGGTTTTAGGCAATAATATTATACATGTAATTTAGCTGACTTTTAGGAGATTATTTAATAGCATATCAGGCAAAATCGGCAAATTTTGCTAAACACCAAAAAATACATAGGAAACTATCTAACCTTCCCTAAAAATCTTTCGGTTAGGAATTTCACTCTTGAAGATTTCAGCAATGTGTAACCTTCCATAATAAATCTTCTTAATAAATATTCCCGGTGAGATTATATAATTTTCCTATAATATAATAGCATATCAAGCAAAATTTTATCTTTATTACTTGCAGATTTTTTAAGATGCTAAAAATGAGCATGATTTGCTAAAGATTATCATGACTTGAACAGAATAAAAAAGATAATGATTGACTTTAAATTGCTATAAAAAACGTGTCAATTGATTCTTTACTAAAAATCATCATGTGATATGCTAAAAAATCAGCAAAATTTCCTTCATATAACATGATAAAAAAGATAGATTTCTAAGATTTTTTGTGTTTTCTATAAAAAAAAGTTCTTAATGAAGAATGAGATTATTTTATTTTCTAAAATAGCATGATTTGCAAAATTTTAGAATCGATCGAAAATATGAGAAGATAAAGTCAATTGATTCTAAATCGTAAATGAAGGCTATTTTGCGCTTGCTTAATTTTGCTTGACTGATTTGGCCCTAAATAATACTTCCTCCGTTTCTTTTTGTTTGTCATACTTTCCGTTTTTGTCCGTTTCTTTTTTTCTGTCCTACCTTTTCATCTTTCCCTATATAGAAATATTATATTACTCATTTACCCCTACTTTGTCATTTTTTGGTCCTATGTGTACCTTATAATCCTCTTTCACCTACTTTAATCACCACATTTACTATAAAATAAGTGTAATCCTTAATTGTTGTCCCCACCACATGCTTATGACATCATCTTCCTTGGCATTTGCAATTACAGTAAATGGGACAAACAAAAAGAAACGGAGGGAGTACATCTTGACTGATCTTGATCTAAAAACATAGCATATAAATAATCTGACTTTGGGATATATGAGGATTTAGGCAAAAATTTAGCATATCAGTCATTATTATAGGCAAATAAGATAATTTGATTTTTTAAATAATATTTTTAAATTGGCGTATATGTTTCTAAAAAATAATATTTTAAAATAATGTAACAAAAATTCCCATTGTTGTCAAAATATATTTGAAATGTAGAATATAAAATTTAATTGGTAATTGAAATAGGATATATAGATTTTGTATTAGTTTATTTTAGGATATTTAGCTATTTTTTAGGAGACTAACTGATATGATTTTTTAAAGTTATCAAATGGCTCTACGCAAATCATATGATATTTACTTATTTAGAAAATTTTTTAAAATAACCTCACTTTCTATATATTTTTAAACACGGTTTTAGAACTCACGCTTTAGGATATTATAGCGTATAAGTTGTATTATAGGCAAATAAGATACTCTCACTTTTTCTTATAGGATATAAAGATTTTATATCATTTTCTTATAGAATATTTAGCCGATTTTTAGGATGCTATCTAACTTTATTTTTCAGGACATCAAACGTTTTTAGGCAATTTGTATTATAAGTAACATAAAATTCAGCTAAATGACATAATTTTCAGGATGTCAAACAGTTTTAGGCAATATTCTCATATAAATAATTTAACTTATTTTTAGGAGGTTATATTATATCATATTAGACAGAATCTGCAATGTTTTTTAAATATCAAAAATTGTTAGCGAAAAATATCTAACCTTCCATAATTAATCTTCCCTAAACACCTCTAATACCTTTTTTTTCCTAAATAATTACTAACCTTTTGAGATCATTTATAAATATTTGATTTTAACATTTTAATAGGTTTTAAAAAAAGATGAGCTAATAAATAATCATCAAAATGCATAACAATTATAAGGTTCTCCTGAAAACTTTGAATTCGAATATATATAATGAAGATAAGAATATCATTAACATTATTTGAATTTTTTTAATTCGAATTTTTCAGTCAAACATTCTTTTCGATTTTTTTGGCATTTAAGTTATATCTTGGGAATCTTGCAAATTGTCACTGTATAGTCATCATCATGGTTAGACCAATACATACATATATATATATACATATATATATACATATATATATACATATATATATACATATATATATATATATATATATATATATATTGTTCTCCGTACTATTTTAAACTTACATACACTTCAATACACTATGACCTTCTCCAATGTCCGAGTCATTGATTTAACTACCGAATCCAATTCGTGTGTCATTCAAGTACCAATCATCATAGTGAAATCTTACAATTTCCCAATATGGATATGAATTCGTGCCATATGCTTGCAATAAAACAATCTGGTGTATACTATATAGGTATAAAGCCATCAACATTTGGTAGTAATACTATATTTTACTACGTCAACGAATCTCAATATGTCACGTGTAATATTTTCGATTTTTCTTCTAAGATGTCATTAGAGTATTCACTGGATATAGTGGTGTAGAACCAATCACATCATCTAAGATACTCAAACGATAAGGAAAATACAAATATACCAATTCTGTAAGATCTTTACTTCTTTTATTTTTAGCTTGGTCTTATAAATTGTTGAATTTATACATTGATATATAATTATTTTTTGCAACCAAGCAATCAAACTATAAGGAAAATACAAAAATATTCCAATTCTGGTTGTCATTCAATCTGGAAAAAGAATATTATACCAATGTACTAAAGTATTTGTATATGATGTGTACCTTTTTGTAAGAGAAATTCGTGTATCTAATTTCTGTTATGCTACAAAACTGTTTGTAAACTCTAATATCTCTTAAATCGATGAACTTAAGGCAAGTACATTTGTCTAAATATTTGGTTGTGCATTATTCACGATGTAGAGTCTCATTTTTTTTTCATTTCACAACATTATTTTACATCCAATTTAATATTATTTTCATTTCAAGTGAATTTATTATAAAGAAAGAAAGAGGGAAGAGTTGTAGAAAAGTGTGCGGGAAGGATTTGATCTTTCAAATGACAAACATAGAAGAATGAGAGCTAAGAGAGACAAAGAGAGGTAGGGAGAATCGATGAAATGAGGATTTCTGAAAAGGTCTAGAAGCAAAAGGAACGAAATTTGGTGAAGGTGAGAATGAGAAAAGGAGACATGTAATACTAAAGTTAGACTTAGGACTAATGAAAATAGTACTTATGAATATATAAATTGTATGTTAAATTTTGAATTTGTGCGTATTATAGTATAATCTTATCCTAATTTTTAGTCTGTTAATTTTTATTTGTTATGTTGATGTTTTATCACTATTGATATACAATTTATTCGAACTTATTCCTACTTTTCTATAAAAGCAAAGTATATGTATCTTTTTTTTATATGTTAAATGTGTTTGATACTATTCATATACATTTTGTAGCAACTTTTGTTTTATCATTGTATAAAAGACAATGTTAAAGTATTATAGATATTTTCTTTTACATACATAAAATATAGTTATTTGATAAATTACTTTATGTTAAATATCAGACTATTATTATGTTTATTTAGTTTTTTTTGGTATACATATTGTTGGTATAATATATTTAGATAAAATTAACAATTGTTTTAAATAATATTATATTCTTAGTTAAAAAAAAGTATAACCTTATATTTATATTTTAGTGTTTGGTATATATATATTGTTGGTATATATATTTGTTTGATTGATATCTATCTAATTATGTGTGCATGTTATGTATATCCTCCGAAATTTTAATGTCCTTTTCATATTGTAGATTAATAAAATCCAAAATAGTACAAATATAACTTAAATAATATATGATATATGATAATAATGCATCCGTAAAATTGTTCACATAAAATAATTTTATTATGTAGTTTAATTTTAAAAATTATATAAACCAACAAAAAATTCCGTGCATTCTTGCACGGGCCTAAAAACTAGTATACTTATTAAAGTACCTAATATGACTTGACGGAGTACTGTTTCACGGTATACAAAATACTTACTAATCTTCATGGGCTAATCAATGTGGAACATGCTATAATTCTTTAATTTCGCGTATTAGGGTTTTTTTTAACTTGGTTTCACGAAATCATAGTACCCTTTTTTATCCTTTATAGAAATTGCGTTCATTTGTATTAATAGATGATGTTAATATAACTATGGCTGTATAATGTAGAATGACAATTTGAAGTGAAAGAGGGTAAATAGAGAACCCGGGGAAGACACTAGTGGTGTTAACTAAAGTCACAAGATTGATTTAAACGACATTTTCTTTAAAAGGGGGTTGCATTGTTTTATAATATTTGTGAAGGCAATTTGCCAAATACTTTATTTAAGTATTCGTATATGTCGTATTATATACTTTTTTCGTCTATAATTCTAGCAATAAACTTGGACCACATTCGACTATGTATTATTAAAAACCATGAAAAATATATACTTAAACCTACACATTGAGGTGAATCTAATAAGATCTCACATGATTACTTATTTCTTATAGAACGAGACTTTGTTGGCCACGAAAATATAATTGTTGTAAGAATATGGAGAGGAGGAAATACTATGGTAATAAATTTCATCATCTAAGCACAAAGTTTGATTTGTTTTTTCGTATACTCCCCCAATCCCATAATAAAATTCTCATTTCTCCAGTGATACAATTTAAGAAACTTGGTGGTGGTGGGCCCTTTGCAATCTTTTTTTTAATAATAAGCAATCATGATTTTGACTTAGGATTATTTTTTGGTTTTAGTGACATGTAGTGTAGACCTATGTCCCATATATAAAAGCATGCTATTTTATTATGGGACCTTACCTATTTGTAAAAACTAAAATTCGTTTGTGACTACTATGAGGAGAAATGAGAAGTTTATTATGGGACGAAGGCAATATTATTTTGAAAATTCTGATCAAGATTAACATGTTCAAAAGTAAAGTATTGCAACTAAAGCATGAAAATTTGACATGAATATAATCTTCCTCACCAATTTTGTTAAATTAATTCTAAGTTGCATTACCTTTTATATATGGTCACGCTTTAACTTTTTCAATTTTCTTTTTGATCAAAGAATGATATTTTCTATTCTTGGTAACATTTTTACAAGAATAATGAGAAGTTTATTATGGGACGAAGGCTACAATATGTACTTTCATAATATCAACCACTTATATTTTTACTAATACGAAATTGAAGATAAAAGGTCAAAGATGCGGTTTGAAGACTGTGCAAAAGAAAACCAGACTTATATTCTGGACGGAGGGGGTATTATTTTTCATTAACATACCCCACCTTATATCACTTTCCTTATTTTACCCCATAAAACATTATATCTCTCCCGTTACCTAAATATAGTGTGTTTATAAAAAAACTATTTATACCATTTTTTGTCCAATGTGGGAGTTATGTCATTAGTTAATGGACATCATTAGTTGGTTCGTTACGGGACTGTATATAGGTAAACCAAAGAGATCGATAAATTTTAGAAGGGTTATTGAGAACGTCTTAAACGAGTTAATGATAATGCTACACTATCATTTAAACGAGTGATACCATGCAGCATACAATAGTTGAAAATTTTTAAATCCAGAGATTTCAAATAAAGACATGGAAGCTACTAAAATAAGAAGCAAGAAATATTCGCAGAAGAGTGTAAATGTATGAAGGCAAAAATTCTGATGAGTTCTGTGCATGTGTATTATCTAATTAATATGTCATGCATGGCAATAAAGCTGATCACCTACATCTAGGAAACTGTAAGTACCTTCCTTGCCCTAACCAAATTTTGTGGAACGAAGAAAGACGGGAAAATTTAAGTGTGTTTTATTCTTCACGTGACAATTGCATAGGCTTCAAATTAGAAGACCATGCATTTCCCAAAGACACCAAACCTGCTATATTACGTACGTTTGCTGTAATTCAACTATGAAGAAGAACGATCATGAACGGTCTCTATCCTCTTTAATTAGCACAATTAATTATGGGAGCTAGCAAGCTAGACAAATCCTATGAAAGGTCGGTCATGGGGTTACACAACATGCTATTCCTAATTTTATGACTGTACGTGGCCTCGTCACAGTTTAACACCATGTTTTAAATTTGGTCATAATTCGTTTTCTTTCATTGTCTTCAGAATCTTTATGCATTAAAAGTCTCTCTTTTGTCAAATGTAAATTAGTTTGTGACCCCTATGATGCCACATGTTTATTTTTTATCTTTAATTGATTTAGAATAATATTCCTCATTGATAAATAGTCTTTTATTTTTAAAAATTAAAATTTTGAGGGCATAATTTAAGAACCAATAATAAAAAAATAGAGCATATGAAAAACGAAGGAGATCTCTTCACTTTTTTCCAATAGTTTGATTATTCTAGAATAACTCATTATTTTAAGTGGAACGATCATAGTTGACATTATTCTTGTCAATTTTTTAAGTAATAATCTAATGTTACAAGAGTTATATACACAAGAGTGATTTAATCTTACAAGCTAGATTTTTAGTATATACAAGAGTTATAGTACCTAATAACGGTGCATCCATCACACAACTTGAAAATATTATCGTGTTTTAGGTAATTGTGATAAAGTTTACCTAATATGAGTAATATGTGTTGACATCCTCTAGAGTTTATATTTGGTAGAGTTGATAGAGTTTACCTAATACAGTAATTACAAATACACAAAGTAATTAGTTATTATTTTTTTTGAAAAATTGACCAGAATAATCCAAACTATGCCCGTTCCGCCAAGAATAATCCCGACTATGAATTATTCCTGTATAATCCCAACTATTGGGAGAATCCGCCACAAATGCACCTAGGTGACCTATAACCGGTTAACAAGAAAAATTTTTATTTCTCTTTTTATTTTTTCTCTTGGGACTAATAAAAAAGAAAATAAAACAACTCTCCCCATCTTCCCCTGCCACCTTTCCGGCCTTCCCTTCCCCAGCCCTTCCCCTCCCACCCTCTGTCCAACATGAAACCACAGAGAACACCGTGAAGCCACGAGCATCCCATAACGGAAAGAGTAAGAGAAAGATTGGGCCTTGCTCACGAGGAGCCCATAACTGAAGCACCAACCATGGAGGAATCTAACAGTTATGGTGGCGTAGTCGCATTCGATAAGAGGCGAACAATGGAGGGAAACAGGGCAGTAGCGCTGCAATGAACGGAAGAAAAAGTAAGGGTGGATGGGAGGACGCCGACAATGGTGGTGGCAACAGTGGTTGTCGAAGTGCTCAGACCGCCGCCAGTCACCTAAAGGATGGAGAGAAGATAAAGGAAACCTGTGAGAGTGATGGTTGGGGTGGTAGAGGAAACGGATGGCTGGGGACAGGGTGGTGCTTGGGGCAAGCGAGGGGGAGGGTGGTGATGGGGTGGTGTGGCTGGGTTTTAGGGGCAGGCTGGGGTGGTGCTTGGGGCAAGCGAGGGGATGCGTGGGGGTGGGGTGGTGCTCTTGGTGGTCATGAGTGGCAGTGGGGGTGAGGGAGGAAGTGCGAAGGGAGTGAATAAATGTAAAAATAAAATAATAATTGAAATAGCCAATGAACGCTTAACACGTGGCCTAGTTTACCAGTTAAACAAATTTCTTCAGGTCACAGTGCATTTGTGGTGGATGTTTCCAATAGTTGGGATTATACAGGAATAGCCCATAGTCGGAATTATTTTTGGCGGAACGGGCATAGTTTGGATAATTGGTCAATTTTTCCTTTTTTTTTTTACTATTTTGAGCAAACTCTATAATTTGGAGTTTTTTTTTTAACTCTAGAAGGAGAAAGTATTTAGAATTTTTGTGCCCCAAAATTTTGAAAGACATGTGTTGTGAAACTCTAACACATACCATTTGAACAAACAAATTACAATAATACTCCAATTCTATAATGGTTGTTAATAGGACGTGCAAAATGCCTTTTAGCATAACGAAAGTAAGAAACTCATTTAAAGAAACTTATTTGTTGTTTTTTTAGTCTCATGGACTTAGTTTCCATACGCTGCATACTCCATTTGATGTTATGTTTCTTTAAGTGAGAAGATTCTAAGTAAGAAATGTTGTTACTTGATATAAGTTCTTCTTAGTGAGAATTGAGAATCATATCTTAGAATAAAAAGAGTGAGAAGCATATATATTTTTTCAAGTTAGGTTAAAAATATGTAGTAAATCCTTATCTTTTTAAGATCAAATTACTCGATCCTAAACCCATTTATATACATACTCCGATATTTATATTACAAAATTGTGTGTAAAAATTGTAGAATTTTGGACTAAATTGCAATAGTTAGCGCAAAGGCTTCAACATATTTTTTTGACGTGGAGACTCCAACATATTTAGAATAGTCATATTAATACTTTACCTCAACTTGAATTGGGACAAAGAGAGTATATCACATTTTCATTTATTATTATTTTCCATGTAAATCAATACGTTTAAGGATGGAGCTAGGGTACATACCACAAGTGTTAACGGTGAGGCATACAGAAAAAGGTTAGCCATTATACCCAAGCTCCCAAGAATCGTTGCACCACGTTCTCTCTTCTGATCTTGGCTCGTGAAGAATTTGAGAAGAATGGGTGTGACAATAGATGCCAAAATGACCACTTCAACAATGGTGAGAATAAGTAGTTTTTTCTTCTTCTTGTTCTCGGCATAAAAGATAAAAAATATGATGTATACAAAGCTAAGAAAGAGGCCAATGGTGCTGGTTATTAGCATTAAAATGCGAGTAGTGGCCTTTAACAATAATCCATAAGCAAGCCATAGACCGCAACTGAGCACCATGGCAAAGTAAGGTAGAGGAGAAAATTGCCCTACTGATTTCTTCTGATGAATTTGTTTGCAGGTTGGTATTGGTGAAAGGAAGAGAAAAGTTGATATTAAGTTTCCTAGAATTCCTAACACTAACTCAGCTACATACCAAACATTCATCTTAGATCAATAACTAGATCAAAATTCAAAAATGTTGTTTTTCAGCTTCCGGATTGTATGATCTTTTCTTTCAAAAGAATGTTGTAAAAATGTTGATGGCCACTCTTAACATTGGACTATAGTATGGGTATATATTTATATATAAGCAAAAGTTAGGTCCTCCTATGTGTGACTACTAGCTTCAAATGATTTCCACATTGTGTTCTCAATGTAACATAAACAAAAAAAATGACCACGTCTGTTTTAATTGCAGCATTGAACTTTAAGGTAAAAGTTTTTGAAGTTCGTATCAAAAGGGTATTATTTTTCTTCTTGTTATGTGGTTATCAAAATTTTTAATGCGTAAACTATGATATTTTCAAAATAAAGAGTATTATATTATGGTGTATAAACATAATTGCTAGAAAACACTAGCATTTTCAAAGAGTAGGTGCATTATGGAGGTTTAAAGCTAATAATATGAAGTCTCTAATGTGTATCCATTAATCTTATATAATTAGCTAAAAAATGAGATATACCACATGTCACTTTACTCTTATCAAAAGTGTGAACAAACATATGCATAAATAAATAAACCCACAATCTCATGTTCGATAAAGTTGAACTTTTATAAACACTCCAATAATACAGATAATAACGACAAGATCATCAAAATTTGAGAAAATTAGATTCACTATGCTCGTAAAATTTTTGTAAGGCTCAATCTTTATTACTCCCTTTGTTTTTATTTAATAGGAACATTTGCACTTTTCACATATGCCAATGCAAATCTTTGACCTTAAATGTCTCTAGTTGCATACGAGTAAAAATTATAAAAAGTTGATATTATAATTCTGCACATTGAGATGAATCAAACAAGACCTCATATGACTATGTTTTTCCTTACGTATAACTAGCATAACATAGTCAAAGACTGTACTATGAATAGTAACAAAAGTCAAAGTGTCCCTATTATATAAAAACGGAGGAAATATTAACCTAAACCTCATCATTTCGTATCTGCTCATACATAAAAGTTAACAAAAATTATTAGAGTAGGAAAAGAGAAACCCTCCTAGAGAAAACCCTCCATGAGCGAGTATAAAAACCCAGAGCTTTTTGTCGAAGAGGCCGATCTCTTTCAAAGGTCGAACAACAACCATCAAACAACCCTTCCTTTGTACATGGTTATTCCTCCAACGTAAGGGAGGAGCCTCAACGTAGTGCAACATTTTAACCTAGCTTTGCTGCTTGATTTCAGATTTTTTTTTTCTCA
This sequence comes from Patellifolia procumbens, assembly GCA_947645195.1. Classification (NCBI taxonomy): domain Eukaryota; kingdom Viridiplantae; phylum Streptophyta; class Magnoliopsida; order Caryophyllales; family Amaranthaceae; genus Patellifolia; species Patellifolia procumbens. The sequence continues at coordinate 184,827 of CANSGD010000145.1, forward strand.
CGAACTAGGTGAAAATAAATCAACCTCTCACCCTCTTTCGGTCTTACAACTATTAAGACTAGTCTTATATGCACGCGATGCGTGCGCTAAATTGATTTGAACATCAACACAATGGATGATATAAGAAGGCTTATCATATTCATTAAAAAATATTTTTAATAAATGAAAATCTTAATACAAATTACTTTACTCTACGTATTTCGTTATAACACATATAAAATATTAATAATGTTACCACAGATAAAAATATTAAACACAAATAAATCTATTTTAAGATTACCAATATAGAAGTATTCAAATGATCACAACTTTCTTACTAATAAGCAAAGTCACTATCAAAAACAAAAAGAAAACCAAATAAGTGTATATTGGAAGAATATCTATACTATAGGGATTGTTAAATTTTTAAAGTTGTATTACCAAAGGGTATAAAGTTGTAGTATAATTATAGAATTCTAAGTTGTACCATATTTGTAATTAATTCCTTTTGTGTGGCATTCAGTAATGTGTACCATTTACAATCCCACATTAGGAACTTAAACATCCATTTGGTAGAAACAATTCAACAAAAAAAACAAAAAGAATCCAAATGCAAGAATTAGGGAAAATGGCGTAGCAAATTAAGGTAAGGACGGAATTAATATTACTATTTTAATAAATTCAAACCATAATAAATCGAATTTCGCGACAATTTGAAGACTATCCAACCCTTGCTCTTCAAATTTTACAAATTTCAACCCAAAGAAAAAAACATCAATACATCCAAACCATAATAAATCGAATTTCGCAACAATTTGATGACTTTCCAACCCTTGCTCTTCAAATTTTACAAATTAATTCAACCTAAATAAAAATACATCAATAAAACCAAACCATCAAATTCAAGGTAAATACAGCAACATTCATCAATATGCAACAAACCCAGGAAAAAGAGAGGAAAAAAACCATATATTTCCAAAAAAAAATCGAATCTTGGTATCACATAAAAAGTTAAATTCAATGAATTATGTTCAATGAAAACTATTTACAACAATTAGTATGTGCTTGTAGGATACTAAAAACAAAACTTAGAGATACACAAACTATAAAATCAAAAACCTCTTGCAGGTTGAAACTACTTGGCCAAATCTGCAAAAGTTGACGTACAATCAATACCAAATATTAGTACTGCTAATAATTTCAGATATAAGTTAGAGCTATATAGTTCAAAACTCATGTCATCCATTTATATCTAACAATTTACAAAAAAAAAATTTAAAAAAAAGTGAAAGATTATATGTGAAATTGGGATGAATATTACCTAATTTTCATTCCATCAACAATTTCATCCCTTAATCTATCCTAAAATCTAACTTCAGATAAAACTAATCTATCCTAAAATCTAACTTCACATAAAACTAAACTATCCTAAAACTACCCAGCCACATACACGCCATTATCATCAATTCATCACCCTCCGAATTTCACCCTTATCACTCCTCCCCATCCATTGTCCATCAACAAAAAAAACCCAACATAACACCAAAGAAAATAAAATCCCAACACCAATTTCATCCCTTGATCTTGCAAAATTGTTGGCATTTCAACTTAATCATACACCTTCTTTTCTCTGATTTCTTCGCATTAAAAAAATAGTAAACGCTGTTGAATCCGGTACCACCATTGGGAGAAGCGGTTCTGCGAACCGTTTCCGCCATGGGAGAACCGGTTCTAGTGGTCGTTTCCTCCGTGGTTGAACCGGTTTCTAAGATCGGTCTCCCATGGAGTAACCGTTTTAAGAAAATCATCAAAATCAACAGTGAACTAACCATGGCTGGCGAAGGAGTTTGCTGGTTAAATGTTGATCTGCGTGGGCGGAGCTAACCGAAATTGGCTAGATTTTTCAAGAGAAGGCAGGGAGAAGAGAGCAGGGAGGGAAGATGAAGGAGGAAGGAGGAAGGAGGAAGGAGAAATAAAGGTGGTGTGAAATGAATACGGTGGGTAAAAAGAAGGGAATGTGGTGGGTATTACGTGGGGTAAAAAGAAGGGAATGTGGTGGGTATTACGTGGGGTAAAAAGAAGGGAATGGGTGGGTCTTTGGTCAAGAGTCAAGAATATTGTCTTTGGTTTTTGCAATTTTTGTGCAAGCAGTTTGTAGATGGGTGAACAGTTATTATTTTGTATTTTTTTTTTCCTTTTTTTCTTTTTCTATTTTTGGTGTTCCCCTATAGTTCCTTTATATAATAGAGATATTCAATAAATTGGTTTTTTAATAAATTAAGTAGAAAAGGTAAGCAAAACGACTTTACAAAGTCTTAAAAAAGGAAACATAAAGAAATAACTAACAAGAATGCCTTTTATTCCTGGCTCGGTTCCCCTGTCCAAAAGCTTCATTTTACCCCCACACACTTCAGCCTCAAAATGCCCTTCATGCTTAAAAGGTTATTTCTAGGGCTTTGGTATGGAACAGACTTAGGGAATCATATGATCTTTCCAAAGTCGTCAAACAAATTCCTGCTCTATCGAAAGTCCACCACTAAAGATTGATTATCCCTAATCAACTGCAAAGTAGAAAAAACAAAATTATTCATTTTCCATGGAGGGAGGTTTATTGAGGGAAAGAAAACCAAAAACGAGGAGATAAGGGAGAGGGACGTGCAACATTGTTATGTGAACCTCTCCCCTATGCCTCCTCATTCATAGATTTTCCTTTTACTTTCCCTAAAACCACTAGAATTCTAATTGTCTTAGAATTCCTAAACCATAATTCCTAATGTTCAAACTTAATATTGTGTGTGACATAATCTATATGGTATCATAAATAATAGGGAAATTCCCAATGGTACACTTCAAGCTTTGCCTTCTCTTACTAGTACACTTCTATCTTTTTGACTTCTTAATGGTACACCTGTAGTTTGAATTCTTTTTTACCGTGAAGATTCTGTTAAATAAAAGGTGAGTTTAGGGTTAATTAGGGTTAGGAATTTGCCTCGTTTTTCCTGTTATGACTTTTTCAAAGTGAAGATAACGTTTTTTCGAAAAACGGATACCATCGTGCACCTTTATTGGCAATAATTTCGAGAATCCCTACGAAATGAGTACCTACAAGCCGGGTTTTCGGTCACATACTTCGAGGGGGGATTTTTCCGCTACCAAAAAGCCATCATTTTATGATTCTTTGCGCTTTTTAAAAGATTTCGATTTTTGTTTCATTAAGTAGATATACCATGCCTACTTAAATTATTAGTGAAAGTAATGAAGTACAAATATCCACCTCTTGCGATTGAGCTCGTTAGGCCACATACATCGGTATGTATTAGTCCTAAGAGATCATCGTATCTTTCCCTTTTCCACTAAACGGACACTTTAATTTGTTATTTTTCCCATTAAGCAGGATTCACATATTTCGAATGTAACATAGTCAAATGGTTCCAACATTCTAGCCTTTTAGAATTTTCAAATGCGCTTCATGTTAATGTTGCTTAAGAAACAGTGCCATATGAAGGTGGGGTTTGAAATTGAATCATTTGTTTCAAACTTCTGCCTAGGTTCAGTAAATAAAGCCATTAATTAACTTGATGGGTGTTGAATATATCAATACTAGTTAAGCTCAAGTCATTATTTCATGTATATTTGAGCTTAAGCTTGTTAGTTTTATGTAATAACTACATAGCTCATTAGTATTAGTTAGTTGCTACTCATACGAGGTAGTTAGGAGTTAGTTAGGAGTTTGTTAGATCTCTAACAAACTCACCTTAGCTAGCTTGTTATAAATAGAGTATAAGCTCTTTCATTTGTTAATCATCTAATAAGAAAGACTTCTCACTCATTTCTTCTCTATTTCTTCTCTCTAGTTCTTATGATCATATTCTCCTAATAATGGAGTTTGATCCATACTTTTGACATGGTATCAGAGCAGGCAAGCTCAAGAAGCTGCTGAAAATGCTAAACTGATTCATTCCGCAAAACACAGAAATTCTGTAAGAATTTTTCTTCGTTTTTCACAGAAGATAAAACTCTGGTTTCTAGTCCAAGATGACAGAAAGCGAGCAATCACAATCAAACAATGAAAGAAGGATTGATCCTTCTCGAGATCCAACTAGTCCATATTTCATACATCCATCTCAAGACACAAATCTTAAAATGGTGTCATCTTCTTTCAATGGAGTTGGATATGTTGATTAGAAGAGATCTTTGATGATCAGTTTATCAGCCAAGAACAAACTAGGCTTTATTGATGGTTCAATCTCATCACCTAACTCATCAGCATCATTATTTCTAGCTTGGAAGAGGTGTAATGATATGGTAATCTCACGGATCCTTAATTCACTCGAGAAAACAATAGCAAGAAGTGTACTGTTCTTTCCAACAGCAAGAGAAATCTGGTTAAATCTAGAAGAAAGGTATGGCTGCTCTTCAGGACCTCAACTATTTGCATTACAACAACAATTATCTGAATTAGCTCAAAAAGATCTCAAGATAGCAGAATATTTCACTCAAATGAAAATGCTATGGGATGAACTAGATGCAGTCAATCCTTTGCCTATATGTTCTTGTGGTAATTGTAACTGTAATGTTACACAAAAGTTGGTGAAATTAAGAGAGGATCAAAGACTGATTCAGGTTCTAATGAAATTGAATGATGAGTATTCATTAGTTAGAGGAAATATATTGATGATGCAACCTCTACCTGCTGTAACACAAGCTTATAGACTCCTTGTTCAAGAAGAAAAACACAAAGATCTATCTACTTATAGCTCAAACAGTAATGAAACACTAGCCTTTGCTGCTGATAAAAGATAATTCTTGGAGAGAAGAGGTTACAAGCAGTCATCATAAGGAGACAAACCTAATAATAACATAAGCTATTCAGGCAACAAAAGAAATTCAGCCTACTGTGATCGTTGCAAAATGAATGGACACAATATTGACAGATGTTGGAAGATTCATGGTTATCCTAATGGTCATAAGTTTGCTACAAACAATAAAAGAATAGCAGCTTATAGCCAAGGAGATCAAGCTACACAAGAGAATCTTGACCAGCAATCTAACAAAGTTTCTGCAGGATCTATTCATACTAGTAACACTAACACTAGTTTGACTATAGATCAATACAATGAGATAATTCAGCTACTTGGAAATTCCAAGAAAATCAGTGATTCATCTACTGGAACAACAAATTTTGCAGGCACTTGTTGTTTATTATCCAATTCAAACTTAAGTTGGATAGTTGATAGTGTTGCTTCTGATCATATGTATTGTGATCGACCTTATTCACATCTCATTATCCTATCCAAGATAAAACTCATTCAGTGACAATACCAGATGGAATAACTATAACAATCACTCATGTTGGGACCATCAAGATCAATGAATTTCTTATACTACAAGATGTGTTATGTGTTCCAGCCTTCAAATACAATTTGATTTATGTTCAAAAATTATGCAAAGATCTTGCTTGTTCTATCACTTTTACAGCAAATGAATGTTTGATTTAGGGGGAACATCTGAACAAGACTCTTGGTAAAGCTAATGCTGGTCTTTACTACTCTCACAAAAGTCTGCCTCACAAATCATCTTCTCAGAAGAATGAATTCTGTTCTACATCAATCTCACAATGTTACAACTCTCATACAACTGAGGAAAGGATGAAGCTGCTACACCTCAGATTGGGACACATTCCTTTTAGTCAACTGAAGTATCTAGATTCATCATTTAAGATAAAGGATAAATTCTCAAAGATTTCTGTCAAATATGTCCAAAAGCAAAGCAACATAGACTATCTTTCCTTGTAGTTCTATCAAAACGGATAGACCTTTTCAACTTTTACATCTTGATGTATGGGGTCCATTCAAAGATCCTACTTATAGTGGATGTAAAATTTTTCTTACTATAGTTGATGACTATAGTAGATTCACTTGGATTCATTTAATGAAGGCAAAATCTGATTCAGTGTCTATTCTTGCCAATTTCCTGTCTTATGTGCACACTCAATTTCATACAAGTGTGACAAGCATTAGAACTGATAATGCCAAGGAATTATGTGAAGGTCCCATGAAGCTTTTGTATCTTAAACATAGAATTCATCATCAAACCAGCTGTACTGACACTCCTCAGCAGAATGGGGTTGTTGAAAGAAAGCATCAACACCTTTTGGAAACAGCTAGAGCTCTTTATTTTCAAGATAAACTACCTATTCAGTTTTGGGGTGAATGTGTTCTTTGTGCTGCTTTTTTGATTAATAGAATGCCACTTACTAGCATTCAGTATCAAACACCCTATGAAAGAATGTTTCATCAACCACCTAAGTATGATATTCTTAAAGCTTTTGGTTGTCTTTGTTTTGTCTCAACTTCTACAGTCCATAGACATAAATTTATGCCTAGAGCTTCCCCTCATGTTTTCATAGGCTACTCCTCCTCACAAAAAGGTTATAAAGTACTTAACCTAGATACTAACAAGATTCATGTATCTAGGGATGTTGTTTTCCATGAAAAACATTTCCCATTTCATTTTTCATCACATTCTCTCAAAAAATCATTTCAGTTTTTCCTTCCTACCTCTACTGAATTTTTAGTAGATGATTTTCTTTTCCCATCTCCTTTCCTTTGTTCCCAAGATACTGCTATTTCCTCTCCTATTACTCCTTTATCATCACCTATTCCAACCTTAGATCCAACTTCTGTTTCCACTACACCTACTTCTGATAATTCTGTATCTAATCCAGCTTCTTTGCTTGATATTTCTACTCCAGTAAGAGTTTCTTCTAGACCTCATAAACCTCCCCTGTATCTACAAGATTATGAGTGTCACTTCAAACAAAAAAAAGCCAAAGCTAATACATCTCATTGGTGTAATTTTGTTACAAACACATCTCTTCCAACCCTGCCTTCTATTCCTTCTGAACCAACTACTTATGCTGTTGCTGTACAAGATCCTTTATGGGTTGCAGCTATGAACAAAGAGCTTCAAGCTCTTACTGATATTCACACATGGCACATAGTGGATCTACCACCAGGGAAGAAACCTATAGGTTCTAAATGGGTTTACAAGATTAAACTCAAATCAGATGGCACTATTGAAAGATACAAAGCTAGACTTGTTGCCAAGGGTTTTAACCAGAAGTTTGGGATTGATTATCAGGAGACCTTCTCCCCTGTTGTTATTAAGATGGCCACTATCTGGTGCTTGTTGGCTTTAGCTGCTCATAAAGAATGGCCAATCTATCAACTTTCATCCTATGTAAACCATTCTGCAAACACGAGGCTTAATAAGACGAGGTATCTGATATACAATTGGATTAGACAAGGATATTTTCTTCTAGATAGATAACCTATGTCATCATACAAATATCATGGAACTAATGAACCAAATCCCAATGTCAATCAAAGATATAAATCTTAAAGTCAAAGAAGTAATCCGCGCTAATATATGCTAGGACATGAACGAAATAGCGATAACCTATAGTTCGTAGTCTTGTCCTATTAGCGTGAACTCATAGCATGTGTGCCATTACCCTCAACTGTAGATAAAAGAACACACTTTGCTGGGAAAGATTTTTCAGTTAAATCAGCGACTTGTTGTCCCATAATCCACTATCATTTCAACTTTCACATTGGGACTTCCTACATCCGAAACATAGATATTCAACCAAAAATTAAAAAAGTCTTTTGGTAACGGCTATTGATGCACCCATTGCTTTAAGAATTTCATCACAAGAGGAGAGTATATGGCTCGCATTAACTCTACAAAAAGGAATATTCTGCGCGGCATAAAATAATACTTCCTCCATTTCGCAATACTCGCAACATTAGCATAGTAACCACTATTCATCTATCAATCTGATATGACATTTTTTTCGAGATGTAAAAGAAAAAATATAGCCAAGTGAGGTCTCATAATTCGTCTTGATGCATACTATCACAATATCAACTTTTTATAACTTTTACTTATCAATAATTAGAGATATTAAAGTTCAAAGTATTACATTGAATATTGTGCAAACAAGAAACGTTGCGAGTATTGTGAAACGGAGGAAGTATATACATTATGGTGAACGATATCAACAACTTTTTACGCAACTTCTATTTGATTATAATCATACATATCTTCTAAAAAGCGAATCCAATTACATAGTATATCACAGGGCATCCCATTGCTAAATAGTCTTACTACTGATATCCAAAAAATCCAAAGTTTACTATTTTAAATACATTAAATAACTTTACTATTTTAAATACATTAAAGCACACCTTTAAGAGAAAAAGATATCCTTAATTTCCTCTATGAATCTGGGGCAAAAAAACTTTCTTCACATAGTTTTGTGGTCGTTTCTAATATATTTGGCGTTAGAGACCTTGTTTAGTGGGAAATATAAATGTAAGTAGTGCTAGTGTGCTACTACAACACAAAACAACAGAAGGCCACAATGTTAAGACACGTCTAAAAACAAGAACGTGTCGAGTTCCCAGCTGCATGACTGCTTGTGACATTCTGACATGCATGCCACTTCCTCTTCTACGTGTCTCCATTTCTTCTGTGTACTAAAATGAGTAAAATCTGAAAAACTCCCTTCCAAGATTGTTAATTGTCGCTGCACAAGTTAATACAATTTCACACACAAAGTAATCAAACGATGATGAAGTTTTGGAGTTGTTGGTCTGCAAGAAATGTCCTGCTTGCATCCAAAGCTGGGTATCAAAATAACACCATTAACATGTTCAAGGCTACCAGCTTCTCATCGATCAACCGCACTCCCCAGGCAAGTATTACTTTTCCTCTTGCTCAGTCTACACTCCCTTCGTTACTTAAAAAATCATTCCGTTTAGTAGATAAATTCAAAGTACATGAAGAAATGAAGTGGTTAAGCAAACAAATTGAGGGAAAGACGATGTACTACCTTCGTTCCGTCTTTCATATTATTTGGGCGGATTCAGGATTTGGAAGGTGGGAGTGCGATTACAAAAAAAAAACACCTGGCAAAAAAACAATTAAATATTGCAAAAAACATTAACATCTGGTAGCGTGAAGAGAAGAAATGAGAGGGGACTTTGGAGCCTTTGAGGTGAGTGGCGTGAAATTGAAAGAGAGATAGCGAGAGCCTCCAAGTCCTTACCAGATCATATTTGTTTTGTTCCAAAAAAATGAATTTTGAAAGTCTTTTTTGCTCATATTTACCTTAAAAAGTATTATCTATGTACCGTATGTACTACGGGTTGGGCCTTTCGTTTTTTGTTCTTCTTGTTTTTCATTTTCGCTGTCGGGTTTCGCCTCTATCCTCCTAATATACCCCTAGATCAGCCCATGTTTGCTACTTTATAGAGGCTTCCTACAAAAATTTGGGTTACAGTAAGTGAGAAAGTTAGGACTTGGGATTACCTTTCATTTGTTCAAATAATGTATAAAATATTAATTTTGTGGGTTTAGTGTTGAAATGTTGAAAGAAGACAAATAAGTTAAATGTACTGAAGTGACAACTGAAACCTATGGTAGGACCATAAGCCAAGAAAGGAAATTGTAGGAAATAAATTTGGACATTATCTATTGATGGAATAAGTAGCAAATGATTTGGAATGGGAATAGTACTACCATTCCGTTTAGTAGGTAATAAAATAGTAATACAAATAAATTTGTAAAAGTTTAGTGTGGGAAGAATGATGTCAACGTTCAAGTTAATACCTTGCACACCAAACTTTAAATTGTTCTTTTTTTTTTTGTATTACACCAGTTAGAGGTGGTATTCACTATTGAGTAAGAGAGAATTTGCGTAACAGATTACATGTTGAGGAATAACTTTTAATTATCACCGGTGATGGGATGCAATGGGTTGGAGATTTTTCTTTCAAATTACAGAGAATTCTGAATCGAGCCTATAGAAGACCCGATTCAATTATATTATCACTATCACCATTTATTCGGTACACGTTGTGCCAATTTTATTGTCACTATCATTTACTCCTTCCGTCCTAATTTATTTGCTACATATTGACTTCGAGTATTATCACTTTGACTGACTTTGAGTTTATATACGTAAAGAAAAATATACTCATGACTTGTTTTATTCATCTCAATGCGTACTTTCCAAAATGTGTACTTTCCAAAGCTATAATTTTTGTAATTTTTTCCAATACTAAATTCGAGATATAAGTTTTCGAAATCGTATTTTAAAAACTGTGAAAAAGTGAATGTCTTAAATAATTTGGGATTGGGACGGAGTTAGTAGTGCGGTGTACCGAACATGTCGTACATGGAACATGGAACAAAACAGGAGAGACTTGAGCAATTTTGGCATATGTATGTTAATCAAATTGGCGTCTTAGCGAGGCAGTATCCTCACTCTTATTCCAAGAAGGAAATGGCGAGGCACTGTGCAATTTTTAAAAATACTAGCTCTGTCCTTTTGTTATACTTGCAATTAAGTGATTTCGAACCAAGCAAGACTTGGCCTTATGATTTCAAAATCATAGGATTTTCTTTTACCTTTCACTCTTATTTCCAAATGTCTGGCCCGTGGTTTGGAGGATCTAAGGGTCATCCACTATGAGCCTCTAACCTTTTTTCTCGGTAAGGTCCATACGTCTGCAATTAGGTTTGTATCGTTGGACATAATGGGACATTATTTCTTTATTTAGTTATATCTTTTAACAAAATTCAAATTACCGTCACTGGTTTTTATTACATGTTTATTACCGATAATGTACTATTTTGTTAAAGATATAACCACGTAAATACTAAATAGTGGTAAACTTATGATAGTCACACTTTAAAGACAACTATAAACTTTTATGTTTTTCCATGTAGGTTTTGGGGGTATGATATTGGCGAAAGTCGATTTTATTTGTAAAAAGAGTGATTGCATTTTTTTTCTATTTTAACGTAACAAAATGATATCTGATATTTTTTTTTAATATTTGAATTGCTTATTTTATTAGTAAGTTAATTGATATGTGAAACTTTCATAAGCTATTGAATTTGATCTAATGAAAACTTGATAACCTTATCACATATGATAACCTGTCGTAGGCAACCTTCTAATGATTCAATTTCTTAATTCAGTACTTCATCCTTGTTTCTACTAAAGACGTTTGATTTATCACTCGGACCAAGAAAAAAATAAAAATTGTCTGATTGTTTATGCGGAGCACGAAAGAAGGGGAAAAGGTGGTAAGGATAGTAAAAGTAAGGAAAATGATGAAAAATAAAAGAAGAAAAAAAATAAAAAGTAACATAAATGTGTAATGAATAATGATTAGGTGAGTTGAAATACTATAGGAAAAATTGCCTAGAATAATGCAACCTTTTGCTCATTCGCAGATAATAATGCAACCTAAAGATTATTCTGGAATAATGCAACATTTATACCACATTTATTTTAAATGGGGTAAAATCGGATATAACCTGAATAATAGATTGAGTGGGACACGTTTCGGCTTGTCATTGGTCATAATAAATTGATTTATAAAATAATTTAAAAATAAAAACATAAAACATAATACAAAAAAAAATTCCCACCCTCCCCCAACCCCCCACCCAGAATCCCGACCCCCACCCCACCCCCACCTCACAGCCACCCACAACCGCTGCCACCCCACCCCATTTTCCGACCCCCTGCCACGGTTAAAACCACCCAGAAACCCCAACACCAACAAACGCCCAAACCACCCAACAACAACCCTCGCGTGAAAACCACCAAGCCTCGCGCAAGCAACCCTGCCCGAAAACCACCACATTCCCTCGAAAACGCTTCACCCCTGCCCAAAACCACCACATTCAAGTGTTTTAACAAAAAGGGGAGGAGGAGATTGTGGTGGCGCAGCCACGAGGAGGGGAGGGGAAGCAAAGGCGAAGGGGGAGGGGGTTTCGTCCGGTGGTGGCGCAACGACGAGGAGGATAGGGGGAGGTGGGGTGTGGGGTTGGGCTTGAGAGCAGCAGGGGGTTGGGATTGATCGAGCTTCAGCAGGGGGTGGGGGGTTTGGGGTTGGGGCTGGCGCAGCAGGGGGTGGGGGGGGTTTGGGGTTGGGGCTGGCGCAGCAGGGGGTGGGTTTGGGGTTGGGGCTGGCGCAGGAGAGGGGGTGGGTTTGGGGTTGGGGCTGGCGCAGTAGGGGGGTGGGTTTGGGGTTGGGGCTGGCGCAGCAGGGGGTTGGGGGGTCGGGGGGGATTTTATCTTTAATTTTTTAAGTTTTTGTTAATATATTAATTAAAATTTAAATTTGTAAATAAAAATTACCAATTGTTCAGGTAACCGGTAATTTGTCCTATTTAAAATAAATGGGGTATAAAGGTTGCATTATTCCAGAATAATCTTTAGGTTGCATTATTATTCGCGAATCGCCAAAAGGTTGCATTATTCTAGGCAATTTTTCCTATACTATATAGGGAAACGTGAGAGATAAAATATCCCTATTAAGAAAAATTATCGGATACTATTTATGTCCTATATTAGTTCTAACAGTTTGACTAGCATTGTTGTCAATACATAACTTTGACCATTAATATATACTCCATCCGTCTCATTTTGATATACCCATTTTCCGTTTTAGGCCGTTTCAAAAAGATATACTCATATAGAATCTTTTCCATTTATATACATTTTGTCTCCCCATTTTACCCTTCACTATCTAAATATTTACCCTCCTTTTACTCATTTGTACTTTAATGGTCCCCACCTTTGAATAAACATAAAGCAATAAGGACAAAAAAGTACATGGAAATTAAAATAAACATAAGATTCCCCTATGATTCTATTTGTCTTGGTTTCCCTCATATTCCAAATGGGTATATCAAAATGAGACGGAGGGAGTACTATCAATTAGTAAAAATTATGAAAAATTGACATGTTAAATTTATACATTGAGACCACTCTAAGAACATATTATTTACTCACATTTGTTTTTATATGTTGATTAAAAATCATGATTAAAGTAAGACATGTAAATAGTGTGAAAGTCAGACGAGGGAGTATCAAAGTGTCCCTATTATTAAAAAAAAAAGACAAATAATGTTTCTGAATCAAGAACTCGAGATAAGTATGTTTGTATGAGTTTGAAGCTTATTTTTGATAATTAAAAGCGGGTTTAATTTGGGAGAAAAATTTAAATATTATTTCTATGGTAATGTAGCTCCAATTAGGGGTGAAGTCTGGGTTGTCCCGTAGGTTTTGGATGCCCTGTGCTAAAGTAAACAAATGATGAGGCCCTTTAAACAATATTCTATATATATCTAATACTAGTTGAGATAATTTAGTTAACACATTACATACAGTAAGTTACAGTGAACCAAGGTAAGCTTTTAACAATGAAATATCACTCCATCTTTATTTTAATGCTCATTTTAATTTTTTAACAACAAATTTGCATACTCGTATGGTAAGGACAATAACGTTAATTGAATTAGTTTTAACTTAGTCAGCATCGCTTGTTAATTCAAACAATTTTGGTTCATTATAAATCTAGTCAACTTCTTTCTTTCAACATCTTGAAGAAATATTGCGGGAAAATTTATTAATTACTAGCAATTTTCTGAATATTAAGTCTCTTTGTGAAGTAAGATAATTTTTTTTTAAAAAGGAAGTATTGGAATAGTTTTAAATAAATGAGAAGAATACAAAAAAATGATAGCTTGTAAATAGTTAGAATAGGGAATTGCGTAAAAATATCATTTGGCGGAAGAGGTAGATAGTCTTGGGATGCGTGTGCCTGAATATCAACAAGTAAAATGAGAAAATTTTACTTCATCAACCTTCGATGCGCAACTCGCAATCTAGACAGGATTCAAGCAACTCAAACCACTGAACTACTTCATTTTTCTTCACTATTGTTGTAACGTTTTGTATATATTAGGGCCCTCAAAGCGTTTCGCTTGCACGCCCCCATGGTCGGGCCTGGGTGAAGTTGTATTACCAAGGAATAGATTTTGAAATGATATACAATACAAGTATTCAACTCTATCATCACTATACAACATCGCCAGTATAATGCACAATCGTTGTTAGTGCATATATGAGTTGTTGGTGCCTAGATTACTGATGACAGTAGGCAACAAAATCTTAGATGCAGGTGTGGGATGTATGTAGACCTGGCAAAGCATACCCAAATTGAACGCCCAGACCGAAATGATCCGACTGTACACATACTATCTCGGAACAGACCCAACCCGATATTGAACCAAATAATATCTACTCTTAAAATTTTTATCTTAGTCTATAATTTTGTTGTTATACTCTTTGGATATTCATTTGTCTTTTTTATAATAAATTGTAAGTATTACTCCATGTGCAGTAGAACACTTTAAACAATTTTCTATTCTCTTTGTTTCAAAAAAGAGGTAGATTAAAATTTTGTTTTCAAGTGATAAGACCTTTAAACTCTTCAGATGAGTGGTCAAGTGACTTTAATGGTGTACTCACTTAATAATATTTGGCTAAAACCGTCAAGTGATGGGGGTTTATAAGAAAATTCAAAGTTTAGGTGGTAACTTTAAAAAATATAAAGGTGGAATTTCTAAAAACGTGAAAGCTTTATGTGGTTTTGAACAAATAAGTATTTAATATTTTAAATAAATTTTCCAAAAAAATCATGCACATATATAAAAAATTAACATTGGGATCGAACAAATGAATATTGATTATTTTCCGATGAATATATATATATATGCACATTAACAACAAAGTAGCATATCAAGATTATCAAATAAAATGAATTTTATCATAAATTACCAAATATAAACAGAGAAGAACATTATTATTATTATTTAGAATGAATATTTTTCAAAGAAAGTATTAGTATACATTAAATGAATGTATAAGGAATATCAATTTAAATGAAAAAACATCATTACGATCTTGAATGAATTTTCCGAAAAACATGTATATATGTAGAAAATGAATATCTGAGTCACACAAATGAATAATGATAATTTTCAGATGAACATATATGCACATTATTAAAACCCAAAATTTCATATCTAATGTGCATTCATACTAAAGATTGACTCCAATAAGATGAACTTTACTAAATATTAACGAATATAAATGAATCAACATCATTACTATTTTAAATGAACATTATCAAAGATTGCCAAATCTTAAAAGATAAGAACATTTTATATGTTGAATGTACTTTATATCTCAAAAATATTCACATATGTAAATTGGAATCACACACATGAAAACGATGATAAGCGGATAAGCATATATTCACATCAACTACAAACCAATATATTCGGTATCAACAAATAAAATGAACATTCATTAGATAAAATGAGCATTCATTCAAACAAAATAAGCTTATCGAATATTACCGAATAAACATTTGAATGTGTTTTTATCAATATCATTATCGTATCAACATTTGTTTCATTCAAATAAAATAAACTTATCAAATATTGCCGATTTGAACGTGTATTTATCAATTTCATTATCATATCAACATTTATTTTCTCTTCGCTAAGCGAAACATTGCTGATTTTGAGGTTGGAGGTTACATAGTACCTAAGTACACTTAGGCAATGGGGTAGTGTTGTATGTTTTATCATATTTTTCATCTTGGTTGTTTTTTCCATTGGTATTTTATACATTAATTTTGAATGGGATCAATGTAATATTAATCTAAAAACTAATTAGATTCCAAGCTGTAGAACATAAAAATCTCTCTTTTCTTTGTTGGGAACAAATTGTTAATGTGTGCATATTTTGTATTTTCTGGCACTAAGATTAAATGTTAGGGTATAATATAAACCCATAATGTTAGCTTCTTTCTTAACACGATTTTGATATGCATTATATTTCAAAATAAAACCGGTTATGCCTCTCATGATGGAGGTAGCTACCACATTATACGTGTTTGTATGTTCTTTATTTTTTACGTTCTGTATTCTTATTTATTTCTCTAGAATGTAAACAATGTTATTTCAATACAATGCTAATACGAGTATATATTGCCAGAACATTCATAGCAACAAGGTGGATGCACCATTTGCAGGAACTAAGCCAAATGTAACAAAACCAATATTAGATGAGGATAATGATAAATCTTATCGCAAGAATAACAAAGAAGGTGAGAGCATGACTGAACAAGCGACAGGTTTTGTGGAGGATAGTGCGAAGAGAGGAACGAAGGGTGTCGTTGAAACTGCCTTCAACGTGGGCGAAAAACTAGCAGAAGGTATGGAAGAAACATTGGGAACTGTTAAAGAGACTACAAAAAAGGTTAAAGACACGGTGTTAGGGAAGTATGATGATGTTGATGAAAGAGGCGAAGATAGTCGTGAGAAGGTCGACAAACATGTAAAGGATTTGAGGACAAAAGCGGGAGGATATGACCAACGACCTCACTAATTTACGGCCAAATAATGCTTGCAATTTATTTCCTTTGGTAGGTATTTAGTTTAAAGCTCTGCATTAAGGGAGAAAGTTTTGCTTTTGCTTTACCAATTAGTCGTGCTTTTGCTTTACCAAATTTAAGTGGTAGTACTAAAAATAAAAAATAAATGATAGTATTGACAAAAAAAATGAGCTAAAAACACATGGTCGTTAGATCATCACCTAGAAGGTAAAAGCACTAGCTCGTGAATGTTTAGCAGAAAAATAACAGTCTTATGAGAAGAAGAATTGCATATATAGGTTTTGTTTTTTCGGATTGGATGAATTGAAAAAATATTTTTGTTTATTTTATTTCCATTAGTTTGCTCTTTTCAGTTTGGCTCTTTTCCTCTCTTTTTGTTTCACAATTAAAATTAATTTTAGTTAAGTTCAATTTACTTACGTCCAAAAAAAACAGTGTAATAGTGTCGTCTGAAAACAAATATATCAACTTATAAGTTGAAAAAGGGATTGAACAAAAGGGTACATTATAAGAATCTAGCTCATTGTTATTATTTTCCTTAAAATAATTATTCGGTTTTAGTAGATTTATTTAGTCTATTCGTGAAAATCATTACATTATATAATTTCATATTTTCGAAGGATATTTACTCTGTTTAAATTATTTTTTAAATTGAAATTTATTACAAAAAAATATATAGTGAATTTTTTTAGTGAAAGCGGTAGGGTGCTTGGTTTATCCAAGGACTAATGAGCTTTATGGGAGGTCAACCATCTACTTGTACCTTGTTGAAGGATTTTTAAAGTGGTAGTGTGCTCAGTCAGTTCAAGAGTTAATGAGTCTCACGGGAGTTAACCACTTACCTATATCTTGTAAAAGGTTTTTAACTTGTCCATGCCCAAAGTTTACATTGAGTGGTAGAGTCCTCCGTCTATCTAAGGGCTATAGGTTCTTATGGGAGGGCGACCAACTACATTTACCTTATTGAAAGGGTTTCAAAGTTGGCGAAAGGGCACTCAAGCTGTTGAGTGGACCTCAGCCCCTATATAAGGGCTGACTCCTTTTGGTGTCTTTAGAAAAATGTCCTATTAGCGTCGTTTGAAATCATCTGAAGGGGTTTTACATAAGGGGAACACGTGGGTTATCCGATGAACCTTTACCCTTTTTGGATTTCCACTCTAACTTCACGCTTTTTCATTGATTTGACACTTCGTAGGTTATATTTTGGGGAAAGCCTGCGATCACTGTTCATATGAGTTTATCTGTAGCACGACCCAAAAGTTCTCCTTTAGGCCTTTTTTGGCTAATTATGTGCTTCTCTAAACCCATGAGAGGTTTTCGTAGTCATGATCTTTGGGAGAAAGGAGGAAGGTATAAAGGGGCTTTGACATTCATTTGCTACTTTTTGACAATGAATATTCAACTCGATTCGAAGGCTTTCTTTCCCAGGTATGCGTTACTTCGTTGTTTTTTTCTATGTGTATTATATAAGGCGTTCGGCCAACTAAGAGCCCTTTTGTTGTAGTTTAGCTAAATGGTTACCTCCTTTCCTCTCCTTCTCAATGTGTGTCCGAGAAGGTGCGCAGTGAGGTTTTCTTTGTTAACCATCGTTGCTACCCACGACTATTCTCGAGGTTGTTCCATTGGCAAGTGCATCAGAGTATTTTGAGGAGGAGGCTGAAGGGATTATCCCATACTTTGGGATAACTTGATTTTTTTACGAAAAGACATAGTTATTCAGACTCGTTTCTTATAGCGGTGTAGTTGTGGTGGTGTCTAGTACGATCGATGAGGAAGCTGGAACCTCCAACACAAATTTTAAGCATCTGCCCTTATCCTAAGGAGGACCTTGTTATTATTTCAATAAAAACTTTTGGCTAAAGACCCTTATTTATAAGACAAATTTCGCGCATGTGATCGTCATAAAAGAATAATTCATGATTGTGCTGACCTTATTCTCTGGTTGTTTGTATTGATCTATATAGGGAGGTTTAGAGTTGGCTATTTGTGGAATACTCAATGTTTAATGTATATGCCCTTCGCCTCCAGAAAACGAACGTGGGCCCGTCTATGCGATATTGTTTTTTATAGATTTTGGGGTTGTGACTGTAACACCCCGTAATTTCACTAGAAATTTAGAACGTTAATTTATATGGTTTACATTGTTATTTATAACTCTAAATATAATTTCATTTATAAAATTATATTCTATTAAAAAAATGGTCATATTTGAAGCCGGAAAATATTTCGGTGGATAATGTATTATGAGTATCAATTTTATAATATAGTCAGTTATAAATTTAAGTGTTGTGTGATTTAATTTTGAGCGTCAAATTATATATATATATATATTCGACGCTAAATTATATTTACTATTATATTTCCATAAAGCTTATATTTACTCTTATATTTTTATCTTGGGAATATTTATATACTCCCTCCGTTCCAAATGTTATACCCATTTTTTGTTTTAGGCCGTTTTAAAAAGATATACCCATATGGAATCTTTTCTATTTATATACATTTTTTCTCCCCATTTTACCCTTCAATATCTAAACATTTACCTACCTTTTACTCATTTGTACTTTAATGTTCCCCACATTTGAATCTCTCTCTCTTACTTTTCCTAATAAGGACAAAAACAGTACATGAAAATTAATAAAATAAACATAAGATTCTCCTATGATTCTATTTGCCTTGGTTTTACCCCATATTCCAAATGGATATAATATTTTGGAACGGAGGGAGTATATATTTATATCGTATAATAGGATGTAGTATTGTTTGGCATATTTTCAATACTCATGCTTGTGTCGGTTGTTTGAAAGGGCAATGTAGTGCTCGTGTATGCGTAGGATAAAAAGTGTGTAAGTTTTAGTAGGTGTATATTTATACTACGTTAATATTAATAATTTTTTTATTTATAAAAGTTTTAGCGCATATTTTTATTATGAGCGTTTATATTAATAATCGTGGATCTTGTTTACGCTACACCATACCTAGTATTATGGGGGTCCAAATTTTAGTCTTTGCATTAAGGGGATTTAAAACTCTTGAGTAGCTTACTCACCTTTGTAACGTTTATGATAATCAAAAGTCATACCCCTTTATTCACCCTCATAAACCACCCTCATCATGGCCATTATGTGCTCAATTAATTCACCCTTTTACTTACCCTTATGCTGAGTTAGAAACTCAGAAAAATCAACCCCTCCCCATCCATTCACATGCCATTCACCAAGCAAAAAGGAAAGGAAAAGAAAGAGAGAAAGTCTTCCCGTTTTTCCCCTGCACACCCTCACAAAAATAAAGATTTTCGGAGATCTAACCGTTGGATCGCCTTCACATTTGGAAATAATGTTTATAACATCTAGACCTTTATTTTGACCGGAGCGATTTTGTATACGAGCTTTAGATCATCGGAAATCGTGGTCGGAACACCACTGACTGTTTTAGAGGACCCTAAAATTGTTTGAGAGGGATATCTTGGTTCAATGGAAGAGAATTCTTCAAGGGAGAAAAAGTTTTTGATGATCCGCACATTTTCTAGGCTATTATATAATGTTTTTTGGCACTCCTCTCGAAGATCGAGGTAACTAGCGTTTTTCTAGTTCGATAGGGAATAGATTTTGAACTTAGGTTGTTAGAATCGCGTTAGAGAACTTAGATTCATATTAGGTGGGACTTGGATGATTGTATGATTATGGTTTAGTGTAGTATCATGATTAGGAAGGTTGTGTTGTGGTATTTTCATGTGTGAATGTGTGGTTATGTTTATGTTGTTAGTTCTTGTTAGTTGGTTGTTATTAAGTTTGATGTTGGTTTTGTTGTAGTATGATTTTGTGATTTGTAAGGAATTGAGGAATTGTTGGATATGATGTTTAGTATCATGCTAGGGTGTTTGGTTTGGTTGAGTTGGATGTGATCTGGTGTTGGTTTGGGTGCTTGAGACTTGATGTATGTTTGATGGACGAAGCGAGTGCTTACGAGCACAGCTCGTGACTCGCGAGCAGGCTCGCGACCTGCGACCTCTGTCGCACCTTGCGACCAAGGCCTGCCCTCTTGGTTGCGTTTTGTTGTTGAATTTTCCTTTGACCTTACACTATGTTTATTTGTTTAGTGTTAGGCTTTGGCATGTATGTTAAGCATGTTAGAGTACGTTTGAGTTGGTTTGAGTTGTTTCATTAAGGGAATGTACCCTAGTTTGTTGGGTAGTTTTGGTTGTTGCTCGTTTTGTTGGGTGTTGTGGGGCCTATTCTTTGAGTTGTCGACGTCGAAATGCTTGGGGGAGGATAATACTGTCCTTAGCATCTCTTTGCCAAGAGTTATGTACGGGGAATATTTTGACTTAGTCATAATTGACTTCGTACCCAAACTCAGATAACGTTTTTGTGTTATACGCGTCAACATGTTTGACTTGTTGTCTTATGGAATTGATTTGCATGTATACCTTGCCATGTATACCTTGAATGTTGTTTGGTCTGCCTCGTATACTCATGATTTGGTTAGATGGCTTTGGTGTATACCTTGTCGTGTATACCCATGTTTGTTGTTGTTTGAATTTCCTATGTATACCTTGGCGTGTATACGTATGTTAGTTATATGGGTTGATTTGTATACCTTGGCGTGTATACGTATGTTGAGTATTTGAGTCTCCTTGTAGCCTTGTCTTGTATACATTGCTTGTTTGTTTTCCTGAGGGCGGTATGGTCCTAGGAAGAGGGAGGTATGGTCCTAGGAAGAGGGCAGTATGGTCCTAGGATTTGGTTACTTAACCATGGGCGGTATGGTCCATTGGTTCACTCACGAGCGGTATGGTTCGTTGAGTATGCCATTCGGAAGGGCGGTATGGTCCTCGAATGTGCATTGTTATTCGGCAGGGCGGTATGATTCTCGAATATGCATAGTAGTCCTTGGGTGGTATGATCCAATGAGTCTACTCACAGGCGGTATGGTCTGTTGTCTTTGAATTGATGTGTACTTGATTTTGTGCGATGATTTGGTTTGGGGTACTTAGTTTTCTCTTCACACATGTTTTGTGTTTATGCTTGACTTATCATGTTTCACATGTTTTGGTTACGTTACTTGTGGTGTTGTCTTTGGCGTGTTTTCTACCTTCTTTAAGTTTATTATTTGTTCCTGTTTGTACTGGGAGAACTGCTAGTTACTCCCCACTGATTGTGGAAGTTGTTGTTATTATGCAGATGACGATGATGTTTAGGATTATTACGGTTTGGACCGGGAAAGTGCATTTTGGCCTTGTGAGCAAGAAGTTGGTGCTTGTCATAGTGGATGAGCATTTTGAGTCGGGAATTAGGACTAGCTACTTAGTAGGCCTTAAGTAGTTTCCTTTATGTTTTGTCGTATGTTTTGAACCATGGGTTATTAGTATTGTCTTTTGGGTTTGGATCACTTAAATCTTGAGGTTTCTTTTGGAGTTTCTTAAATGTTTGGAACTTTGGTTGTAATGAGGGTATGGGACCTCATTTCCCTTTATATCTGAATATCGAAAGTTAATTATTATAATTGAAGGATTTATGTTTATTCATAGTTCAAATTCTACTCCTTAGAGTGGCATCTCCGTCTTAGTGGTATTTCCGCTACCACTAGTTGCTTTATTTTATTTATTATTGTCTCTTTTGTTCTTTGTATCGGACGGGATGTTATAGTAACTGTGAGTAGAAGAGATTCGAAGATGTATAGATCAGGAAAAAATGAATAGGGTTGGAAATATGGCAAGAAGAGTAGAAAAATTAGACACAAGAACCTCACGTGGAAAAAATCCTCTAAATAGAGGTAAACAACTCGTGGACAACGAGCACGAAAATTCAACTATAATAAA
Organism: Patellifolia procumbens; assembly: GCA_947645195.1. Lineage (NCBI taxonomy): Eukaryota > Viridiplantae > Streptophyta > Magnoliopsida > Caryophyllales > Amaranthaceae > Patellifolia > Patellifolia procumbens. The sequence goes on from CANSGD010000145.1 coordinate 206,967, forward strand.
ATAAAAGAATTACAAGAATTTTTATTGGATGAGTAGCACAAATAGATAAATAAAACCCTTACTATAAATAAGAACTTAAAAGGAATAACTAAAGGGAATAATAGGGAGATTGTTTATTACAATACAAGGAGGAATTACAGGAAGGGGTTTGTGGGTAATAATATGGCTTCTTGTGTTGGATTGTGTGTTTGATCTCCAAAAGTCTCCAAGTGTGTCCCAAATGAATTCCAGTCCCACATATTTATAGTTGGATAAGGCGACATTTTATGTATAGATAATCTAGAATTCTCTAGCTAATTCTCTTATGATTATGAGTCAAAAATTTCCAACATACCCTTATTGATTCACTTAGTAAAACCAACAATCTCCATCTTGGATCAAGATTTGTTTGGTCCTCGTATGAGCCCGGTATTATATAGATATATCACAAGATGAACCCAATTTTAATTTGGTATTATAATTCTATTTTAAAGAGTAGTATATTGATAATCCTCGTATTCATTTGAAAGAAATTAAGTTTGATTACACAATTATTTTAAAAAAATTGTCAAAAATAAGTTAACTTTTGCGTTGACTGTTTCTAACAAGTCAGCTTCAAGTTATTCCAGGAATAAGTAGACCTTATATAGCCCTCCACTTTTAACAAGTTTTGTTACAGGTAACCTGTTGTTAACTTGTTAGGTTAAGTTACTCGTCCACGTGTCTTGTGTTAAATGGTTTAAAATATATTTTTTAAAAACTACTTGTAACTTTCATTTCTCTGCTGGTTTTTTTTTCTCTCTCCTCTTCCTTTCCCTCCACAACCATGACCATCACCACTCTCCTCCTCTTTTCATGCCACAATCACTAATGATTATTACTCAACCACCTTCTTCCCTTTCCTTTTCCTTTTGCTTCTCTACGCAAAGACCACAACCACCTTACAATCGTATTTATCACCAAAACAAATCAACTTATAAAATGAAACTGTTTGCTCCTTCTTCTTTTCTGAATCTGTCATTACTTTCTTTCTTTCACCACTTTGCTCCATTCTTTCTGTTTTTCAAGTTTGAGAAGAAAACAGAGAGAGATGAATGTGACTGTTGAGCTCAAAGAATAGCTTAGATAAGTGCCATTTATGAGATCTTGAATCTTTTTAAAAACCAATTAGTTGTTATGAGGAGAGATAGAGAAAGAAAGAGAAATCTACGTCTACAAATACAAAGTGAGCTGTTGGTTTTTAACTTGCAAAATATGTGGATTGAGCAGCCCCCAAGTGAATATATTGTTTAACATTGTGAAACTTGTGTGTATTAGTGTATGTGGCCTGATTGATATCCTTGTTAGAAAATCAAGTTGGTAATTCAAAGTTGTTTATTAGCTTTTACTATATTTTTGCACTCTTAGTTAGTGGTTAGTAGTTAGTTCCTATTTGTTAGTAAGCACTAAGTTTTTATTAGTTACATGAGACTTGTTCTTTGCCCACACTCTACCCATTATCTTAGCAAACATTGTAATCTTGCCTTATATAAGGGCACTTTATTTCCATTAATCAAATGCACTCAAATATGCCGTAACTTTCTCTCTTCTGTTACTTTAGATTCTTAATCTCAACATGGTATCATAGCCAAAAATATCCTGAGAGGTTGTGAGGTATATACACACAACAACAAAAAATATTGAGCTTCAAACTTTTTCTATCTTCTCATGGCATCAAATAATTTTTCATTTTCTATTACCATTTTCAAAGGAGAGAATTATCATTCATGAGTAATCAAGATGAAATCATACATGAAAGCCTTGAGTTTATGGGATAATATTGAGCGTGATATTGATCCTACTCTTCCACAAGATCCAACCCTAGCCCAAATAAAAAAAATGATGAAGAAATGACAAAAAAAAAATATCAAAGACACTTTCATATTTTCAATTCGCAGCTTCGGACAAAATTTTACAAGCATTATGTCTTGTGATTCTCCCAAAGAAGCATGGGAGAAACTAAAGGAGGATTATGAGGGAAATGATCAAACAAAATTAATGAAAATCTTACATCTCAAGAGGGGATTTGTGATGTCGTAGATGAAGAAAAGTGATGGTGTTAGAGAATATGGAGGCCGATTAATGTCAATTGTCAACAAAATCAAATTACTTGGTGGAGAATTTGACAATCAAAGGGTGGTGGAAAAACTATTTGTTACTTTTCTAGAGAGTTATGAAAATAAATTTTTGTCACTGGAAGACTGATAAGAGGTTTTTAGTGTGTCGTTAAAGCACTAAAAACCGCTTTCCAAACAATATTTATATTCCTAACGAGCAACTACTATAAACGTAGCAATGGCAAGTCAATGGTCGAACCACAAGTAAATAGGGATTGATTAAGGTCTATTAAGTCTAAAACTACCTAAGTGAACGGTATTTGGGGGGTGTGAAGTATTGATTAACTAACGACTAACAACTAGCTAACAAATACCAACTAATAATAAAGTAAGAGATGTAAATATAATAAGGAAAACACTAGAGTTCGGGCTACTCGTATGAACTCGGGCTGGAACACGATAAGCAACACAATAGAGGTTCAAGAACGATGAAAATACAGGGTTAAGTCTCCCTCTAAATTATTTGCGTCCTCTCTTGAATGGTCCTCAAGAGTAATCAATTAATCAATCAACCAAATCCTTTCTCGAATGGTCTTTGGTCAATTGATTAAAAGATTCAATGAGATCGGAAAACCCCTAATTAAAGGATCCCCTTAATTCCTACCCAATCCCTTGGCCTAGAACTAAGTTGAAACATGGGAATGACAAAAGGGATTAAAATTCAGTGAAGAACAATAGAACCCTAAGTTCCCTAGCATAAATGTGATCAAGATCTATCTTAGGGTGTCAAAACACCAAGTTCAATGCATAAACAACAAATTGAATCATAATTACATTAACAATCTACATAAAGCCCTTAATTCATACTTTCGCCCAAACCCTAGATAATGAACTACTCACTATTCATGGATTCTAATCAAAAGAGATTAATAAAATTAAACATGATTAACAAAGAATTGATAATAGAGAAAAGAGATTGAAAGAAAATTACTTGGATTGAATGAACAATTGAATCTTCAATAAGAGTAATAATACGAATAACTAAGTTCTAGAGTGTTTAGAGAGAATAAACTAAGTATTAGAGTCTAAGAGTCGAGTTAATACAAAGCAAAAACGCAAAAACCTATTTATAATATCCTATAAACGAAGACTAAAAATCAGGAAAAAACCCGAATACAGGTCGACACGGGCGTGTCCAAAACAACACGGACGTCTAGACCTGTTCTTCAAAATTCTCAAGTCTTCACAAAAGTTACTGCCTCCGTAGAAAATAGCCAGGGCTTTTCAATATGGACACAGCTGTGTTGGCCTGCTTTTCTCAAATCAGCAAAAGGCATCTCGGAAACTGCTCGTGGAAATAAAACACAACACGGGCGTGTCAATTTGGACACTCCCATGTCCTCTTCAGAACGCCTAATCGATCAGCAACGTCAGCTTTCACTGCTTCCTTCATCAAAAGGCTACACGACTGTGTCAAAGACAACACGACCGTGTAGACCTGCTTCTATGCCCTTCCAAGGCAAGACCTCCACTATAAGTCTTCCAACGACCAAAATACTTCAAAAGCCTGCTAGTTAGCGTGGAAATCATCCAAAAACAACGAAACGGGTAATGAAGCGACAAAATGGACCAATAGTGACAAAATTCATGCAATGCTAGACTAAAATGCTCTATTCTACATGCAAAGACGCTAAAAATGGTGCATGATTAAACACAATAATGTTCTTATCAAACTCCCCCAAGCTAGTCCAATTGCTTGTCCTCAAGCAATGCAAATCAATTACAAGGGGGAGATTTCAATGACTCTCCACAATAGTACGCATGCGAAGATAGAGAACAAAGACCGTTCAAACATTTTCATCCATAAATGCAAAACATTATCAAGTCTCAAAGTTTATAGCACAAGGAAAAGCAACCAATCTTATCACAGCTTCTCCCCCAAGCTTGGCTCGGTCATATGGACGGTAGCTCTCACTTTAGTCGTGCTCAAGCTCTCTCATGTGTTTATAAGGTTGCAATAATCACTCAAGGCTCAATTCCGTTAACTAAATCTTACTATAGGCTTGCATATCTTCTCATTCTCCATCGCGAGACATTAGTTCTTTTCAAGAATCCCGAGGACTTAATTAAGGTTTTAATGAAGGCTAAAGGTAAGGGTGTGGAGACATTTGGGAATTTGGTGCTTAATAGGGGAAAGTGAATCTTTCTTAATTAACACCATCTAGACAAACGCTAACCCAAAACCATATAACTTTGTTACAGCCACTCTATTGACCAATACCGCCTCCTCCAATAGTATCTCCTAATCTCTCTTTATTAAGCACTAAGAACAAAACCACAATTTTTTTTGTTGGGATGTTTGATGTTCCCATTTTTTTTCTTTTCTACTGTTTTTTTGTTTTTTGCTTTTTTTTTTATAACTAATAAGGGAGAGAGATAGGAGACCAACAAGAAGTAGGGAGGAGGTGAACTCAACACTGAACGTGAGTTCAACCAAAACACACATCATACAACCAACTCAAATCACTATCAGAGCACTGAATCTCAAGACATACCACTCACCAACCTAGCTTCACAATCCCCTAGGTTAGGAAATAGGTAATAGGCTAAAGACGCGGTTAAAAAAGAAAATAGGCTCAGGCTTACGAGGGTAACAAAGGAGATAAGATAATGTGGGTGGCATTTGGCAATGTAGTTCAAATATATATTGAACGCCTCAATCATGTTTAAGAATCAAACCATTCAATGCAATTTCAAATAGAATCAATGCAAGTTCTAGAGAACATTCGTCAAGGAAGAGCATCACACAACAAGCAAATAAGAATGAAAAGATGTCAGTCTATAAGGCCATAAAAACATGCTTCACAAAAGGTATAGCTACAACCACCGGTCGAGCCGCACAAGAGGGAGACCAATCATACCACGACCCAACAATTCCTTGCCCTACTAGAGCCTATCAAAGCATTTCCTTTTTTAAAAAAATTTCAGGTCATCAAGAAACGACATTTGCGTACCAAGTGTGGAGTTCAGACCTAAATGCAATCTATATGCACATGCAAGGCTAAAGGAGTCTACATGCACCCTAAACATGATACTAAATGCTAAAATGCAAACTAAATATGACACTAATATGCAACTAATGCAAACTATATGCAACTAATATATACATCCTTCCCCGAAGCTAAACTACACAGTGTCCTCACTGTGACTATTCTAAAGAAAACAATAGCTAGGGAGGGAAAGTATCCCAACTCACTTGTCGGGAGGAGGGTGGGAGCTAAAGCTACAAGGATAACAGCCACTACGGCTGCCCCAACCCTGCAAATCAGAGCAAAGTCCTCGGAACTCCGAGGTCATCGCGGAGAAACTCTCCTGCATGGATTGGAAGTATTACTGACTAGCTCATTGAGAATCCTGTAGGGAACGAACATCAGACCTGAGGGACTGAACGTACATTCGTAAGCCTCCCATTCCTTCTTGGAGGGCAGCCAGTTGCTGTTCCACCGAACCAAATGCCCCGTGGGGGGCCTGTGCGCCATCTCCTCTTCCATCCACATCCATATCCTCCTCTGCACCCTCATTGCCCCTAGGTGGCCACTCAAAATCTGGTTCGAATATCCAGTTTGCTTGATCGTTGATGGGAGTCTTGAAGGTGTCGGGAAGGATGCCATATTGTTGGTTGTTGACCTTTCAGGTATACCTGTTGTTTTTCCCTCTAGAGGTGATCCACTTCATAGTTTGATAGGCATTCAGGTCGAAAAGTGTGGATCCAGGAACAACCTGTAAACATGTAACATTAACACCACGAGACAAAGCAGTAATAGTAATCATGCTACCCACCACAATGTCCCCTAACCCCTTTCAGGACACATCCTCTAAATGCTCCATGAGCCAGGCCCCAAGGTTAAGTTGTGTATCACCCGTAGTCATGTGATGAAAAAAATAAAGGTCACGGGCAGTAACGACACCCACACTATCCCCCTAGCAAAGATTGTGCTACTAATCACCCTATGGGAAATGCGGAACCCTGGACTAACTATGTTAGATTCCTTGGTGGAGCTAGGGAGATAAGGCGACTGAGCGGTCAATTGTTGCCAAAAGAACTGGTCATTATAAGCAAATGCCCATTCACTCTTAGGACCGATTACCCCACCCTTGGTCCACCCGAATTCATCATTGACTGCCCTTATATTCATGGTATGGGTCTGACCAAGAAGGTTGAAAGTCATAGTATGAGGGTTCCTACTCTCTTCCACTCTATGGAAAGAGTGGAGAGGAACTCCAAAGTCAAACCCTTGTAAGTTAGGGCATGCAAATTAATCCAAGTAGTCCACCCTACTCCATAAAACAGTTGTTGAACGTCGCCTTGAACCTAAAGGGCGGTGGCGACGTTCTCATCATAAAACAAAATCTGTCTCCGACTAAGTCGAAGGAAGGCTCGTAAATGGTTAGGATTAGTGAAATTTATTCCTAGGGTGTCGATTTGGGGAGGGTTGATAGGTGGTGGAGGTTGTGGTGGAGGTGGTGGTGGTGGTGATTGGTTACGAAGGTTGAAGGTGCTTATTTGCCTTGATGGGTTCCTTCGTCTACTAGAGGCCATGATATGAATGTATCACAAACTAGGGTCAAACAATCACCACAAATAGCACACAACCAACAACACAAGAAGAACGACCACCACAACCTAGGGTCAACTACTCTCACACAAGGGCACAACAATCGAACAACGAGAAATTGCTCGGCAATCGACAAACAACTCTACTCAATCCACCCAAATCAATGAAGCAACAACAAGCAAACCACAATCAACCAACTAACTTCGAACAAATAGTAAGAAATTAAGAGAGGAAAGAGTATACCGCTTGAATCGTTGGAGTAAATCCCGCAAATGAACCTCTAGCATTGGTTGATGATTGTATAGATTGATAATTGCCTTCCAAAGTTCAAGAAACTAGCCACGAAACTCTTTCCCCAATTTGATTGGAGAAGTTAGGGTTTGAGAAAAATGTTGATTTGTGGAAGGGAAAGGGAGGAATAGATGGAGATGATGATGATTGGAGAGGAAAATAGTGAATTTAGGAGTGAATTGGTGGTGAATGAGTGAGTAATGAGGGAGATTGGAGTGGAGAGAAGAGGGGTTTGAGTGAGAGAGAGGGGGGGGGTTTCAAAAATTCGATAAGAAGGAAATAGAGTGAAAACCCCCCTTGCCCGTGTTTAGTATCAGGTGAACCAACGCTACACGGGCGTGTTGCCCTGAAATCTTGCATGCATGAACTTTTGAACTGCAGGGCTACATAGGCGTGTCAATACGAATGCGGGCGTGTAGACCTGTAAACCTGCACTCTCTCGTTTTTTTTTTGTTTTTTTTCTTTTCTTTTTTTGTTTTTTTTATATATAATACGGGAAAAGAAAACTAAAATAAAATAAAAATCTAACTACCTAAATCTAAAAGAAAAAAACATAAAAGAAAAGAAAAATAAGCTAAAAGGCTTGGGTTGCCTCCCAAGAAGCGCTTCTTTTGACTCAATAGCTTGACTAAGAGGGCTCACCTCTCAATGATGGTGCTTGGGGAAGCAAAGTATCAAGCAACCAATGAAACCAATGACGTGGTTGTTGTGGTAGAGCTTCAAGCGTTGAGCATTCACCAAGAAGGGACCCTCATCGCCAACAATTTCATATGCTCCATAGGGGTGGTTTTCACTACTTCAAATGGCCCCGACCACTATGATTTAAACTTTCTGAGAAAAAGTTTAAGTCTTGAGGTCAACAACAAGACTTTGTCCCCAACTCAAAACTCTCTATGTTGTATCCTTTGGTCGTGCCATTTCTTTGTTCGCTCCTTATACAAACGTGGCTCTGATTAGCATCAAAGAGTAGCTCCTCTAGTTCAACCAACTTCTCCTTTCGAGCTTCCCCCGCCAAAGCAAGATCCATGTTAAGCTCCTTAATTGCCCACCAAGCTCGATGTTCAAGTTCAACGTGGAAGTGCAACCCTTACCATACATAAGGCGATAAGGGGTGGTGCCTATAGGTGTCTTGAAAGTCGTGCGAAGAGTCAAAAGAGTATCATCTAGTCTCAAAGACCAATCCTTCCTTGTCTTGTTCACCACTCTCTCAAGCACATTCTTCACTTCTCAATTTAAGACCTCAACTTGACCTTGACTTTGGGGGTGGTATGGAAATCCGACCTCATGATTGACCCCATACTTCTTTAAAAGAGTTTCTAATTGCTTCTTAGCAAAGTGAGAACCCCTATGACTAATCAAAACTTTAGGCACCCCAAATCAAGGAAAAATGATCTTCTTCAAGAGTTTCATGACGACTTTATGATCATTAGTGGGGGAAGCGATTGCTTCAACCCAATTAGTCACGTAATCCACTGCCACAAGAATGTACATGTTAAGGCCCGTCTAAGGCTATGTGCAGGGTGATCAACCGCACAGGGCCCAAAATTTTAATACTCATTTACTTCTGAACTTCTCCATGAAACCATGCTCATCTCTTTCTCTTCTCAGTGCTCAAACTTTACATTTTTCCATCTGAAACAATTGAACAACCTTAATTTTTCTATTTCATTAGCCGTTTGTCAGTTTATCCCCAATTTCCAAAAAGAAAAAAACCTTTATGGAAAAAAAAGCTTTTATTCATTGTAGGAAAGTTTAATTGTAATATCAATATAACGACATTTTTTTAACCTTATGGGGCCTCATATTTAATTTCACACAGGGCCCCCAAATTGTACGAGACGGCCCTGTACATGTTCCCCATAGATAGAACAAAGGGTCCCATGAAGTCAACTCCCCACACATCAAAGGGCTCAACTTCAAGAATATTTTGTTGAGGCATCTCATTCCTCTTGGTGATTCCACCACTTCTCTAACACATATCACAACTCAAAGGAAACCCCCTAGAATCCTTTTGCATGGAAGGCGAAAACAAACCACTTTGGAGCGCCGTAGCAACAGTTTTGTCTGCTCCACCATGCCCTCCACATGCCAAAATATGGCAATGATTCAACACAGAATGAATCTCATGGTTGGGAACACACCTCCTGAAAACAAAATCACCACACTTATTAAACAATAGAGGCTCATCCCGATAGCATCTACAAACCTCCTTGAAGAACCGCTTCCTTTTCTGAGAAGTAAGGCCAAGAGGTTCAATCCCACAAGCTAAATAGTTTGCAAAGTCCGCGAATCATGGAACTTCATTGTTTATGATGGCAAAGAGGTTTTCTTCCTTCAAATCATCATCAATAGGGGCATCTTTGAGATCATCATCTTTCTCATCAAGGGTGAGGCGAGAAAGATGGTTAGCTACCAAGTTCTCCGTCCCCTTCTTCTCCTTCATCTCAATATCAAACTCCTAGAGCAGTAGAACCCACCTAATGAACCTAGGCTTCGCATATTTCTTGCTTATCAAGTAGAGAACCGCAGAATGGTCCGCGTAGACTATAGCCTTGTTGCAAATCAAATATGAACGGAACTTATCAAATGCGAAAACTACGGCCAACATCTCCTTCTCCGTAGTTGCATAGTTCTGTTGAGCATCATCCAAAGTCCTACTTGCATAGACTATCACATGGAGCTTCCCTTCTTGGCGTTGCCCAATGACAACCCCCCACTGCAAAATCACTAGCATCACACATTAGTTCAAAAGGCAAGCTCCAGTTAGGAGCTTGCACAATGGGAGCAGAAGTAAGGGCCTTTTTCAAGGTTTGAAAGGCCTCAATACAAGACTCATCGAACCTAAAATCAACATCCTTTTGAAGTATATTCGTCAACGGTTTGGCTATTTGAGAAAAATCCTTGATGAAATGCTGGTAAAAACCCGCATGTCCAAGGAAAGCACGAACTCTCGTCACCGAATTTGGTGGCAGAAGTTTCTCAATAACCGAAACCTTTGTTAGATCTACCTCAATGTCCTTGTTAGATACTTTGTGACCAAGAATAATACCCTCTTCAACCATGAAGTGGCACTTTTCCCAATTCAAGACTAGGTTCTTCTCTTGACACCTTTTTAGCACTCGTTCAAGATTAGCAAGACATGTGTCAAAAGAGGAACCACACACACTAAAATCTTCCATGAAAACCTCAATAGAATCCTCCAATATGTCCGAAACGATTGTCGTCATACACCTTTGAAAAGTAGATGGGGCGTTACACAAACCAAAGGCCATCCTTCGATAAGCGAACGTCCCATACGGACAAGTAAAGGTGGTTTTCTCTTGATCATCCGGATGAATCGGGATTTGAAAGAATCCAGAATAAACATCAAGAAAACAAAAGTGTGAGTGACGGGCAAGCCTTTCCAACATTTTGTAAATAAAAGGGAGAGAGAAATGATCCTTTCGGGTGGACTTATTCAATTTTATGTAATCAATGCAAACTCTCCAACAAGTGCATAATTCTAGTAGAAATAGTTTCCCCTTTCTCATTCTCAACAATAGCCAAGCCTCCCTTCTTAGGAACCACGTGAATCAGGCTCACCCATTTGCTATCGGAAATAGCATAGATGATTCCCGCTTCACGCAATTTCGTAATCTCCTTTTTCACAACCTCTTTGAGTTTGGGATTAAGTCTTCTTTGTGGCTTAATAGAGGAGGCATTACTATCGGTGAGATGGATGCGATGCATGGCAAGAGGAGGACTTATCCCTTTAAGGTCATCAATCGAGTACCCAATGAAATCCCTATATTTTCTCAATATCTCAATCAACTTCGATATGGAGATGTCATCAAGAGCCGAATCGACAATAACGGGATAAGAACAATCATCATCAAGGAAAACATATTTAAGGGAGGGGGGAAGGGGTTTGAACTCTACCTTGGTAGGAGTCTTAATACTCTCCTTTTTAGCAACGAAAGTGTCTACGACCTCAAATCCCGACGCAAGTGTTTCCTCAACGGAAGCGTTGTCGAGAACCATAGAGAACTCTTCCACCTCTTCCATATCTAAACTCGGCGCTTCAATGACAGAAGCATAGAGTTCATCATCAGTGTGAACTTCCCTCTCAAAACACTCCATCTCACTCTCCACATGACTAACTAGGCAAACCCTCTCAACCATAGGCTTCCTCAATGTTTTGGAGAACTTGAAAACAACCTTTTCATTGGCGACCTCACAGTGATAGTGTAGTTTATACAGTTTATCACGGCGCCCAATGTCTTAAGATTCTCCCTTTCAAGAATATGAGGAGTTTCGAGATCTTCCTTTATGTCCATCACCACAAAGTCACAAGGCACAAATACATGCCCAACTTAAATTGGAACATCTTCCAAATCCCCATGTGGGACCCTCACAGTTCAGTCTACCAATTGAATGGTCTTCCTCGAAGGAATAAGAGGAAAGTGAAGGTGCTTGGATATGGAAAGAGGCATCAAATGCACACTTGCCCCCAAATCAGCCAAAGCACCTTTAGGCTCAAAGTCACCTATCTTCACAGACAAGGTGAAGCTTCTAGGATCTTTTTGCTTCTTGGGCATAGTTAGTTGCACTAGAGCACTCACTTGGTATGGCAATGTGATGACTTCATCTTCTAACTTTTGTTTTTTGGAGACGATCTCCTTCAAGAACTTGGCATAGGCCGTCATTTGAGACATGGCCTCAAGGAATAATTTAAAGGCTCATCATGACAATGAGGAACTTAGTGAATTTACCGCTCAACTTCCTCTCCACCAACCTTTGAGGATAAGGGACCGGTGGCACATAGGTCTTAGGTGGAGGAGGTGTTGACAACGGAGCTTTGTGACCAACTTGCTCATGAGTTTCCTTATATTCTCTTCCTTTCTCAACATCAACCTCCCTCTCTTCTTCTTCAACTTGATTGTCCTTCCCAACCACCTCAACTTCACTTTCTTCATACTCATTAGGCATCTTGGGGCCCTCATAGTTCTTTCCCGACCTCAAATGGATGGCTTTGGCTTGATGTAGGTTGGGGTTGGGAATAGGTTGGCTTAGAAGTTGATTTGTAGGGTTAGAGTGCTTCTTCTCGACCACTTGAGCTAATTGGGTCTCAAGCATTTTGGTCTGAGATTCTAACTCTTGAAACCTCTGGTGATGACTTTGAAGAGAAAGGGTTTGGGTGATGGTTTGGAGTTGTTGGAGAATTTGGGAGGTAGTCGTAGGATGGAGTAGGTTCGGGACTTGGTTTAGGAAATAGTGGGTTTAAAGGGACTTTTTGAAAGTTGGATCTTTGATGAAGGGCTTGGTAAACATTAGAACCTTGAGAGGAGGATCCACCTTGATTGTAGCTTTGTGTGTACCCTTGTTGAGGTTGGTTAAAGCCTTGTTGAGGTTGTCTCCAACCTCCTTATTGATTGCTTCTATAACCTTGGTTACCTTGATAATCCTCTCCCCTAGATTTCATTGCCGCCACATGCTCTGACTGAGATCCTCCACAATAAAAGGTATCATGGTTTGTACCACCAAATATGTCACAAGAGAAAGCATTCACTTGTGAGGGACTTGATGATGCAAGGATGATCTTAGAGAGCTTCTTGTCAATTTGATCCATCTTTGCTTGAATTTGATCCATTGGGTCCAACTCAAACTTGCCACCTTCTTAGGTTGAGCACCTCTCATTCTTCCACCCCATGAGTAGTTCTTTATCACTTCTTCTATGGTGGACTCTAGTTGGTCTTGCGAGATCTTAGAAAGTTGACCTCCAGCTCCAGCATCAAGGTTTGCACGTGACATAGGGTCAAGACCATCATAAAAGAACCTCATGAGTAGATTTTGATTGAACTCATGGTGAGGGAATGAACGAATCAACTTCCTAAACCGTTCCCAAGCCTCCGCAAGCGTCTCATCACATTTTTCCTCAAACAAGGAGATCTTCGTCCTAATATCAGCGGTCTTCGACTCTGGGAAATACTTCTTCAGAAAAGCCAATGTAACTTTCTCCCAAGTAGTGAGGGAGTTAGCAGGCAAGCTCTTGAGCCAAGACTTTGCCAGTCCGAATACAGAAGATCGAAAGAGATGCATCTTGATATAGTTTGCAAAAACATCATTACTTGTTATCATAGCACAAATCCCCAAAAATCGATCAAGTGGATTCTCATCCGACCCTCCACAAAATTGCTCTACTTTCACCATCCGTGTGAACTGAGGGTGAATGCTGAAATTTGTAGTGGTTGTGGGGTGTCGAATTCCACCCTGTAAAACATAGGACCCCGGATTTTCGAAATCCCTGAAAAAATGTGCATTATCGTCACTCATGTATGATTCACTTTCACTTGTTGAACTTGAGATTGGTGAAGCTGGTGCAGAACCCAAGGTCAACCGTTCCAAACCTCCCCGAAGCTTTCGCAAAGTGCAATTGATTTCCGGATCTAAAGGTAAGATGGGTGAATCGTGAGCTCTCCTTCTCATGTAACACAATAAAGCAAAGTAGAGGATTAGCGAATAACAACACAATCAAAAACAAAAGAATATGATGTGTCGTGAAGGCACTAACAACCGCTTAACAAACAATATTTATAAATCCTAACGAGCAACAACTATGAAGTTGAAATGGCAAGTCAAGGGTCGAACCACAAGGAAAAAGGGTTCGACTAAGGTCTATTAAGTCTAAAACTACCTAAGTGAAGGGTGTTTGGGAGATGTGAAGGATTGATTAACTAACAACTAACAACTAGCTAAGGAATAAGAACTGATAATCAAGTAGAGAACTAAATATAATAAGGAAAACACTAGAGTTCGGGCTACTCGTATGAACTCGGGCTGGACAACGATCGTAAACACAATAGCGATTCGAGAACGATAAATATACAGGGTTAAGTCTCCGTCTAAATTACTTGAGTCCTCTCTTGAATGGTCCTCAAGAGTAATCGATTAATCAATCAACCAAATCCTCTCTCGAATGGTCGTTGGTCAATTGATTAAAAGATTTAATGAAATCGGAAAACCCTTAATTAAAGGATCCCCTTAATTCCTACCTAATCCCTTGGCCTAGAAACTAAGTCAAAACATGGAAATGACAAAAGGGATCAAAATTCAATGAAGAACAATAGCAACCTAAGTGCCCTAGCATAAATGTGATCAACATATATCCTAGGGTGTCAAAACACCAAGTTCAATGCATAAACAACAAATTGAATCATAATTACATTAACAATCTACATTAAGCCCTTAATTCATAATTTCGCCCAAACCCTAGATAATGAACTACTCACTATTCATGGATTCTAAGCAAAAGAGATTAACAAAATTAAACATGATTAACAAAGCAATGAAAATAGAGAAAAGAGATTGAAAGAAAATTACTTGGATTGATTGAACAACTAAATCTTCAATGAATGTCACAATATGAGAAAACTAAGAGTTTTTGAGTGTTTAGAGAGAATAAACACTAAGTATTAGTCTAAGTGTCGAGTTAATACAAAACAAAAACTATTTATAATATCCCATAAATAAAGACAGAAAAACAGGGAAGAAACCCGAATACAGGTCGACACGGGCGTGTCCAAAACACGGCCGTGTAGACCTGTTCTTCAAGATTCTCTAGTCTTTACAAAAGTTATTGCCTCCGAAGAAAATAGCCAACACGGGCGTGTCAATATGTACACGGCCGTGTTTACCTGCTCTTCTCAAATCAGCAAAAGGCAGCTTGGAAACTGCTCGTGGGAAAAAAGACTGGACATGCCCGTGTCCTCTTCAGAACGCTGATATATTAATTTGTTATAGAGTTTTTCCCTTCCTTTACAAGATAAATTGTGCGGTATTGATGCTCTTATGAGCTATTTATGCTAACTATTTCGTTATAGTTGTGGTTTGTCTGTTTCTTATCGTTTTGCAGGTTTTAGGGAAAAACTCCCTATTTACTTGGCGTTTTGATCACCACACTATAGCGGAAGGTTATGAGGCATGTAGGCGGTCTCGAGGTTGCATTCGAGCCCCCCTTGAAGAAGGATTTTTGATGATACATGGCGTCTGAAGCCAAGTATAGAGCCAGCCAGAGAAAGGCTCTGCCTGATCGGGTCGGGCAACCACCGCCCGATCGGGTACGATCTTCTACTGCAAAATATTCAAATTCTCCTCCCGATCGGGCAGCCTTGCTCGATCCCATCGGGCGGACCTTTACTAAGGCATTTGCTGAAGTTTTGAAGACCATGGAGAGCAGGCTTCACCAGATGGCATCGGGCAGACTTGCCCGATCGGGTGCTCATCGCCCGATCTCATCGGGTGCACACATTATTGCTGCTGCTGGATTATTGCTCCCAGGCCCGATCGGGTGGCCCTGTGCCCGATCGGGTGGAAGACACGGAGGACGCGATTTGCGTCTTTTCCCATTCTATCTTATTGTTTTCCTAGAAGACTATAAATACTTTTTAGGTTATTTTTACATGTATCTTTTATTATCTTGAACAATTAGAGATCTCTTAAAGTTAGTTTCATTAGTTTCCATTGTAGAGGATATCGAACCTTGATTCAATTCAATTAAAGTTATTGCTTTCTGTCATTGGTAATCTTCTTTCTTATTGCTTTATTATTATTTCTTGATTGTTCTAGTTTAATTGTTGATTATTCAATTAGTTCATGATGCAATTCTTTGGGTTTCCAATTAGTTTTGTTATTGTCAATTCGATCATGTCTGAGTAGTTCTCTTTCTAGGGTGTTAGATAGGGAAGCCATGTTTATACCATGATTGTTGTTTAGATTCTTATCGATTTCTAGGGCTTGATTAGAGTGATTGTGGTGTGGTTAGCTCTTGATTAGTGATTAATGTTTGTCGTCAATTTCATTGATTACTTGTGGTTAATAGTTGTTTGCACAGATCCGTCTTACAATTAGAGGCCTAGGGCACATCAGTAGTTCTGATTACGTTAGTGAACATGCGGCGTATGTTGAACTATGAGCGTTAAGACTTAACCATAACTCAACACGTGCTCTAATCCTTCGATTCTTGACTTAGGTTTTGATAGTGGTTGATCCTATTTGATTGGTATAAGCATGGTGGACCGACCTAATACCCTAGGCATTTATTCCATAGTTAAATCCTCAGTTTAATTCTCGTCTTCCTTAGTTTAATTATTAGTTCAGTTAATCTTCTCTGATTTCATCTTAAGTAGTTAGTTGGTTGAATATTAATATAGAAACTCTGTCTCCCTACTGATTTGACCCTGCTTCCATTGACTACCATTGTTAGAGGACTGTAGGAATTATCTTTGAATAGGTGATACGACTTTAGCCTATCAAAGATTTTTCAAAAATTGCAAAACCCCTTACTCAAATGTTGCTAAAAGGTGCCACGTTTGATTTTACTAATGATTGTTTGGAGTCTTTTGACAGGTTAAAGACAGCATTGATCACTGCCCCTATTATACAACCCCCAGATTGGAATCTCCCTTTTGAGATCATGTGCGATGCTAGTGACTATGCGATAGGGGCAGTACTTGATCAGAGGAAGGATAAGCTACTCCATGTTATTCACTATGCTAGCAAAAGCTTGGATCCAGCCCAGGTTAATTATGCTACGACAAAGAAGGAGTTGCTGGCCATAGTCTATGCGTTGGACAAATTTCGAACCTATCTGATAGGTTCGAAAGTTATAGTACATACTGATCATGCTGCTTTGAAGTACTTGATGGCCAAGAAGGAGGCCAAACCTAGACTCATTAGATGGATTCTTTTGCTATAAGAGTTCGACTTGGAAGTAAAGGATAAGAAGGGTGCCGAGCTTGTGGTCGCTGACCACCTTTCTAGGTTTGAGGTTTGGATCACCTTCTGACCCTCCTATAGATGACTCGTTTCCTGATGATCATTTGTTTTCTGTGTCGTCTAAATCTCCTTGGTATGCTGATTTTGCAAACTATTGTGTTAGCGGTTCCCATCCTCCCAATCTTACATATCAGCAACGAAAATTTTTTTATCATGAGGATAGAATTTATTTTTGGGAGGATCCTTTCCTATATAAGAAATGCTCCGATGGAATGTTCCGTCGTTGCATTCCTGATTTGCTACATTGTCATAGTATGCCTTCTAGTGGCCATCTAGCTTCCCAAGCGACTGGTTTTCGAGTCCTACACAGTGGTTTCTATTGGCCTTCGATTTTCAAAGATGCCCGTGCCTTTTGTTCGTCTTGTGATGCTTGTCAGAGGACGGGTAATATTTCAAAAAGGCAAGAGATGCCACAGAGTGGGATTCTGGAGGTCGAACCTTTTGATGTGTAAGGGATTGATTTTATGGGACCTTTTCCTACCTCTTGTGGGAATAGGTATATTCTAGTGGTTGTCGACTATGTGACCAAATCGGTAGAAGCTATAGCTTCACCAACCAATGATGCTAAGGTTGTGATGAAGATGTTTAAGAAAATAATTTTTCCCCGTTTTGGTGTCCCTCGTGTTGTAATTAGTGATGGAGGTTCTCACTTTCATAAGAGCACTTTCAAGGCCCTACTGAAAAAACATGGAATCACCCACAAGGTCGGTCTAGCCTACCATGCCTAGACTAGTGGTCAAGTAGAAGTGTCCAATAGGCAGATTAAGAAGATCCATGAGAAAGTTGTCACTAAAGCTAGAAATGATTGGTCCTCGAAACTTGATGATACTCTTTGGGCGCTCCGCACTGTTTTTTAAGATTCCTTTGGGTACCAAACCCTATCGACTGGTTTATGGCAAAGCTTGTCATATCTTTCTGCGTGGGCAGTCAAAGAGATTAACCTTGATTTGATAGCTGCAGGTGAAGCACGACTTCTTCAACTCAATGAGTTGGATGAGCTCCATTTGGATGCTTATGAGAATCACTGGCTCTACAAAGAGCAAACGAAGAAGTTGCATGATAAGATGATTGGCAAAAGAGAGTTCAAGGTTGGCGACAAGGTCTTATTGTTCAATTCCAGGTTGAGACTGTTTCCTCGAAAGCTCAAATCTCGATGGTCTAGACCATTCGAGGTGACACACGTGAAGGCACATGGTGCCATCGAGGTTGTCAACAAAAAAGGAGAGAAGTTTAAGGCAAATGGACTGCGTCTGAAGCTGTACCATGAGGGTGCTTTTGTTGGTTGTGTGGAGGAGATTCGCTTCGATCCCTCCCCACTTGATTCATCTGACTAGAGAGGTAATATGGTTGTGCGAGACCTTCATAAACCAGCGCTTTGCGGGAGGCAACCCGTATCCCTTAGTTAGTTTTTCTTTTTTTTTGTTTCGTAGTCTGTAGAATGTGAGAGAGCGTGAGGGTACTAATATGTTCCTAGATCTTTTGTTTTGATGTGCAGACATGCTATTTGAGAAGAAATTTGGCCATACTTGCCCCAACTTAGCATAAAGGCGAGCTACTTACTGAATAGTAGCTCGCTCGATGGCGTCGGGTGCACAAAGCCCGATCGGGTGGCTGCACATAATGCAAGCAAAAGGAAAAAAGGCTCGCCCGATGGCATCGGGTAAGGGTTGCCCCATCGGGTGCGCAACCCTGGCACCCGATGGAAATTGGGCTGCCCGATGGTGCGCCCGATCGGGTGATGCACAAAAGTCAATAGTCAAAAATGAAGACCACCCGATGGCATCGGGCAGCGTTTTCCCGATTGGGTGCGCAACCCTGGCACTTGATCATTAATAGGTTGCCCGATCGAGTGGTGAACAAAATTGCAAAGCCAAGAAAAAAACTTCCACCCGATCGGGTCGGGCAACGATTGCCCGATCGGGCCTGCATCCAAAAAGCCGAATTAATCCTGGCCTTCAAACCCTTTCCTTCTCCACATATTTCCTATCTCAATCTCACCTCTCACTCTCTCTCCTCATCTTCAACCTCCCCAAACCCTCACCACTCAAAACCTCCATTAAAACTTCACATCTCCTCCTTCCATCTTCCTCTTTTTCCTTCAAAAATCCTCAAAATTTCTTCCCTTTCTCCTTTCAACCTCCTTTTCACCTTTTTACACTCACAAAACTCAACCTACCCTTCTCTTTTCTCTTCACCACTCACCCAAACTCCATAGTTGTGTTAGCAAGGGTTTAAGGTTGAAAAATCATCAATGGCAAGCAAGTTTAGACGATTAATTCGTGGCGAAGGCTTAAGATCTAGGAGGGAAGCTACTCCTCCGGCACCACCACCACCACCACCACAAGTCCTAAGAGATCCACAATACCCGAAAATTATTTTCCGGGTTGATGAGCACCGAGAGAAGTTTCTACGCTTCAAAAAACGTGAGGTACCGACAGGCTAAAGTCGTATCGCCTAATCAAAGATAAACCTAAGTCCTCTAACAATGGCAGTCAAGGGAAGTAGGGTCGAATCCACAGAGAGACGGAGCTCTAAGTTAATATCCAGCCAAAAAGCTACTTCAGACAAGATCAGATAAGCAATAGCTGAACTACTAATTAAATATTAGAAAGCAATATATAATGGATTTTACTCTATGAAATAAAGGCCTAGGGAATTAGTTCGGTCTACCATGCTTATACCAATCAAAGTATCAAACAACTATCAGAACCTAGGTCAAGAATCGAAAGATTAGAGCACGTGTCAAGCTATGGTTAAGTCTCGACGCTCATAATTCAACATACGCCGCATGTTCACTAACGTAATCTGAATTACTGATGTGTACTAGGCCTCTAAAAGTAAGACGGATTTGTGCAAACAATTATTAACCTCAAGCAATCAATGAAACTGCCCAATAACATTAATTACTCCATAACAACAAATCACACCATAATCAATCTAAACAAGCCCTAGAAACTAATAGCAATTCAAAAGTAATTCATGGTATAAACATGGTTTTCCTCCCTAAATCCCTAGAAATTAGACTACTCACTCATAATTGAATTAACAATAACAAATCTAATATGAAACCCTAATATTTGCATCATGAAATAAATAAACAATCAAACTAAGCAATTAAGAAATAACTAAAGAGATTAAGGGAGAAGAATAATACCATTGACGGAAAGCTATAACTTTTATTGAAATAAATTCAAGGTTCAATCACCTTTTGAACTAATCTGAAGTGTTTAACTAAGAAAGCAAATTAAAATACTAAAACTAATTGAATGCTAAAAACTAATGCTCTCCCCTAAATATTAAAATTAAAGCTAAATTAATGGTCCTCCACTAATAGTCTAATACTAAGACTAACGCTCATTAATCCCCCCTCAATTAAATCTCCCTAAAACTATTTATACTAAGCTGCTCCCTCCAAATAAAAGAGGTGAAACAAAATACAGCCATCACGTAGTGGGCCCCGCCTCCTCTTGCACGCAAACCAAGCCCACAATTAAATCCTTCGCAAATCAGCAACATTAATGACATATCTTGGACCGCCCGATGCAATCGGGTGCTGATCCCTAATCGGGCCCATCTCATTTTATCTTCAGCGAACCAGCAAACCAGCAGCATCATTTTGGAAAAGTGGCTCTGCCCGATCGGTTGGGCCTAAGGTAGCTCCCTTTGTTTTCTTCGTTTCTTCATCCGATTGGGTCTGGTGATGTCCGCCCGATCGGGTGCGAAACCTTACCACCCGATCAGTAATTCTTCGCCCGATCGGGCCATTTCTTTCCCGATCAGAGTACGGGAAGCTCCTTTTGACTCTTTGGCTCTCAATTCTTCACGTTTAGAGGTCTTGGGACCTCCTAAACTATCCATTAAGCTCGTGAGCCATCCTATTTGCCTCGTAACATCTCGTAAAGCCGTGTATGCTTCCAAATAGCTCGAAAATAAGGAGAAAATTCCCTAAAACCTGCAATTCAACACTAAAACACAAAACCACAACTATATACGATAGTTAGCATAAAATAGCTCCGAAGAGCTCCAATGACGCACAAATTAGCTCATAAATAGGGGAGAAAACTCTATATAAATACGTGATATCAAACTTCCCCAAGTTAAACCTTTGTTTGTCCTCAAGCAAACAGAACATGAACATGGAATAGATTGCCTCACCCCATAGATAAAAATCAATCAAAGCTCAAAACGTTTTCAAGACTAAGAATCATTCAAGCAGGCAAAATTCAAGTTTGGCTAATCAAATCCATCCAACCACCAATCATCCAAGCAATTCATCAAATTCAAGCATCCACAAGGCATACAAATCCTGAAAAGGCCCTCACAAGGGTGTCACTCCTCTTAATTTTGTGGCAGGCAGAGAATATGCCCGAACACTCACCAACCCGACCATAAATGCCCTTCCCACTCACACTCTCATGTGTTTAAGAAGGTTAAATGATGATCATCCTAGCCAAATCAACTCAATTAGCAGAAATACTCTTTAACTTTGACAAACTGACTCGAAATCAATCCAATGAACAATGCAGACACGAGCTCAAGAGGACTTTGAAGGGTTGTAATGGGGCTTAGGAAAGAGGTAGAGGATATTTTTAGGTAATGTGGTGGAAAAAACAAGAACGGGGGAACATAATTCACTCGAAACAAGGCCGAAAATAGCCGAAACAACTCCCAACAACACCAAATAACCACGAAATATAACCAAACTCTCATAAATCATTGGAAACTCACAAAAAATCCAATTTTCAAGCAATGAAGCGAATTTTTCTTTATGAATGTACGTGAATGAAAGAACTTTGAATTCTTTTGAACTTTTATTTCATTTTTCTTTCATTTTTGAACTTCATTCACGCAACTCTAACTTTGCTTTTTCTTTTCTTTTTCTCACGCTCAAACCACAGCCAATACACTTTTAATTCCTCAACAACCAAACCAAACCAATATCAAACTCAACCCATACAAAAGCTGCCCCAAGCTAGGCTTGGAAATAATATCGAAATAAAGGTCATGAGCTCATAATAAGGGTTTAAGCAACATGAAACAAGTCATTAGCCTCAGCGGGGCTAAGGAGGATAAAAGTATATCAAAAATTCACTCTAATGCTCAAGAATCAGACAAAAGAACGCCTCTATCACAACAAATGATACAAGTCATCGAATATCAAACAAGTACGAAGTCAAAGTCAAGATCAATCCACTAAAGAGGAACTAACACACAAAAACAGACTGGATGATAATATGAATCCAATAGGCTCACAAAGAGGCCTCGCAGTCTCACCAATTCAGGCATGCAGCACAGTGTGGTGTAATATAATCAAAACTCGCTCGAAATCATAGCAATCAAACATCAAATCATAACCTCGAGATCACAAATGCCCAGCTATCAAGAAAACATAGTCAAACCATTTTCAATAAGAGCACAATAAGGGGCACAGGTTGGCAACTAAACCAGTCATGGGAACCATATTTTTTTGAATTTTCAGTATTTTTCGAAAACAGTAAATCTATCCTAAAAGGCAGTAAAAGAGATAGAGAATACAAACAGAAATCCTCCCCCAAGCTGAACTTGGCAGTGTCCTCAATGCCAAAAGGTAACAAAGGACGATGCTAAGAGGAAAAATAACGTTAGTACCCTCACTCTCGCTCACTAAAAAAATAAGAAAAATAAAAAGAAAAGGAAGAAGGGGAAAAACATGAGTTGCCTCTCGCACAACGCTGTTTTATAAAGGTCTCGCAAGACCATAATACCTCCATCTCTCAAATAGGAGGGGCTTGGCAGTTAGTGCCACCCTCATCAAACATCTTTCTCCTCCAGACGGTGAGGCAACCTTAGGTGGAATTGGAACCTTCTCCATACCTACCTCATCCAAAACCTCAGCCCTGCAACAAGATTGTTCAAGCATAGGTGCCTTAACATCATTGGTTAGTTTGAAAATCACTTTATCATCACCAACACTCAGAATTAAAGACCCAGACTTGACATCAATGACAACACCAACAGTACACAAAAACGGTCTACCCAGAATAATAGGAATCTGGGCATCCTCATTCATTTCTAACACCACAAAATCAATAGGAATGTAGAATTTCCCGACCCTCACAGGAACGTCCTCTAAAACACCTAAGGGGTATTTTATAGAACGATCAGCCATCTGTAAACTGATTTGTGTGCATTTAAGTGCTTTCATGTTCAGTTTCTTATAAACAGATAATGGCATAACAGAAACAGAAGCACCTAAATCACACAAAGCTTTATCAATGAAAATAGGTCCAAGATGGCAGGGAATAGAAAAACTACAAGGATCTTTCAACTTTGGTGGTGTTTTATTTTGAATAAAAGCACTACACTCTTCAGTAACAGCGACACGTTCTACCCCACCAAAGTCTCTTTTCTTAGTTATCATATCTTTCAGAAATATGGCATAAACAGGGACTTGGGTAATTAAATCTGTGAATGGAATCGTTAACTCAAGGTTCTCTACCATAGCCAATAACTTACCAAACTGCTGATCGACCTTTGATTGTTGCATCCTGTGAGGAAAAAGGTAGCCTTGGTGTAAAAGGTGTTTCAGAAACTGATAGGATTTAGTCGTATCACCTATTCAAAGATAAACCTAAAGTCCTCTCAATGGAAGCAGGGTCGAATCCACAGGGAGACAGAGTTTCTAAATTAATATTCAATCAATTAGCTACTTCAGATGAAATCAGGGAAGAATTAACTGAACTAAAGATTAAGCTAAGGAAGACAAATTAAACCGATGAATTAACTATGGACTAAAAACCTAGGGTATTAGGTCGGTCCACCATGCTTATACCAATCAAATAAGGTCAACTACTATCAAAACCTAAGTCAAGAATGAAGTGATTAGAGCATGTGTTGAACTATGGTTAAGACTCAACGCTCATAGTTCAACATACGCCGCATGTTCACTAACGTAATCAGAACTACTGATGTGTCCTAGGCCTCTAGTCGTAAGACGGATCTGTGCAAATAGCTATTAACCACAAGCAATCAATGAAACTGTACACTAACATTAATCACTAATTAAGAACAAACCACATCATAATCACCCTAATCAAGCCCTAGAAATTGATAGAAATCTAAATAACAATCATGGTATAAACATGACTTCCCTATCTAACACCCTAGAAAGTGAACTACTCACTCATAATTGAAATGACAATAACAAAACTAATTTGAAACCCTAATAATTGCATCATGAACGATTAAATACTTAAGCTAATCAATTAAGAATAATAAAAGAGATTAGAGTAGAGAAGAATACCAGTTGACAGAAAGCATGAACTTTTATTGAAATCGAATAGGTTCAATCACCTTTTATCTAATCTAAAGTGTTTAAACTAAGCTAAGAACTATATGAAATAAACTAGAATAAAAGATGTAAAAAAGATGTCCTCTAAAATAATGAGGAAAAGGTATTTATAATACCCCTCCAAGTCTAACTAAATGCGGAATAAAAAGATGAAAATCGCGTCAAAATGCACGGGACCCGATCGGGCACAGGGCCACACAATCGGGCCCATAGTGAACTTTTTTGGCGTCTTCGTTTCATTCAGCGTAGCAGCAGCACAACAATTGGGGGCGAAATGGGCCCAACCGATCGGGCCTTGCAGCACCACCCGATCGGGCCTGGGGACATTAGGAACCCAGCACCACCCTTGGCGTAACAATAATCAGCGAGTAACTTGGGTCAGCCACCCGATCAGGTAGGGCGGTCAGCACCCGATCGGGTCTGGGCACATGGATGCTCGCCCGATCGGGTCCGCAACTTCTCTACCCGATCACAATATCTTCGCCCGATCGGGCCATTTTTGCCCGATCAGAGTACGGAAAACTCCTTTTTGACTCTTTGGCTCTCAATTCTCCACGTTTAGAGGTCTTGGGACCTCCTAAACTACTCATAAAGCTCGTGAGCCATCCTACATGCCTCGTAACATCTCGTAAAGCCGTGGTTGCTTCCAAATATCTCTGGAATAAGGAGAAAACTCCCTAAAACCTGCAATTAAACACTAAAACACAAAACCACAACTATATACGATAGTTAGCACAAAATAGCTCAGAAGAGCTCCAAATGACGCACAAATTAGCTTGTAAATAAAGGAGAAAAGTCTATAAAATACGTGATATCAAACTCCCCCAAACTAAACCTTTGCTTGTCCTCAAGCAAACAGAACATGAACATGAACATGGAATAGATTGTCTCACTCCACAGATAAAAAACAAATCAAAGCTCAAAACATTTTCAAGACTAAGAATCGTTCAAGAAGGCATAATTCAAGTTTGGCTAATCAAATCCATCCAACCACCAATCATCCAAGCAATTTATCAGATTCATGCATCCACAAGGCATACAAGTCCTGAAAAGGCTCTCACAAGGGTGTCACTCCTCTAAATTTTGTGGCAGGCAAAGAATATGCTCGAACACTCACCAACCCGACCATAAATGCCCTTCCCACTCACACTCTCATGTGTTTAAGAAGGTTAAATGACGCTCATCCTAGTCAAGTCGACTCGATTAGCAGAAATACTCTTTAACTTTGACAAACTGACTCGAAATCAATCAAATGAACAATGCAAACACGAGCTCAAGAGGACTTTGAAGGGTTGTAATGGGGCTTAGGTAAGAGGTAGTGGATATTTTTGGGTAATGTGGTGGAAAAACCAAGAAAGGGGGAGCATGAATCATTCACACAAGGCCTAAGATGGCCTACACAACTCCCAACAACACCATAAAACCACTCAAAGTAACCCAACTCTCAAAATCAATGACAAGCTCATGACAAACCCAATTTTCAAGCAATGAAGCGAATATTTCTATAAGAACGTACGTGAATGAAAGAACTTCGAATTCTTTTGAACTTTTATTTCATTTTTCTTTCATTTTTCTGAACTTCATTCACGCAACTCTAATTTTTCTTTTTCTTTCTTTTTCTCACTCTCAAACCGCAACAAATACACTTTTAAATTCCTTAACAACCAAATTGAACCAAGAAGCCAATCTCAAACTCAACCCATACAAAAGCTCCCCCAAGCTAGGCTTGAAATAATATCAAGTGAAGGCCTTGGGCTCATAATAGGGGTTTAAGTATCACGAAACAAGTCATTAGGCTCAGTGGGGCTAAGGTGGATAAAAGTATATCAAAAATTCACTCTGAAGCTCAAGAATAAGACAAAAGAACGCCTCTATCACAGCATATGCCACAAGTCATCGAAAATCAGACAAGTATGAAGTCAAAGTCAAGATCAATCCACTAAAAGAGGAACTAACACACAAAAATAGACTGGATAATAATATGAATCCAATAGGCTTACCAAGAGGCCTCACAGTCTAACCAATTCAGGTATGCAGCACAAAGTGGTATAATATAATCAAAAAATGCTCGAAATCATAGCAATCAAATATCAAATCATAGCGTCAAGATCACAATGCCCAGCTATCCAGAAAACAGAGTCAAATCATTTTCAAATAGAGCACAACAAGGGGCACAGGGAGGCAACTAAACCAGTCATGGGAATCATATTTTATTTGATTTTTTCAGAATTTTTCGAAAGCAGTAAATCTATCCTAGAAAGCAGTAAAAGAGATCAAGAATACAAACAGAACTCCTCCCCCAAGCTGAAGTTGGCAGTGTCCTCAATGCCAAAAGGTGACAACGACGATGCTAAGAGGAAAAACAATGTTAGTACCCTCACTCTCGCTCACAAAAAAGAAGAAAAATAAAAAGAAAAGGAAAAAGGGAAAGAAAAATACGAGTTTCCTCTCGCACAGCGCTGGTTTATAAAGGTCCCGAACGATCATAATACCTCCATCTCTCAAATAGGAGGGGCTAAACAGTGAGATCCACCCTCATCAAATATCTTTCTTCTCCAAATGTTCTTGATAATGCCTCCAGACGGCGAGGCAACCTTAGGTGCACTTTTCACCTTCTTTGCACCTACCTCATCCAAAACCTCAACCCTGCAACAAGATTGTTCAAGCATAGGTGCGTTAACAGCATTGATTAGTTTATAAATCATTTTATCGTCACCAACTCTCAGGGTTAAAGACCCAGACTTGACATCAATGACAGCACCAGCAGTACACAAAAACGGCCTACCCAGAATAATAGGAATCTGAGCATCCTCTTTCATATCTAACACCACAAAATCAACAGGAATATAGAATTTCCCAACCCTCACAGGAACGTCCTCTAAAACACCTAGAGGGTATTTTATAGAACGATCAACCATCTGTAAAGTTATTAGTGTGCATTTAAGTGCTCCCATATTTAGTTTCTTATAAACAGATAATGGCATAACAGAAACAGAAGCACCTAAATCACACAAAGCTTTATCAATAAAAATAGGTCCAAGATGGCAGGGTATAGAAAAACTACCAGGATCTTTTAACTTTGGTGGGGTTTTATTTTGAATAAAAGCACTACACTCTTCAGTAAGAGCGACACGTTCTATCCCACCAAAGTCTCTTTTCTTAGTTATCATATCTTTCAGAAATTTGGCATAAACAGGGACTTGGGTAATTAAATCTGTGAATGGAATCGTTACCTCAAGGTTCTTGACCATAGCCAAGAACTTACCAAACTGCTAATCGACCTTTGATTGTTGCATCCTGTAAGAAAAAGGTAGCCTTGGTGTAAAAGTAGTTTCAGAAACCTTCTCCTTTTTCTTCCCTGTCTGTTCAGCTTCTGCAGACAAGTCGACTTCAGACGTCGAATTCTTCCTTTTTCCTTCCTCTACCACCCTCTTCTTCCCCGCAGTTGGGGTAACCTCATCAACGGGCAATGGAGGAGCATCATAAGCAATGCCACTATGAGGAGTGATGGCATTCACATGTTCTCTCTGAATGGGTTGCCCTGGCAATTCCCCCTGACACCTCTGAGCATTAGTGCTTGCTAATTGTGCAACATGAGCCTCGAGAAGTTTGATGTGCTTCTCTTGGGCTCTTTGTGCTTCCTCATTAGCTCTTTGCATAGCTAGCATTTGTCGCTCTTGGGATCTTTGTGCCTCCTCATTAGCCTTTTGCATGCTCAACATCAGCTTCATGACTTCAGATATGGGAGGCTCTTGTGGGTTATTGTTTTGTGGAGGTGGGGTGTGGAAATTTTGTGAAGTTTGGAAGTTGTTGGGATGATGGAAGTTTTGTGGTGGTGGTCTTTGTAAATTTTGTGGGGTTTTATGGTAAGAGGATTTGGGATGGTTTTGTGGAGGTGGGGGTGATGGTTTTGTGGATTTTGGTAGTTATGTGGAGGGGGGAAATTTGGTTGTCTCTGTTGGAAGGCGTTTGCCTGCTCCATCTGAAGTTGACTGAACTGACAGTCATGCCCAAAGTGACCTTAAACACCACATAACTCGCAGTAAGATGAGGTAATGGGTGCTACGGCAGACATAGCATTGATACTCAAAGGAGGTGCTGCTGAGGAAGAGGAACTGAAGGTGTTAATTTGCTGAATCATCTTCGCTATCTGCGAAGTAAATAATGCTATGGCATCTACCTCCAGTACTTTCCTCGTGAGGCTGCGGGAAGTGGAATGATCATTGGCTGCGAGGTTTGGTAGAAACTCATAGCCTACATCCACTTCCTTGTCCAGAAAAACTCCTCCTGCAGACGAATCAACAGTACTCTTTGTCTGAGGCTGCAGACCATTGTAGAATGTTCGCGTCAAGAATCATTTGTCCATGTTGTGGTGTGGACACTCTCTCTATAAATCTCTAAATCTAGTCCACGCTTCCCGAAGTGTTTCATCAGGCTCTTGGGAAAACGTGGCTAGATTATTTCTGATTTCTGTTGTCTTTGTGGGTGGATAATACTCTCTCAGGAATGCAGCAGAAATCTCCGACCATTCAGACACTTTGATGTCATTGAACCACTTCTAAGCCCTGTCTCGAAGTGAAAACTCAAAAAGCATGACCTTCAATTGCTCAGGTGTGACCCCTTGATGCTTTACAGTTCGGCAGAGTTGTTGAAATCTCTGCAAATGATTGGTCGGATCTTCAGTAGGATGCCCACCAAACTGATTTTGCTAAACCATGCTGATGAGTCCAGGCTTAATCTCGAAATTGTTGGCAGCGATGGTGGGCATTGGTGGTCCAGTAGAAAGACCATCTGGGTTGGGCACCCCATACGAATTTAGTGATTTAGACATAACTGAACTCGAGGTGTCTGATCCAGAGGTGTTCAGCTGAACAGACTACTTTTCTCTCTGATTTTTCTTTCGAATCCGCCTAATTGTCCTAGTAAGATCGGGATCCGCTGGAATGGGGGAACCGTTTCTTTTAGACCTGGGCATATAAAAGAAACAAAAAGAAGTAGTAAAACGTACCTCAATTGGACCAATGAAGTTCCAATGAGGTACAGAGAAGTAGACCAAATAATCAAATAAAAACTTAGAAAACTAGCCGTCTCCCCGGCAACGGCGCTAAAATTTGATAGGATTTAGTCGTATCACCTATTCAAAGATAAACCTACAGTCCTCTAACTATGGTAGTCAATGGAAGCAGGGTCGAATCCACAGGGAGACAGAGTTTCTAAATTAATATTCAATCAGTTAGCTACTTCAGATGAATCAGGGAAGAATTAACTGAACTAAAGATTAAGCTAAGGAAGACAAATTAAACCGGGGAATTAACTATGGACTAAAAACCTAGGGTATTAGGTCGGTCCAACATGCTTATACCAATCAAGTAAGGTCAACTACTATCAAAACCTAAGTCAAGAATCAAGTGATTAGAGCATGTGTTGAGCTATGGTTAAGACTCAACACTCATAGTTCAACATACGCCGCATGTTCACTAACGTAATCAGAACTAGTGATATGTCCTAGGCCTCTAGTCGTAAGACGGATCTGTGCAAACAGCTATTAACCACAAGCAATCAATGAAATTGTACACTAACATTAATCAATAATTAAG
The DNA here is from genome assembly GCA_947645195.1 of Patellifolia procumbens. NCBI lineage: Eukaryota > Viridiplantae > Streptophyta > Magnoliopsida > Caryophyllales > Amaranthaceae > Patellifolia > Patellifolia procumbens. The sequence goes on from CANSGD010000145.1 coordinate 236,689, forward strand.
AACAAACCACATCACAATCACCCTAATCAAGCCATAGAAATTGATAGAAATCTAAATAACAATCATGGTATAAACATGGCTTCCCTATCTAACACCCTAGAAAGAGAACTACTCGCTCATAATTTAAATGACAATAACAAAACTAATTGGAAACCCGAATAATTGTATCATGAAGGATTAAATACTTAAGCGAAGCAATTAAGAATAATAAAAGAGATTAGAGTAGAGAAGAATACCAATTGACAGAAAGCAGGAACTTTTAGTGAAATCGAATAGGTTCAATCACCTTTTATCTAATCTAAAGTGTTTAAACTAAGCTAAGAACTATATGAAATAAACTAGAATAAAAGATGTAAAAAATATGTCCTCTAAAATAATGAGGAAAAGGTATTTATAATACCCCTCCAAGTCTAATTAAATGCGGAATAAAAAGATTAAAATCGCGTAAAAATACACGGGACCCGATCGGGCACAGGGCCACAAGATCGGGCCCATAGTGAATTTGGCAACTTCGTTTCCTTCAGCGTAGCAGCAGCACAGAAAGTGGGGGCAAAATTGGCCCAACCGATCGGGCCTGGGGACATTAGGTAACAACAATCAGCGAGTAACTTGGGTCAGCCACCCGATCGGGTAGGGCGGTCAGCACCCGATCGGGTCTGGGCACATGGATGCTCGCCCGATCGGGTCGGGCAAGCCTTGCCCGATCGGGTCCGCAACTTCTCTACCCGATCACAATATCTTCGCCCGATCGGGCCATTTTTGCCCGATAAGAGTACGGAAAACTCCTTTTTGACTCTTTGGCTCTCAATTCTCCACGTTTAGAGGTCTTGGGACCTCCTAAACTACCCATAAAGCTCGTGAGCCATCCTACATGCCTCGTAACATCTCGTAAAGCCGTGGTTGCTTCCAAATATCTCGGAAATAAAGAGAAAACTCCCTAAAACCTGCAATTCAACACTAAAATACTAAACCACAACTATATACGATAGTTAGCATAAAATAGCTCCGAAGAGCTCCAAATGACGCATAAATTAGCTTGTAAATAAGGGAGAAAAGTCTATATAAATACGTGATATCAAAAACCTTCTCCTTTGTCTTCCCTGTCTGTTCAGCTTCCTCAGATAAATCGACTTCAGACGTCGAATTCTTCTTTTTTTTCCTTCCTCTACCACCCTCTTCTTCCCCGCAGTTAGGGCAACATCATCAATTGGCATTGGGGGCCATCATAAGCAATGCCACTACAAATGATGGCATTCACGTGCTCTCTCTGAATGGGTTTCCCTGGAAATTCCCCTTGACGCCTCTGAGCACTAGTGCTTGCTAATTGTGCGATTTGAGTCTCGAGAAGTTTGATATGCTTCTCTTGGGCTCTTTGTGCTTCCTCGTTAGCTCTCTGCATAGCTAGCACTTGTCTCTCTTGAGCTCTTTGCGCCTCCTCATTAGTCTTTGATAGGCTAAAGTCGTATCACCTAATCAAAGATAAACCTAAGTCCTCTAACAATGGTAGTCAAGGGAAGTAGGGTCGAATCCACAGAGAGACGGAGTTCTAAGTTAATATTCAGCTAAAAAGCTACTTCAGACAAAAATCAGATAGAATTCAGCTGAACTAATAATTAACTACTAGAAAGCAATATAAAGATCGGAATTTAACTATGAATTAAGAGTCTAGGGAATTAGTTCGGTCCACCATGCTTATACCAATCAAAGGATCAAACAACTATCAGAACCTAGGTCGAGAATCGATAGATTAGAACACGTGTCAAGCTATGGTTAAGTCTCAACGTCCATAATTCAACATATGCAGCATGTTCACAAACATAATCAGAATTACTGGTGTGTACTAGGCCTGTAAAAGTAAGACGGATCTGTGCAAACGATTATTAACCTCAAGTAATCAAAGAAACTGCGCAATAACGTTAATTACTCAATAAGAACAAATCACACCATAACCTATCTCATCAAACCCTAGAAACTAATAGCAATTCAAATAATCATGGTATAAACATGGCTTCCCTCTCTAAATCCCTATAAATTGAACTACTCACTCATAATCGAATTAAAAACGACAAAACTAATATGAAACCCTAATAATTGCATCATGAATAAATAAACTAAGCAATTGAGAATAATAAAAGAGATTAGAGTAAGGAAGAATACCAATTGACAGAAAGCAGGAACTTTTATTGAAATCGGAATAGGTTCAATCACCTTTAAACTAATCTAAGTGTTTAAACTAAGCTAAGAACAATGAGGAATAAAACTAGAGTCTAAAGCAGTAAAAAGATGAATAAAAGATGTCTCTAAATAATGAGGAAAAAGGGTATTTATAATACCCCTCAAGTCCAATTAAAAACGGAAACAAACGACGAAGTTTCGCGATTTAAGCACCAGACCCGATCGGGCCCGAGCACAGTACCCGATCGGGTCCACACCCATTTCAGCAAACTTTGTTTGAGCTTTGATATAACAGCAGCGCAGCAACGACAGGCCAACTGGGCCTCCACCCGATCACACACCCGATCGGGTCGTGGATCGGGTTCCCAGCAAGCTTAGCGTTTGGCGTGTTGTGGCGTAGCAACAGCAGCAACCATAAAATGCAAAGGACCCGATTGGGTCGGGCGATGGGCACCCGATCGGGTCTGGGGACATGCTTCCTCGCCCGATCGGATCGGGCAACCCTCGCCCGATCGGGTCCGCAACATCTATACCCGATCAATATTTATTCGCCCAATTGGGCCATTTCTGCCCGATCAGTGCACGGAAACCTCCTTTTTTGACTCTTTGGCTCTCTAATCTTCACGTTCAGGGGTCTTGGGACCTCCTAAACTATCCTTAAAGCTCGTGAGCCATCCTACGTGCCTCGTAACATCTCGTAAAGCCGTGGTTGCTTCCAAATGGCTCGGGAATAAGGAGAAAACTCCATAAAACCTGCAATTCAACACTAAAACACGAAACCACAACTATATACGAAAGTTAGCACAAAATAGCTCCTAAGAGCTCCAATGACGCACAAATTAGCTTGTAAATAAGGGAGAAAACTCTATATAAATACGTGATATCAAACTCCCCCAAGCTAAACCTTTGCTTGTCCTCAAGCAAACAGCACATGAACATGGAATAGATTGCCTCACCCCAAAGATAAAAACAATTCAAAGCTCAAAACATTTTCAAGACTAAGAATCGTTCAAGCAGGCATAATTCAAGTTTGGCCAATCAAATCCATCCAACCACCAATTATTCAAGCAATTTATCAAACTCAAACATCCACAAGGGATACAAGTCCTGAAAAGGCTCTCACAAGGGTGTCACTCATCTCTATTTTGTGGCAGGCAAAGAATATGCCCGAACATTCGCCAACCCGACCATAAGTACCCTTCCCACTCACACTCTCATGTGTTTAAAAAGGTTCAATGACGCTCATCCTAGTCAAGTCGACTCAATTAGCAGAAATACTCTTTAACTTTGACAAACTGACTCGAAATCAATCAAATGAACAATGTAGACACAAGCTCAAGAGGACTTTATAGGGTTGTAATGGGGCTTAGGTGAGAGGTAGGGGATACTTTTGGGTAATGTGGTGGAAAAACCAAGAAAGGGGAAGCATAAATCATTCAAACAAGGCCTAAGGTGGCCTTCACAACTCCCAACAATCACCATAAAACCATGTAAAGTAACCCAACTCTCATAAATCAATGAAAAGCTCATAACAAACCCAATTTTCTAGCAATGGAGCGAATATTCCTTTATGAACGTACGCGAATGAAAGAACTAGAACTCTTTTGAATTTTCATTTCATTTTTCTTTCATTTTTCTGAACTTCATTCACGCAACTCTAAACTTGCTTTTTCTTCTCTCTTTCTCACTCTCAAATCACAGCAAATACAATTTTAATTTCCTCAAAAACCAAACTAAACCAACAAACCAATCTCAAACTCAACCCATATAAAAGCTCCCCCAAGCTAGGCTTGGAATAATATCAAGTGAAGGCTTTGGGCTCATAATAGGGGTTTAAGTAACACGAAACAAGTCATTAGGCTCAGCGGGGCTAAGGAGGATAAAAGTATATCAAAAACTCACTCTGAAGCTCAAGAATAAGACAAAAGAACGCCTCTATCACAGCAAATGCTACAAGTCATCGAAAATCAGACAAGTACGAAGTCAAAGTCAAGATCAATCCACTAAAGAGGAACTAACACACAAGAATAGACTGGATAATAATATGAATCCAATAGGCTACAAAGAGGCCTCACAGTCTAACCAATTCAGGTATGCAGCCCAAAGTGGTCTAATATAATCCAAAAATGCTCGAAATCATAGCAATCAAACATCAAATCGTAGCCTCAAGATCACAGATGCCCAGCTATCCAGAAAACAAAGTCAAATCATTTTCAAATAGAGCACAGCAAGGGGCACAGGGAGGCAACTAAACCAGTCATGGGAATCATATTTTTTTTATTTTTTCAGTATTTTTCGAAAGCAGAAAAACTATCCTAGAAAGCAGTAAAAGAGATAGTGAGTACAAACAGAACTCCTCCCCCAAGCTGAACTTGGCAGTGTCCTCAATGCCAAAAGGTGATAAGGACTATGCTAAGAGGAAAAACAATGTTAGTGCCCTCACTCTCGCTCACAAAAAGAAGAAAAAATAAAAAGAAAAGGAAGAGGGAAAGAAAAATACGAGTTGCCTCTCACACAGCGCTGATTTATAAAGGTCCCGGACGACCATAATTCGCCCTCTCTCAAATAGGAGGGGCGTGGCAGTGAGTGCCACCCTCATCAAATATCTTTCTTCTCCAAATCTTCTTGACTATGCCTCCAGACGGTGAGGCAACCTTAGGTGGAATTGGAACCTTCTCCACCCCTACTTCATCCAAAACCTTATCCCTGCAAAAAGATTGTTCAAGCATAGGTGCTTTAACAGCATTGGTTAGTTTAAACATCACTTTGTCATCACCAACACTAAGAGTTAAAGACCCAGACTTAACATCAATTACAGCACCAGCAGTACACAAAAATGGCCTACCCAAGATGATAGGAATCTGGGCATCCTCATCCATATCTAACACCACAAAATCAACAGGGATATAGAATTTCCCAACCCTAACAGGAACGTCCTCTAAAACACCTAGAGGGTATTTTATAGAACGATCCGCCATCTGTAAAGTGATTTGTGTGCATTTAAGTGCTCCCATGTTCAGTTTCTCAAAAACAGATAATGGCATAACAGAAACAGAAGCACCTAAATCACATAAAGCCTTGTCAATAAAAATCGGTCCAAGATGGCAGGGTATAGAAAAACTACCAGGATCTTTTAACTTTGGTGGGGTTTTATTTTGGATAAAAGCACGACACTCTTCAGTAAGAGCGACACGTTTTATCCCACCAAAGTCTCTTTTCCTAGTGATCATGTCTTTCAGAAATTTGGCATAAACAGGCACTTGGCCTGGGTAATTAAATCTGTGAATGAAATCGTTACCTCAAGGTTCTTGACCATGGCCAAGAACTTACCAAACTGCTGATCGACCTTGGACTGTTGCATCCTGTGAGGAAAAGGTAGCCTTGGTGTAAAAGGCATTTCAGAAACCTTCTCCTTTTTCTTCCCTGTCTGTTCAGCTTCTGCAGACAAATTGACTTCAGACGTCGAATTCTTCCTTTTTCCTTCCTCTACCACCCTCTTCTTCCCTGCAGTTGGGGTAACCTCATCAACGGGCACTAAAAGGGCATCATATGCAAGGCCACTACAAAGAGTGATGGCATTCACATGTTCTCTCTGAACCGGTTGCCCTGGCAATTCCCCCTGCCGCCTCTGAGCATTAGAGCTTGCTAATTGTGCAACTTGAGCCTCGAGAAGTTTGATGTGCTTCTCTTGGGCTCTTTGTGCTTCCTCATTAGATCTTTGCATGGCTAGCATCTGTCGCTCTTGGGCTCTTTGTGCCTCCTCATTTGCCTTTTGCATGCTTAACATCAGTTTCATCACTTCAGATATGGGAGGCTCTTGTGGGTTGTTGTTGTGTGGAGTTTGGAAATTATTGTGGTTGTGGATGTTTTGTGATGGGGGTCTTTGAAAATTTTGTGGGGCTTGGTAGTAAGAGGGTTTGGGATGGTTTTGTGGATGTGGAGGATGGTGGTTTTGTGGGTTTTGGTAGCTATGTGGAGGTTGGAAATTTTGTGGTCTCTGCTGGAAGGCATTTGCTTGCTCCATCTGAAGTTGACTGAACTGACAGTCATGCCCAAAGTGATCCTGAACACCACATACCTCGCAGTAAGATGAGGTAATGGGTGCTATGGAAGACATAGCATTATTGCTCATAGGCGGAGGTGTCGAACTAGAAGACTTCATTAGCTGCTGAGTTAGTTGCCCCATCTGAGATGTAAGCAATGAAATAGCGTCAACTTCAAGTACCTTCTTAGTCAAACTCCTAGATGATGAATGGTCATTGGCTGCAAGATTTGATATGAATTCATAACCCTCATCAACTGCCTTGTCTAAAAACACTCCTCCTGCAGACGAATCAACAATACACTTCGTCTGAGGCTGCAGACCATGGTAGAATGTCTGCGTCAAGAACCATTTGTCCATATTGTGGTGTGGACACTCTCTCTGTAGATCTCTAAACCTAGCCCACGCTACCCGTAATGTTTCATTAGGCTCTTGGGAAAACGTAGCCAGTTTATTTCTGATTTCTGCTGTTTTAGTGGGTGGGTAATACTCTCTCAGAAATGCAGCAGAAATCTCACTCCATTCTTTTTCCTTCACATCATTCAACCATTTCTGGGCTCTGTCTCTCAGTGAAAACTCGAACAACATGACTTTGAGTTGATCTGGAGTGACGCCGGCATGTTTAACGGTTCGACAAAGTTGTTGAAACCGTTGCAGATGATTTGCCGAATCTTCAGTAGGATGCCCACCAAACTGATTTTGCTGGACCATGCTGATGAGTCCAGGCTTAATCTCAAATTTTGCCGCGGCAATGGTGGGCATGGTAGGTCCAGTGGAGAGACCATCTGGGTTGGGCACCCCATATGACTTCAGTGACTTTGACATGACTGAACTCAAGGTGTCTGTTCCAGAGGTGTTCAGCTGAACATACTGCTTTTCTTTCTGCTTTATCTTTCGGATCCGCCTGACTGTCCTAGTAAGATCGGGGTCCGCTGGAATGGGGGAACCGTTTCTTTAAGACCTGGCATACAAAAGAAACAAAAAGCAGCAATAAAACGTACCTCAATTGGAACAATGAAGTCCCAAAGAGGTACAAAGAAGTAGACCAAATAATCAAATCAAAACTTAGAAAACTAGCCCTCTCCCCGGCAACGGCGCCAAAATTTGATAGGCTAAAGTCGTATCACCTAATCAAAGATAAACCTAAGTCCTCTAACAATGGTAGTCAAGGGAAGTAGGGTCGAATCCACAGAGAGACGGAGTTCTAAGTTAATATTCAGCTAAAAAGCTACTTCAGACAAAAATCAGATAGAATTCAGCTGAACTAATAATTAACTACTAGAAAGCAATATAAAGATCGGAATTTAACTATGAATTAAGAGTCTAGGGAATTAGTTCGGTCCACCATGCTTATACCAATCAAAGGATCAAACAACTATCAGAACCTAGGTCGAGAATCGATAGATTAGAACACGTGTCAAGCTATGGTTAAGTCTCAACGTCCATAATTCAACATATGCAGCATGTTCACAAACATAATCAGAATTACTGGTGTGTACTAGGCCTCTAAAAGTAAGACGGATCTGTGCAAACGATTATTAACCTCAAGTAATCAAAGAAACTGCGCAATAACGTTAATTACTCAATAAGAACAAATCACACCATAACCTATCTCATCAAACCCTAGAAACTAATAGCAATTCAAATAATCATGGTATAAACATGGCTTCCCTCTCTAAATCCCTATAAATTGAACTACTCACTCATAATCGAATAAAAACGACAAAACTAATATGAAACCCTAATAATTGCATCATGAATAAATAAACTAAGCAATTGAGAATAATAAAAGAGATTAGAGTAAGGAAGAATACCAATTGACAGAAAGCAGGAACTTTTATTGAAATCGGAATAGGTTCAATCACCTTTAAACTAATCTAAGTGTTTAAACTAAGCTAAGAACAATGAGGAATAAAACTAGAGTCTAAAGCAGTAAAAAGATGAATAAAAGATGTCTCTAAATAATGAGTAAAAAGGGTATTTATAATACCCCTCAAGTCCAATTAAAAACGGAAACAAACGACGAAGTTTCGCGATTTAAGCACCAGACCCGATCGGGCCCGAGCACAGTACCCGATCGGGTCCACACCCATTTCAGCAAACTTTGTTTGAGCTTTGATATAACAGCAGCGCAGCAACGACAGGCCAACTGGGCCTCCACCCGATCACACACCCGATCGGGTCGTGGATCGGGTTCCCAGCAAGCTTAGCGTTTGGCGTGTTGTGGCGTAGCAGCAGCAGCAACCATAAAATGCAAATTACCCGATTGGGTCGGGCGGTGGGCACCTGATCGGGTCTGGGGACACGCTTCCTCGCCCGATCGGATCGGGCAACCCTCGCCCGATCGGGTCCGCAACATCTATACCCGATCAATATTTATTCGCCCGATCGGGCCATTTCTGCCCGATCAGTGCACGGAAACCTCCTTTTTTACTCTTTGGCTCTCTAATCTTCACGTTTAGGGGTCTTGGAACCTCCTAAACTATCCTTAAAGCTCGTGAGCCATCCTACGTGCCTCGTAACTTCTCGTAAAGCCGTGGTTGCTTCCAAATGGCTCGGGAATAAGGAGAAAACTCCATAAAACCTGCAATTCAACACTAAAACACGAAACCACAACTATATACGAAAGTTAGCACAAAATAGCTCCCAAGAGTTCCAATGACGCACAAATTAGCTTGTAAATAAGGGAGAAAACTCTATATAAATACGTGATATCAGTCTTTTGCATGCTTAACATCAGCTTCACACTGCAGACATGGAAGGCTCTTGTGGGTTATTGTTTTGTGGAGGTGTGGTGTGAAAATTTTATGGAGCTTGGAAGTTATTGGGGTTATGGAAGTTTTATGGTGGGGTTGAAAATTTTGTGGGGTTTGATAGTATGAGGGTTTAGGATGGTTTTGTGGAGGTGGAGGTTGATGGTTTTGTGGGTTTTGGTAGTTATGTGGAGGGGGGAAGTTTGGTTGTCTATGTTGAAAGGCGTTTGCCTGCTCCATCTGAAGTTGACTGAACTGACAATCATGCCCAAAATGACCCTGAACACCACATACCTCGCAGTAAGATGAGGTAATGGGTGCTACGACAGACATAGCATTAATACTCAAGGTAGGTGTTGTCGAGGAAGAGGATTTAAAGGTGTCAATCTGCTGGCTCAGCTTCTCTATCTGCAAGTCAATAATGCAATGACATCTACCTCCAATACTTTCCTCGTGAGGCTGCGGGAAGTGGAATGATCATTGGCTGCAAGGTTTGCTAGAAAATCATAGCCTACATCCACTTCCTTATCAAGAAAAACTCCTCCCACAGACGAGTCAACTATACTCTTCGTCTGAGGCTGCAGACCATTGTAAAATGTCTGCATCAAGAACCATTTGTCCATGTTGTGATGCGGACACTCTCTCTGTAAATCTCTGAACCTAGCCCACGCTTCCCGTAATGGTTCATCAGGCTCTTGGGAAAACGTGGCTAGTTTGTTTCTGATTTCTGTTGTCTTTGTAGGTGGATAGTACTCTCTCAGAAACGCAGCTGAAATCTCACTCCATTCAGTTTCCTTCACGTCGTTCAACCACTTCTGGGCTCTATCTCTCAATCAAAACTCAAACAACATGACCTTTAGTTGATTTGGAGTGACGCCGGCATGTTTGACGGTTCGACAAAGCTGTTGAAACCGCTGCAGCTGATTTGCCAGGTCTTCAGTAGGATGCCCACCAAACTGATTTTGCTGAACCATGCTGATGAGTCCAGGCTTAATTTCGAAATTCGTTGCGGCGATGGTGGGCATAGTAGGTCCAGTGGAGAGATCATCTGGGTTGGGCACCCCATATGACTTCAGTGATTTAGACATAACTGAACTCGATTTGTCTGATCCAGAGGTGTTCAGATGAATAGACTGCTTTTCTCTCAGAATTTTCTTTCGAAGTTGTCTAAGTGTCTTTGTCAAATCGGGATCCTCTGGAATGAGGGTACCTTTTCTTCGAGACCTGGGCATAGAAAAGAAACAAAAAGAAGCAGTAAAACGTACCTCAATTGAAACAAGGAAGTTCCAATGAGGCACAGAGAACTAGACCAAATAACCAAACAAAAACTTAGAAAACTAGCTGTCTCCCTGACAACGGCGCCAAAATTTGACAGGCTAAAGTCGTATCGCCTAATCAAAGATAAACCTAAGTCCTCTAACAATGGAAGTCAAGGGAAGTACGGTCGAATCCACAGAGAGACGGAGTTCTAAGTTAATATCCAGCCAAAAAGCTACTTCAGACAAGATCAGATAAGCAATAGCTGAACTACTAATTAAATACTAGAAAGCAATATAAAATGGATTTTACTCTATGAAATAAAGGCCTAGGGAATTAGTTCGGTCTTCAATGCTTATACCAATCAAAGGATCAAACAATTATCAGAACCTAGGTCAAGAATCGAAAGATTAGAGCACGTGTCAAGCTATGGTTAAGTCTCAACGCTCATAATTCAACATACGCCGCATATTCACTAACGTAATCTGAATTACTGATGTGTACTAGGCCTCTAAAAGTAAGACGGATTTGTGCAAATAATTATTAACCTCAAGCAATCAATGAAACTGCGCAATAACTTTAATTACTCAATAAGAACAAATCACACCATAATCAATCTAAACAAGACCTAGAAACTAATAGTAATTCAAAAGTAATTCATGGTATAAACATGGTTTTCCTCCCTAAATCCCTAGAAATTAGACTACTCACTCATAATTGAATTAACAATAACAAATCTAATATGAAACCCTAATATTTGCATCATGAAATAAATAAACAATCAAACTAAGCAATTAAGAAATAACTAAAGAGATTAAGGGAGAAGAATAATACCAATGGACGGAAATCTATAACCTTTATTGAAATAAATTCAAGGTTCAATCACCTTTTGAATTAATCTGAAGTGTTTAACTAAGAAAGCAAATTAAAATACTAAAACTAATTGAATGCTAAAAAATAATGCTCTCCCCTAAATATTAAAATTAAAGCTAAATTAATGGTCCTCCACTAATAGTCTAATACTAAGACTAACGCTCATTAATCCCCCCTCAATTAAATCTCCCTAAAACTATTTATACTAAGCTGCTCCCTCCAAATAAAAGAGGTGAAACAAAACACAGCCATCACGTAGTGGGCCCCGCCTCCTCTTGCACGCAAACCAAGCCCACAATTAAATCCTTCGCAAATCAGCAGCATTAATGACACATTTTGGACCACTCGTTTTCTAGATGTCAAATTATTAGCAAAATTGGGTCTAACGGAAGATTTTAAAGATTTCATGAAAATTGTGGTATGGAATCCTTGTATAATGTGCATGTTAATTGTTGGTCCTATAGAATTTCTAAGTTTACTACAAGAGGGGGGTGAATTGTAGTAAAGACTATTGTGGGGTATTTTTGCAGAATTAACAAGTTAAAATGAAATAAAGAGAAGTTAAAATAAAGAACACTAGAACTGATTTTAAACAAGATCTTATTCCTATTTTCTCTGGGAATAAATCTTGTCGTTTTATTTATAATAGTAACATACACCCTATTATAAACAGCAACTCACTGTGTTCCTCTAGGAACTGGTTCCCAGTCACCTTATTCCCCCTGAACACGTGACTTTCTCTCTTGACTTCACTCGAAGTCTTCTCTTTCTCTTTCCTCTCTTTCTCTCTTGAATGTAGAAATTTTCTCACAAAATTTCACTCACCCCAACTCAGATTAATGGAATACAATGAATTGTTGAAGAGAATAAAACCGAAATAACTTTCTAACATATTTACACAATTATCGTGGAAAGTCTTAAGAACTAAAATTGAATTCTTCTTAATTTATATAGCTGTGATGAATCTTCAACGGTCTTCTTCAGCTTCTTTGTAGTGGACGCAAGTTTTTAGGCATTATCTTCCACCTTCAGAGCCGTTATGGACCATGTTAAGGCCACGTTCCATGATCGTGTGTTTGCACGGTTTGAATGAGTCTTCGAGTCTTCCACGATCTTCTCAGCAGCTCTTGACTTAGCCTTTGACAATTAGGATATATGTTTGATATGCGGTTAGCTGAGATCATGGCCCCTAGAATCTAGGACCTCAACCCATCAATTCAGCCACGCATTATCGTCAGCTCTTCAACGTCTATTTTCCTGTAAACCATTAACAAACTCAACTAATATTATGGAATCCAATATTCCATAATATTAGAATATTAATTCTACACAAAATAACTAAATATTCTATTTTCCTAAACAACTTAATTTTGGTTATAATTAAACCAATTCTCCATAAGTTTATTTTAGGCAAAATAAAATAAATAATTAAATAAAACTATATAAATAATTATATAAATAAAAACTAATTAAAAATTAAGTTAAAAACTAGAGTTTTTTGTCAGAAACAACCTTTTATAATCACTTTTTTGCGAAAAACAACCTTTTAAATTATTTTTTTGCAACTTACAACCTAAAACCTAAATTTTTTTGCAAAATGAAACCTTTTTCTAATTTCCGTCATTGATCGTTAGTTTTAGACCGTTGACCGTTAGTTTCCACCCCGACACCACCACTACCCCACCCGAGACCACCCCAAAACCACCCCCTACCCGAAACCACCCCAAAACCGGCCAAGCCCACCCAAAACCACCTTAAAACCACCCTAGAACCCGAAACCACCCCAGTTTCAGCCCACAGTCACAGCCATTCGGGTTAGGGTGGGTGGTGGTTTTGGGGTGTATTTGGGGTGTTTTCGGGTGGTGGCGGGGTGGTTTGGGGTGGAAACTAACGGTCAATTAACGCTCAATGACGGAAATTATAAAAAGGTTTCATTTCGCAAAAAATTTTAGGTTTTAGGTTGAAAGTTGCAAAAGAAATTTTAAAAGGTTGTTTTTCGCAAAAAAGTGATTATAAAAGGTTGTTTCTGACAAAAAAAGTCTAAAAACTATTCATTTGTCATCATCAAAATAACGAGTACAACAATATTCCCCCTTTTTGATGATGGCAAATAAGTTGGCAAAAAAAAAATCTATCCTAAGTCTAAGTCTAAAGTAAAGTCTAAAACAAAAAGTCTACAGCTAAGTCTAAACTCAATTTGGACTAGGAATTGGATCCACTAGAAACAGAGACAATCAGAAAGGCTCTAGGAACTAAGTCAGACCAGAAATGTTTTTAGATAGCCAACTAGTCTTTTCCCCCTTTTGTTATCATCAAAACTAAGTTATGTCCCTGCAGCACTAAAGAGTCAACAGTCTAGGCATCAATTAAAGTAGCTCAAACAGTCATCGCATAATATTAGCCATCCAAACACAAGTAAGTACGAAAATAAAAAGCATGTGCAAGCAAAAAGGATCAGATTGAGCATATCGCAAGAGCAAGGAAAGAAGAGTTTAGAATGATCTGTGTCAAAAGAAGACACGCAAAAAGGAGAAAAAAATTGTTCAACCAGATATTACAAACCCCAAAAAAATTATCCAGTAAATTATTGTTTAAAGAGAGGGGGGAAATTATGGTTTGGGGCGTTTGAAGATGTTGGAGACAACGGAGTCTATCTTGGAAATCACTGCATCCACCTTGTTCCTGATCCCCGTGTCTGCCTGCTTGATGGCGGCTAGAGTCTCCTGCTGTTGTGTATCAAGAGTAGAAACTGACTTCTCCAGGACATTGATCCTTGTGTGCATAAGTGTTAGAGACTCCCTAATTTCCCTCAGAATCCCATGAAGTCCAGTGGTAGATTTGAGAGGAAAATCCACAGCAGTTGAAGGAACCTGATCCTCATCCAGATTGATCGTTTCAGCATGACCCGGATCCTGGTCCTTAAGAGACTTACCCCCAGCCAGTCTCTAGCTCTTCCTAACAGATCCCCCACCAGCTTCCTCAAATAATTTTCTTTTTTTCCCTGCCTCAGGCTTAGTCACAGTAGCCTCTCCCTCAAATTCCAACTTTCCACCAACCACCCTCAAGCTAAGTCTAGTCAGCGTCTCCTTGGTCAAGTAATTTTCAGGTTCAAGGGTGAAAGAAGGGCTGTCAGACAATTTCACATTATTTTTCTTTAAAATTGTGGTGATTAGATTTTCATATCCCACCTTGGTATTATGGGATAGGCAATAGGAAAGGTGAGAGAGCATAAGAGCGGGAAAGTTTATCTTGATATTCTTTGCTAAACAGTACATTATTGAGAGGTCCATTAGATTAGCTTGGGTTCTCTTGGAAGATCGGGGTAAAACAAAACGCCAAACAAACTGAAACAAAAGTTTGTGAAAGGGAGAGAGATCTTTTTGGTCAATGAACATAGAGTTAGGGTTTCCTTGAAAAAACTGAAGAATTTTTTCATTTGAGACCCCATTGATGTTTAGTTTGCCCTTACCTTTAACATACTCCTGGTACCCATCTGAAGGTACTTCAAACCATTCACTCAATTTCTTTTCAGTAAAGGTGACCACACATCCATTCACTAAGATTACACACACTCCCTCTGTTTTATTGAAATTCTCACTGAAGGAACTCATCTCTTCCTCATATAATCCCTCATCTACACAGACTAACTTCATCCATTTTTGAAACTTTAACAAACTCAGAAATTCATTCCATTTTACTTTCTTGCACCATGCAAGATCAACACAGCATCCGACAATAAATTGAGAGGATTTTGATTGCTTACCCCTTTTTGTGAGAATCTGAAGGTCTCTCCCCTGACTGCTTTCTTGATCCTCGTCATCGTCCTCAGGCTTGGGAGATGCCGCTTTAGTGTCAGAAATGGGTTCTTGAGAATGTGTGGAATCGTCTTTCAGATTCGAAGATTCTTGGTCACTTTGCTAGTCCATGGAGGGTGTTTTTTCGGCTGGGTAATTTTCTTGAGGTTCAGAGGTTGCCTTTTTGGGTGCCATGGGAGAGAGAGAGAGTGTGAAGAATGTAGAGAGATGAAGGAGAGAGAAGATGAACAGTGAGAGGTGAAGTGGGTCAGGAAAAATTGTCAGTGAAGTGAAGTGTTGGGTTTTTATTGTAATGATGAGGCGTAATGAGTTGAAGGTGAAGAGGTGTGATTTGACTGGGTACGGTTTGGGTAAAAGTGTTTCATTTATTGTTTCCCCTCTTTAAATTAAATAAACTGAATTTGATTTTGAGTAAATAATTTGGTTGATACAGTGAATCAGAGAAGTCATAATGAGAGGAGGAGAGAGAATAAAAATGTGGAAAAAGAAAAATTAGCTCTTGTGTACACGGACCCTTTTTAAACTATACAAGCTATTTTAGTTTACGTACTCTATATATGTGCATGAACAATAAGGATAATATTTAAAGACAAATTTGAGTCCTTAGACATGACCCTAGGTGTATGAAATTTAATTCATGAAGATTGCAGGACACTCTTAGAAATGACTAGTACATAGGGTTCAAATTTTATAGGCCATTTTATACAATTCTGATCATTCCTAGTTCCAAGCGAATCTTTTCAAATCTGTCCCTAGATAATGGTTTGGTAAAAATGTCAGCAATTTGATTTTCTGTAGGGCAAAATTCAACTTTGACTAAGCCAGTGCTGTCTGATGTGAATGTGCTTGACCCTTGAGTGGTGAACTGGGTCCTTGGATATACATATGGCACTGGTATTATCACAAAAGATTGGAACACATTTAAACTTAATACCAAAATCACGTACCTGTTGTTTGATCCATAAGACTTGGGAACAACATGCAGCAGCAGCCACATATTCAGCTTTAGCAGTTGACAAGGCAATTGTATGTTGTTTCTTGGATCCCCAAGAGACTAAGCTTGTTCCTAGGAACTGGGCAGTTCCTGAGGTACTTTTTCGATTCACCAAATCTCCAGCATAGTCAGCATCAGAGTAGCTAACTAGGTCAAATGTATCACTACGAGGATAGAGCAAACAGAGATCGTCACTTCCTTTCAAATACCTAAGGATCCTCTTGACAACTATCAAGTGGGATTCCTTTGGATTTGATTGGAACCTATCACATAGACCAACACTGAATGAAATATCAGGCCTACTTGCAGTTAAATAAAGAAGAGATCCAATCATACCTCTGTATAATTTTTGATCTACTGATTTACCGTTTTGATCTTCATCCAACCTTGTTCCAGCTCCTATAGGAGTATGGTTGGTTTTGGCTTGTTCCATTCCATATTTCTTTAGCAATTCCTTAACATATTTTTGCTGATGGATCATTGTTCGTCTTTTAGTTTGCTTGATTTGCAAACCAAGAAAGAAGTTCAATTCTCCCATCATGCTCACTTCAAATTCACTGCTCATTAAGTCAGCAAAACTCTTGCACAGAGAATCATTAGTAGCACCAAATATAATATCATCAACATAAATTTGTACTACTAAAATGTCTGTTCCTTTTGATTGAAGGAACAAGGTTCTATCAACTTTGCCTCTAACAAAATTATGAGCAAGTAAGAATTTAGAAAGTCTTTCATACCAAGATCTAGGAGCTTGTTTCAGCCCATATAAGGCTTTATCTAGCTTATAGACCTGGTTTGGTAGATCAGGATTTTCAAATCCTGGAGGTTGTTCCACATAGACGTCTTCCAATAGATATCCATTTAAAAATGCACATTTAACGTCCATCTGGTACAACCTAAATCCCATAAAAGCTGCAAATGATACTAAAATTCTTATTGCTTCTATTCTAGCTACTGGAGCAAAGGTTTCATCAAAGTCAATACCTTCTTGTTGGTTGTAGCCTTTTGCTACGAGTCTGGCCTTGTTTCTGATAACTGTGCCATATTCATCTAGCATGTTCCTGAAGACCCATTTTAACCTAATTACCTTCTGATTCTTGGGTTTGGGCTCCAAGTGCCATACATTGTTCCTCTAAAATTCATTCAGTTCCTCTTGCATGGCATTTATCCAGTCAGAGTCTAGCATTGCTTCATTGTGGTCTCGAGGTTCTATCATAGATAGGAACGCTTGAAAGGAACAAAAGTTTCTAAGTTGAGATCTTGTTTGAGTTCCCTTCTCACTGTCGCTAATGATCAGCTCTAGTGGATGTGACTTTTAGTGCCTCCAAGATTTTGGTTCAAATCTTCTTTTTCTTGTTCCTTCAACTTGATGTTCTTCAGTTTGTTCCTGTTCAATCCTAGATTGTAGCTCGTCCAGCCTAACAGGATTGGTGAAACTGGGTTGCATTTATTGTTCCTTCATTTACCTGTTCCTCGTTAGGAACAGGCTCAGGAACGGTTAGTTCATTTTCAGGAATATGTTTCTTAACTGTTCCTGCATGAGTCAGTTCCTCCTCAACATTATCAGTCTCTTGAGGATGAGTTAGCCCAATTTCAAAATCATTTTCATAACTTGATTCCTGCAATGAGTCAGTTTCATCAAAGATAATATGGACACTTTCCTCTACGCACATAGTTCTCTTATTAGAAACTCTGTATGCTTTACTATTTAAAGCATATCCTATAAAGACAGCTTCATCACTTCTAGCATCAAATTTGCCTAAATTGTTTTTACCATTGTTGTGTACAAAACATCTACATCCAAAGACTCTAAAGTAAGAGATATTTGGTTTTCTTCCTTTGAACAGTTCATAAGGAGTTTTCTTGGTGATGGGTCTTAGCATGACCCTGTTGATGATGTAACCTGCAGTGTTCACAGCTTCTGCCCAAAAATTCTTTGGAAGATTGCTTGATATAAGCATTGTTCTAGCCATATCCTCCAGAGTCCGGTTCTTTCTTTCAACTACACCATTTTGTTGTGGTGTTCTTGGGGCAGAGAAGTTGTGATCTAATCCTTCATTACTGCAAAAATCATCAAACTTGGAGTTTTCAAACTCCGTAGCATGGTCAGATCTTAGGTGTTTCAATTTGAAACCACTTATCCTTTGAACTTTCTTAGCAAATGAAATAAATTCATCAAACGTTTCATCCTTGCTATGAAGGAAGATTACCCACGTAAATCTAGAAAATAGCCAAGACGGGCGTGTCAATATTTACACGGCCGTGTTTACCTGCTCTTCTCAAATCAGCAAAAGGCAGCTTGGAAACTGCTCGTGGGAAAAAAGACAGGACACGCCCGTGTCCTCTTTAGAACCCTGATATATTGATTTCTTATAGAGTTTTTCCCTTCCTTTACAAGCTAAATTGTGCGGTATTGACGCTCTTAGGAGCTATTTATGCTAACTATTTCGATATAGTTGTGGTTTGTCTGTTTCATATCGTTTTGCAGGTTTTAGGGAAAAACTCCCTATTTACTTGGCGTTTTGATCACCACACTATAGCGGAAGTTTATGAGGCATGTAGGCGGTCTCGAGGTTGCATTTGAGCCCCCCTTGAAGAAGGATTTTTGATGATACTTAGCGTCTGAAGCCAAGTATAGAGCCAGCCAGAGAAAGGCTCAGCCCGATCGGGTCGGGCAACCACCGCCCCATCGGGTACGATCTTCTACAGCAAAATATTCAGATTCTCCTCCTGATCGGGTAGCCTTGCCCGATCCCATCGGGCGGACCTTTACTAAGGCATTTGCTGAAGTTTTGAAGACCATGGAGAGTAGGCTTCACCCGATGGCATCGGGCAGCCTTGCCCGATCGGGTGCTGGTGTTGCGGCCCCGATCGGGTGCTCATCGCCCGATCTCATTGGGTGCACACATTATTGCTGCTACTGGATTATTGTTCCCAGGCCCGATCGGGGGGGCCTATGCCCGATCGGGTGGAAGACACGGAGGACGCGATTTGCGTCTTTTCCCATTCTATCTTATTGTTTTCCTAGAACACTATAAATACTTTTTAGCTTATTTTTACATGTATCTTTTATTATCTTGAACAATTAGAGATCTCTTAAAGTTAGTTTTCATTAGTTTCAATTGTAGAGGAGATCGAACCTTGATTCAATTCAATTAAAGTTATTGCTTTCTGTCAAATTGGTAATCTTCTTTCTTATTGCTTTATTATTATTTCTTGATTGTTCTAGTTTAATTATTGATTATTCAATTAGTTCATGATGCAATTCTTAGGGTTTCCAATTAGTTTCGTTATTGTCAATTCGATCATGTCTGAGTAGTTCTATTTCTAGGGTGTTAGATAGGGAAGCCATGTTTATACCATGATTGTTGTTTAGATTCTTATCGATTTCTAGGGCTTCATTAGAGTGATTGTGGTGTGGTTTGCTCTTGATTAGTGATTAATGTTAGTGGCCAATTTCATTGATTACTTATGGTTAATAGTTGTTTGCACAGATCCGTCTTACGATTAGCGGCCTAGGACACATCAGTAGTTCTTATTACGTTAGTGAACATACGGCGTATGTCGAACTATGAGCGTTGAGACTTAACCATAACTCAGCACGTGCTCTAATCCTTCGATTCTTGACTTAGGTTTCAATAGTGGTTGATCCTATTTGATTGGTATAAGCATGGTGGACCGACCTAATACCCTAGGCTTTTATTCCATAGTTAAATCCTCAGTTTAATTCTCGTCTTCCTTAGTTTAATTATTAGTTCAGTTAATCTTCTCTGATTTCATCTTAAGTAGTTAGTTGGTTGAATATTAATATAGAAACTCTGTCTCCCTGCGGATTCGACCCTGTTTCCATCGACTACCATTGTTAGAGGACTGTAGGAATTATCTTTGAATAGGTGATACGACTTTAGCCTATCAAACGCCAAGTCAGTCAGCAACATAAGCTTTCACTGCTTCCTTCATCAAAAGGCTACACGGCCGTGTCAAAGACAACACGACCGTGTAGACCTGCTTCTACGCACTTCCAAGGCAAGGCCTCGACCAAAAGTCTTCCAACGACCAAAAGACTTCAAAAACCTGCTAGTTAGCCTGAAAATCATCCAAAAACAACTAAACGGGTGATGAAGAGACAATATGAACCAATGGTGACTAAAATGCTCTATTCTACATGCAAAGACGCTAAAAATGATGCATGATTAAGCACAATAAAATGCTTATAAAAGACGCTAAATATGATGCATGATTAAGCACAATTAAGTACTTATAAAAGACGCTAAAAATGATGCATGATTAAGCACAATAAAGTGCTTATCAAAGACACAAAAAATTTCCCAAAATTAACAGTTTCGGAATTAATTAATTTACTTCATTCCGTGGATCAGAGGAGGATCATGAGAAATGAAGATGGTGAAATCAAAGGAGAAAGGGCCTTTATAGCCAAGTCCTCTTATTGCAAAGGAAACGGCAAAATAGTCAACTGCACTCATTGTCACAGAGATGGTCATAAGGTAGCTGATTGTTGGCACAAAGGCAAGCCACAATGTTTCAATTGAAAATAATTTGGACATTTGGCAAAAAATTGCATATTTAAAAAGGAAGAACATAGTAGCATGGCACAAGTGGCGGTGGAAGAAACATTGTTTTAGAGTAATTGATGAGAAGTGCATCATGGAGAGAAGTGCTCCAAAACTCTAAATATAGATGTTGGTGAGAAGTGCATCATGGAGCGAAGCAACGAAAATCGATGGTGATGGGATGTGCATTACGGTGGAGGGAATTACTTCACTAATCATTAGCAAATTTTAAAAAATGTAACTTTGAATTAAGGGGGTATGTTGGAAACTTAAGTTGGTAATTCAAAGTTGGTTATTAGCTTTTATTATATTTTAGCACTCTCAGTTAGTGGTTAGTAGTTAGTTCCTATTTTTTAGTAATGCCCACGTTCTACTCCATTATCTTAGCAAACATTGTAATCTTGCCTTAAATAAGGGAACTTTAATTCCATTAATCAAATGCACTTAAATATGTCGTACTTTCTTAATTTCAACATGTTTCTGCAGCTTCGACATTTTTCATTAAAATTAAAGACCCAGATTGAGGTACCTTTGTTTTCAGCGGGGCCAACTGTTCCTAAACCACCTTCTGGTAAACTAGATGAAAAATGGAATATGGTTGATTATATTCCCGGAAAAATCAGTAATCTTTTGCAATTTCGGAAGTGAAAAATACTCACAAAATGATCAAATTAAGGAGCTTACACTTGGGTTAAAACTCACTAGTTTGCCATTTTTCTTGGTATTGGATTTCGGGGTTAGTATAATTGAAGCAGAGAATAAGTTAGAAGCATCATTACCAGAAGACTTCAAAGACAAGGTGAATGACAGAGGAGTTGTGCGAATAGGGTGGGTGCAGCGACATCACATTTTAGCACATAGTAGTTTGGGATGATATCTTAATCATTCAGGGTTTTGTTCTGTAATTAAAGGTAGTTTTCGAGAGGATAACAGACTAGAGAGTGTGGAGAGACGGTGGCTGGTAGGTTAGACAACTTCAGGGTGTGGGATTGAGTGAGAGGATGTTGTCATGGAGAACATTGCGAGAGAATATTTTTTACTTAGTATTATTATTATTATTTGAGATGTAAATTTTAAAATTTTCAATAGAGGAGTGACATGTGTCACTTTAACCTGTTAAAAAGGTAACATGTAGTGGTAACTAGTTTTGACTTGTTAAAAGCGGAGGGGTATACAAGGTTTACTTATTCCTGGAATATCTTAAGGTTGACTTGTTAGAAGCGGTCAACGCAAAATTTATTTATTGTTGACAATTTTCCTGATTTAAAAACTAATATTATTTATTTAGTTAATTATATTATAATATTTTAATGGAGTAATTATAAGAAATATGAAGCATAATTCTTTAGCGAGTTCAAGTTATTAGTATTTTAATACGGTATCTATTTAGTAGTTAAATTACATTTTGAAAAACATATATAAGTGTTTAATGTCTATACATATATAGTAGGAGAGGATTTTAAGATAGTCCGAAAAAATAAAATAGATTAGAGAGATTAGATTGAATTAAGAAAAAGGAAAAACAAAGGGGATTAATTCTTAAGAAGAATTAGGGAAGGGAGAAATAGAAGGAAAAACAGAGGAAAAGGGAAAGAGGGAAATCGAAGAAAGCTCAGGAAAGAAGAAAGATAAGGTTGAGGAGGATGCATTTTTTCTTCAACCGGTGCTGGTGGGCTCATAGATATAGACATATAAAAAGCTAGAACATAATTGTTGGTTGCTTAGGGAAGAACCAATCGGCGCTGATGAATGCGATAACTAGCAGTTTCCGGCAACCACAACCATCACGGTCGCCATCGTGAGAGGTTCTCGAGTAGCAAAGGGAGAAGGGCGGAAAATGGCTCTTTCCCTGGTTTTCTCTCGAGCATTTAGGGCTCATTTTACGGTTGATTTCCTAGTTGTCTTTCTTTCTCAATCATCCTTATTAGTGTGTAAGTTGAATTCTTAGTTTAATTTCATTGCTTCGCAAGTTTATGTAATAAGCGTGCAAGGAATTTATATGTGCTTTTACCTAAAGTACCAAAAATTTAATCTAAAATCTAAAATTCTTAATCCAACCAACTATATTTCTTTTGGACTAGAAAGGAAAGTTTTGCACAATACAAGAGATTGAGTTCTAATTTGTGATCAATAACTTGTGACTGGACCACAAAGCTATCCAGATTAACTCCATTCTTTTAAGTTCTAGACATGCCAAGAGAAGAAATAAATAGTTTAGTAAATTAAGGTATACAGTTTAGTCCTATAAAGTCAATAAAAATTATCATCTATTTTATTGCTCCAATTTCAAAGAAAAAAAAAGTTATCCTATATTTTACTTACATAAGGTGCTTCGCTTAACACAAATCACCCCCAAACTGCAATAAAATTAAATAAGATATAATCACAAATAGTATAAAGTGACAACACTTGAACAAAGTAAACAAAAAAAATTAACTTCTTCTAAGCACAAAACAAACAAAATGTAGGACGTGAAGTGCGTTTAATTTGAAAATTCCTGTAATATAGGGGCACCTTAGATATCTTGACTTAAGAACCTAACTCAAAGCTACTAAGAGCTAGCAAAGAAAATTGAGTAGATCTTGAGGTTATAACAAATCACAATGCATGCATAACAAGTAATACTTCCTTTAATACGTTAATAATTGCGAGAAACAAGTAATAGCGTGTTCTTTCTTTCTGCAACTTAAGTACTCACATAACTAAAAATGTCTCATTGTTTATTTATTAATTGATTATCAGTTTATTCTCTTTCCCCTCTATCCCTCTAAGCTTTAAGTGATACCCCTTTCTCTTGTAAATACTGATAAGTAAAACCTATTGAAAAGTAACGCGGTCAAAATCCTTGTCCACCAAAGTGGCCTACGCAGCTAAGTCCATGGAAATAAGAAAACATCCAAAACGTTAGAAGGCACAATTAGAGGAACTAGGAGCAACTATCTTATGTAATGATCCATAATATTTCATGTGATCTTTCAACTCTTGGCTCAATTATACACCACCTCGACCAGATCATAGCGTTGTTATTATCTTGACGAGTTAATTATGGTATTCAATTTGGAATTCCTTGAATTTTTTAAAGGATTCTGACTTGATTTTCATTAAGTAGATGTATATTCAAATCTTCAAATCATCAATAAAGGTAATAAAGAACGGGAATCGAATTGACGTACTACACATCATATGAAGGATGTCTTGGAGATCATGGGATATTTCATCTTTTCCAGTAAAGGGTGATTTTTTTTCATTTTTCGCAAAAGACAAGTTTTACATTTCTCGCATGATTCAAGAGCAAGAGTCCAGCCTTGTGGAGTTTTTAAATTAACTTCTCGCTTATGTCATATAAATGACAATATATTAAAGGTGAAGAATTCAATTACATGAATGATATTAGTGGGTATATCTCAGGTTTGCATGTATTTCGGATAATAGTGATTATTTTATTTTTTAAGAAAGAAAAAGCTCGATTGTGAATAATATTAAGGATCTTTAATTAAATTAGAGTGTAATATAATATGTTGGTAATTAGTTTTTAATGGGTGACTAACTTTTAGATTAAAATAAGGGTCATTAGGAGGTAAAATAAATGTTTTACCCTTGCTAGAGATGGTTGGTGAAGGGTATTTGCGGGTTTTCCTAAAACTATTGTTTAATATATGTGTGGGAGTGTTAAAAGAGGGGGAAATATATAAGGGAAGAGGGGGTGGACACCAAATACAAAAAAATAGGAATATCGTAACTACTTTACTAATATGACAAATTGATATTTAATTGAATTAAATTTTAATCGTTTTCGCACGCATTAGGTGTATTTGATGCTAGTCATATTATGAGGAAGGTAAAATCATCTCATTAACTAATTTTACTCTCCTTTCTTTCTACTTCATATAAATTGTGTGTTTATGGTTTCAAAGAAGAGTTAAATTTTCCTCATCTCCTCCTCTTTGGAGTTAAAGTGTATCGACAAAAACTATTTAACTGAGCATTTTTATTCATGGAAATTAATTGTTTTTGTGGTTGAGGAGTTGAAGTTATTGCAAAAAAAAAAAACTTCTTATGTGGTCAATTTCGCAGACAGTAGCACCTTCAGTGCTCAAAGCCTATTTCGGGGATTTTTAGAGTCGTTTTTAGGTATTGGTATCTTCATAAAAGTTGTACCTATCAAAAATCTAATGAATTTAGCCTCAAGAATTGCATGAATAGGAGCTTGGAATTGTTTTACTTTTAAGTATGAAAAATCGAATTGTTGTGATATATCTTCTTGCTTGTTGGGGTTCCCGTGTGATTATGTTCATTTTATGATCGATCAAGAAAATCCAGGTTAGAGATACATAGGAGATTTTGATATTATTTTTAATGAGCTATTATTTTAGGTAGTAATTCTTGATTACCACTTTCTAACTATGCTAATGTTAAGAATATTTGTATGATGTTAATTAAGTTGGTATTCGATCTTCTTAAGTTAATATATTATCTGGAAACTTTAGGATGCTAGATTTTCAATGGTATAAATCATTTAAATATATTGTCATATGATAATTTTAGAAGATTTTACAGATATTTGAGGCAGAATTGAATTTATATCAGCACATGTTTTACTTTTCTTGACCA
Source organism: Patellifolia procumbens (assembly GCA_947645195.1). Classification (NCBI taxonomy): domain Eukaryota; kingdom Viridiplantae; phylum Streptophyta; class Magnoliopsida; order Caryophyllales; family Amaranthaceae; genus Patellifolia; species Patellifolia procumbens. Next base: position 261,780 of record CANSGD010000145.1, read on the forward strand.
AGTATCTATAAATTTCAAAGAAATTATCTTCATATTTGGGGCATTATTCTAATTATAAAAGTACCCCAATGTTTTGTGTTCTTGCAACCTGTTGGAAATGGTACTATTTTCAAAAAGAAAGTTATAAATGATACTTACTTGAAACATCAAAGAGTATACATTAATTTTTACAATAGATAAATAAGGGTTTTGAATATGGTTAATGATACTATTATCTAATGTTTTTAGTTCGTTTACACTCAATTGGTTTTAAATGAACTACTAAGTTTTATAACTTAAGAGATGGATGAATGTGTCTTTATATCTATGTAATCTACGGTTGTATAAAAAAGAATTGATAGTATAAATTATCTTAAGATCGTGCTAAGGAGTGAGTATATAAGCATAAGAATTGGGTTTTGTTTAAAAATAATTGGTGTTGATGTTCGAAGAAGAAAGTCAAGCATGCATGTTATTTAGGGATAATTTTAATTTGCAATTTCATAGATTTTTGGATATTGCATTCTCACTAGTGAATTTTAACTGGTTTTCGTTCTTTTTTGGCAAAAGTGCTTTGCATGAAAGTTGAATTTCTATTGAATTTAGGCACAAAAAAATCTTATTTATATTTAAAACAGAGGAGTTATGCTGGTTTTAAAGTCTGCTTAAAAATAGATTTTTCTTAACGTGAATGAAGTTGCATAGAAATTTATCTAAATATATATATCATTTCAAAGATTTTAGGAAAAAATGTGAACTACCTAGAAAAAGGACTTTTTGAAAACAACTACCTTACTTAAAACTTTATTTATACGACTAACTAATATAGTTATTTTGTCAACATTACACTACCAAAACCGTTAAGTTCTCAAAATTCGTCAAATGGGTCCCATCTTTTTCCTTTTTCCCTGACATCCTTAAGGGTCTAAACGGGTCGACCTGAGCTCGACTGAGCTTGGATCTGCTCAAAGTCACTTTGGTCGAGCTGAGCTCGAAGATGGACGAGCTCGCCAAAGAGAGGCTCGAGCTAGGCTCTTTTACAAACCTTCGAGCTCGAGCTCGGCTCGGGCTCTACTCTTTTTTTTTCTCCAGCGTATTGGTTATTGGCCTTATTACTCTTCCTTACATAAGTAAAATATGCAATAGTTCACCATACATAAACTTAACGCAATTAAGGTCTTTCACGAGTTCACATCACTTAACCTTCAATAACCGAGTATGTTAAGATAACAAACAACTTAATACAATCGAGTGATTCGACTAGATAACGTTCAAATTTTAGGATAACAAAATAGTCCACTAAATAACTCCAAAACAATCTATAGCTTCTAGCCAACAACATCAGCGTAGGATAGTGCCATAGTAGCATCAAGCAACAAATATCACCAAATAGCATCCCCTAGCATCAAACGGCAACATCTAAGCAGCTTAAGGAATGGGTAGAACAATTTCTTCAATATTCTCTTCCTTGGAGACCTAGAAACAAAAGATAAACAATTGTCACTAATAGATTTATAAATAAGACATGAAATTTAGAATTGGCAAGATACCTAACTATATATAATATATACCTTGCTCTTTTTCTTAATTCCACGTAGAACACGAAACCAATCTCCAGCATAAAGCAATACTTCAACTGTTTCTGGAGCCAAAAAAGCACGACGATATGTGTCAATCACTCTACCTCCCGCACTAAATGTTTCTTCAGACGCAATCTTAGTGATGGGGATAGACAAAATATCACGTGTCATATTAGATAAAACATGATACTTCAAAACCTCGGTGCTCCACCACTATAAGGAACAAATTTCAATGAGTCTCCTTGACCGTCACATCTATAAGTCCCCTCCTCAAGATATATATCAAATTCGAACTTTTGATTTTGACTAGAAAAGGTACTGCTCTGGTAATGGAAGACGTCAACACAACCAAAGTCATCATCTTCATCATTGCTTGTGATGTTAGTATGATTAGGTGTCACATCTTCTCTGTGCCCCACTTCCATGAGAAGCATTACATTCAATTACATACTCGTCATAGAGAGCTCATATAATTCATATTTAACTACCATCATATGGTTCCTATAACTAAACTGGGAGAATGTATTATTGAAAACAAATAATAAACCCCCCTTAGTTTATATTTGGGATCTAATACAGCAGGTAAAGACACAATCAGGTAACATTCACCCTAATACTTATCAAACTTTAAATTCATATTTTGAATAAGCTTTCTCATCCATTCCTCTGAATCATCCACGTTTTTATCCAACACCATCTTTATCCTATAAACTTCCATGAGAAATATATTGGAAGTTGGATATCCGGAAGCATATATTATGTTAGTAGCACTTTTGAACCCTTTAAGCATATCACAAACCTTTTCAACCCTCTTCCGATCCAATTATCATCAGTGGGACAAGTAACATAAAAACATCTTCTTTCCCGTACTTAGGAAAAACTTCCTTAAATTTAGGAGCAGTTACCAACATATCATAAGTAGAATTCCAACGAGTCTTGGACTCTAGAATTAGCTTCCTAAAAAAATTGCAATTGTTGAACTTTTCCGCAAATAGAATACCATCACAAACCAATCATCTTGTCTTTGAGAAAATATCCTTAATCTCCTTAATGCAAGAATCATTAGCGGATGCATTATCAACGGAAATTGTGAAAATCTACAAAAAAAATTATAAAAAAGAAACTAAAATATATATGATATGTTACACAATCAAAAATTTGATCACCTTATTTTCGGTACCCCATTCCTTCAAACATTTGTACATTGCGTTTGCTAATTGAATTCCTATGCTAGGAGGAGGGAGATGAAAAAAGTTCAAGACACGTTTTTGCAACTTTCAGTTTGAATCTATAAAATTTCCGTGATGACTATGTACTCCATCTTTTGAGGCTTTGATTGCCCCAGATCTGTTGTCAAACATATTTTTGCCAATCTTGCCCACATACATCTTTAGTTTCTTCTATTCTATCTTATACACTTTGCCACAATCAGCTTTCCTAGTTTGGCGTGAAATTTTAGTCCACTCAGGACGGGCTCTCTTCATCATCAAGTTAAAGCCTTCTTCCTCTAATATTATGAATGGATATTCATGCATAAGTATCCAATAGGAAGATGCCTCTCTCATTTTCAGCATATCAAATGGAATCCATCGTGAAGAGGCGAAAAGTAGCATCTACATTTCCACCACGATCAGCTGGCAAAAAATTAATCTTACTTTGCTTCCTTGCATTCACACGTCTCAGGGGACAATTGTTTACATGTTGAGATAAATGTGATGTAGCCCCATTCCTTTTTCTAGAAAGTAAAGTACGACAATGTTTGCATTTGCATCTACAATCTCTAATTCCTCCCACCAAGCTGCCCCTTTCTTAGATTTTCTAACAAAAGGGTCATCATCTTCAACATGATTTGTTACTTCTTCAGCTCACATCTCTGCATATTTCTCATCCATCTCGTCATTCTATTCATCTAAATGCATGTCATCATCCAAATCAACAATAGTATCATCACATATACTTTGTACGTGCGTGTATGGTATTTCAAACACACTAGAAGATCCTGGCATATTTGTTTAAGAAATATTTGACAATAGATGAGATCAATAACAATGTGTAATCAAAGGACAAGCACAAATGTGTAACTAATGCTACTATAAAAAGCAATGAATATATAAGACAAATATATGCTACTCGTAACATAAAAAGCAAAAAAGAAACAATGATGATACTCCATAAAACCCCCAAATAAAAACTAAAAAAATCAAACCAAAATCTGCAACAATTGTAAAAAAGTAGCAACAGCTACTCCTCTATTAATAGTCGTGTCACCATCCTTTCCCTCCCCCCTCTCACTTACAAGCAATCCTTTTTAACCCCAAAATCCTCTCTTTTTCTCATCCCTTTTCTCTTCGTCAAAAACACTCTCTAACCTAACTTCTATTAATTTCTCTACCAGAACTGAGGGAACGAGAGTTCTTTAAACCCAATTGATTCATCTTCTTCTTGCTTACCTTCTCCCTCTGTTTTCAAATCCCATATTAGCCGCAAAAGAGAAGCAATCAAATCCTATTTCAGTCTTTTGATTTTGTTTTTTTCATTGTTTTTTAGAATTGATTTTTTATTAATTAAATTGTATAAACACACTTCATAGTTCTGCGTTATTTGATTGTGTGTCAAGATTATGGCTTTCTTAGGCCCTGTGCATGAATGTTCAACACTCCACTTCAATACCTCTCATAATTTTCAAACAAAAGTCTCGCCAATTTTTAACTTCTAATACCTCTTGTAATAATCAATTATTAATCCCAATTTTCAAGCAAAAGTCAAAGGAAACAAAGTGTAAAGCCCCGACTTACTACATTCTTATTAGGTTAATTAATCAATTGTTAGCAGCGGAAATCCTAGTTAGTCAGTGCGCTACTGCCGTACTTTGCATTTGGAAAATACAAGGCAACATACTTTCATAAAAACTAATTCATACCATTACTTGAAAATCAGAGTTGACATAAGCATGATTAACTAGTGAACTTAAATACTAACTTAGAGTTTAGCAATCCACAGTTGAAATTACATAACCGTCATAATAACTAAGTTAACTAATGAATGATTCCTCACAGCTACGGCATTCCTTCATCCCCATCAATACCTAAAACAGAAAAACAAAACGTCGTGAGCCGAGACTCAGTAACATACTACACTAACATCGTAAATACATTTCAATTCATTTTGTTTGTAAACAGAGGGAGAGAAAGAATAACATAACATCATTTTGAAACCAGTAATAAAGCATAAACAACCATTTCATTGTGCAATGGCATTCCCCTTTTATCATGTTTAAACATCATATTTCGTTCATTCATAACTTGGCTAGTACAATCCGAAGGGACGTCTCCCCAATACTTATCATAAATTCATAATATATTCCGAAGGCAACCACCCGAGCACTAATGTGCCCACAATCCGAAGGTGGTATTGTTGTGCCCAATTGCGGTGCCACCCGAGAGCCTAAGCTCCCACAATCCGAAGGTGGCGAACCCGCCCGAAGGTACGTGCACCACCCAAACATATCCGAATACTGCCAAGAACCTCTTTCACTTTTCCTTATCATGTTTCATGGCGTTTTTAATTATCATCTTGTACTTATCATAAAATCATAATCATTTCATAATATCGTTGTGCTTTTATCATCATGAAAACATTGCCATACTTATGGTGTCATCATAGCATTATAAAAAAAATAATAGCATTTTCATAATAACACATTTCATATCTTGCAATCCATAAAACAATCATCGTTCATAAAACATATATTAAATCCCATGCAAAACATCATTCGAAGGGGATTGCGGGTGTTAGCAGTAGACGTTACCTCGTTCCTTGCTTAGTAATCTTGAGAACCGGGGAGGCTTGTAATACCCTTTCCTTTTTAATCTAGTCAAGTATTAATGTATTAGAGTCTTTCTTGTGAACTCTTTAAACCACTACTTAAAGGTTTTGCTTACGTGAATTATACAAGCTTGCAGTTATAACATTAACATTGTTATCGTTCTTACGCCATAAAGTCCTTCATTCTTATTACAAGTTTCATATCTAATAGCTTGACTTTCTTTCAAGTATTTTATAACTTATTAACTAAAAGTTATTATCATAATTAGAGATTCATATTAATGGAACATAAACTTATATTCGTAATAATCACATAATTAGTAATTGACGATACTAAAAGAAGTATAATTAAAGAAATGTAATTTATAACGTTATAACGATTTACTTAAACATTAGAACTTGTTATAGGAAAATTAACATTATTTAGAATAAGTGAACAATTTAGATAAAGCATAATTATAAATAAATGAGCATAATATTAAATGAAAATAAATAAAGCGTGATTATAGGTAAATAAAGCATAATTGTAAATGAGTAAAATAAAGCATAACTAAAAATGAGTATAAATAAAGTGTAATTATAAATAAATGAAGATATATAAAGCATAATTATAAACAAATGAATATAAAGGTGAGTTCTAAATAACATATTTCATAATGTTAGAACTATAAGTCAATAAATTGGCATAAATAAATTATTTTCTTAAGATAAACAATTATAAAAGTTAATTGGGCAAAACATAATAAATTTAATCATCTCCATTTAAGGTTCAAGCTTTAATCTTATATTAGAATTTTAATGTCATGTTAGTAGTCCAAGAGTCCAAAGTTAGTAGGAATCGGTCCTATAATTGTCCATCACTAAAGTCCAAATGCATTTGTCATAGGTATACATATAGTTAGCTTCCATTAATATATTAACGATTTCTTTTTTTTTATTAGAAATAAACCAAGTTACAACATTATTAATTAAACTGCTTAATCGTTTTAGTTAACTTGAGAGTCCATAATTTAATAAGAGGTTATTAAGAGTCAAAGAGTAATTATGTTAGTCATAATATAGTTAGCATAATAAAACAATTTTATTTATTCGTCAAGTATACATACAATATAGGTATTGCATAGTTAGAATTTATAAGTTAATTTGAAACAATCAAATATCAATAAGTATTAACAATTTAACATATTAACATTTTTAAGTTTAAGATTATTAGCATTTTTAATATTTAAGAATTTAAGTACTTAATAAACTTATAAGAGGAAATTAATTAGAATTGAACATACCTCTTTTCAAAACTTAGAGCCAAAATAGAGTAGGGGGAGCAGTGGGTGCAGCGGCGGCCGGCGGCGGGAGGAGGACGGAGCTCCGAAGGTGTCGGCGTCGGCGGCAGCAACCGCTGCTGCTGGTTGCACGGCTGCGGACGCAGCTAGCGGAAGGAAGGCAGCAGGGGGCTGCGAAGAAGAAGAGGAAAAGAGAGAGGGGGGCTGCCGGCGGCGTTCTGGGCGGCGTAAGGTGCTGCGTTCGTCGCTGGCGGTTGTGGCTGGAGTGTTGGTGGCCTGGTGGTGAGGGAAAATGGAGGAGAGAAGAAAAGGAAGGAAGAAGAAAGAAAAGTTTGTGGGTGAAGGATTTTGATGACCCAACTTCTATTTATAGACAAATGCTCATGAAACATAGATTAATTTAATCAGGAAATGGAAGTAATTGAGTGTCTTGTGTAAGGTTTGTGCAGAAAATCTGATTTGGTTGAGCAATTTGAAGTTCACCATGTGAGGGTGGAAGAAGAGAGTAGAAAGAAAGGAGTATTTTAATATTTTCTTTTCTTTTTCTTTTATTTTCTAATTTTTCAAAAATGGCAAGTTGACTTTGTTTGCTAGTAGTAGTTGTACTCCTTTTCTATTTGTTCTTTAAATTATTTCCATGAGGATATTTTTTTATATTTTCTTGATTTTATTTTATTTTATAAATTGGTTAAGTTGTACATTTTGCTTGTTCTTAGAGAAAAATAAATATTCAACTTATTATTCTTATTCTTCTTCTTATTATTATTATTTTCCTTTTAGCACTAATTATAACCATTAATTAATTAAACACGTTTTAATTTCGTGGGTATTACACAAAGAGCAGCCATGGTTTTTATTTCCTGAGTTTATTTCATGGTCATCTACTTATCTCATGGAGCTTGTTCAAGAAAAAACCAAATAAATGAAAAGGCAAATCCACGAACAAGCAAACCAGTCCAACAAATAAATAACAGTTTTTTTCTACAGTTTTCTGCGTACAAAATACATATTCACAAATATAATAACAGAGTATGAGAATAGACCCTAAAAATTTCAAGTTACACAATTACACCAAATTGCAGAGAGATAGGATAGCTCTGATAAAGTTATAAGTGACGTCCCTCGCAAGGAGAGGTGAGGAAGAGAGACGGCGCAGTCATGTATGCAGTTGCGCGTTTCATATTGCAGAGTTCCAGATTGCAGTAACTGATTAGGTGAAGAAGATCAAGCAACGTAATATGAAAACTGAACCCTATAATATTATATTCCTTTCTGGGCTTTGCGTGTTTGGGCTATTATTTATTTCCACGCTTGTCAATTGTAATTAAAAAAAGAGCTGACTGAGCTTAAAAGAGCCGAGCTTTACTAAGCTTAGGCTCGAGGTATAGCTGTGGCTCGGCTCGGGCCCGAAGCTGAACGAGCTCTAGCCGAGCTCGAGGGCTCTACGAGCCAGCTCAAATTGTTTACGCCCCTAAACATCCTTCATTCTTCTTTTCCCCCTCTGTTTTCTTCCTACAAGGTATTAATCCTCATGCACTCTACCTTCTCCTTTCTCTCTTTCTTTGTCCTCTTACTTCAAGAAGGAAATTCACTACTTTCAATTTAATGGATTGCCCATTTCATGTTCTTGTTGTTGATGATAGTATTATTGATAGAAAAATTATTGAAAGGCTCATTGGGACTTCATCTTTTGAAGGTAATTTCATTTTCATAATTTCCCCTTTTTTCCTTTTTATCTGTTTTTGATTGATTTCATCTGACCTAGAATTCCAATTTTTGCAGTGATTACAGTGGATTCGGCAAACATGGCTCTAGGATTTATGGGTTTGAAGGGGAATAAAGGAAATTTGGATGAATCATTGGCATTCAGTTGTAAAGAAGAGAGAAGAACAATATTGTAAGCACCTTTTGGGGGTTTTGAAATCAAACAACGAACACAGTTTAAACTCATTAGTTCATAAGTAGATTCACAAGATGATAGAAGAAATGATAAGTTGAGCACGAATGCGTAGTAATGTTAAGGTAAGTGCACAATGTTGCATACTAAATTTTGAACTTCTGAGGTCTCTGAACACTGAAGGACATAACTAGAAAAATTATGCTCTAGAAGAATGGCCAAGAAAATACATAAAGCCCTAAAGCTGTAAGTTGTAACAATTTCCTAATAACTTTAAAATCCACAATCTAACTGATGCTTTTCTCTTTAAAACATAAAGTTACCAGGTTATCTAAAATTTGTGAATGACGCAACAAATGACATTGCTTACAACAAAACTAGGAAAGCAAGACAAGTGCAAGCATATCAACATACACCACCAACCTCTTTTAACAACTTCTCTTTCCCCTAGTCTCCCTCTCCTTTGATTTCTCTCTTCCCCATTTTCTCCTTTTCTTTCTAATGGCAACGTAGGCCTCGATGGCCCAGCCACGCATTAGTCTTAAGATAAAGGGAGAATTGAAGGGGAGAAGTAGGGATGACCCAAGCGAAGGTATGAATTTAACGAATATGTTGTGCTATCTAGGTTAATTAACAAATTAGAGCAGCTAAATGTTTGGTAGTTGAAGAAACAAAAATTTTACAGGCAGAAAAGAAATTACCTTGAAAATTGTTGGTCTTCATAGGGGAGAGAGGATAGAGCTTCATCATAAATGGCAGATATGGTTGTTCGGCCAAGAATAATCTCAACTATGGTTGTTCGGCCAAGAATAATCCCAAATATGGATTATTCCTGTATAATCCCAACTATGGGGAGGTTCGCCACAAATACACCTAGGTGACTTGAAACTAGTTAATCAGGTCAAATTTGACCTTTCATTAAAAACTATTTATTTTTCCTTTTCTTTCTCTCCTTTCAACCCTTTTCTTTTCCTTTTCCTTTTCATTAAAAATTTGAGCAAACAACACCACCACAACTCCACCCTCACGTCATTCCGATGACAGCCCAAATTTGACCTGAAACTAGTTAATCAGGTCAAATTTGACCTTTCATTAAAAACTATTTATTTTTCCTTTTCTTTCTCTCCTTTCAACCCTTTTCTTTTCCTTTTCCTTTTCATTAAAAATTTGAGCAAACAACACCACCACAACTCCACCCTCACGTCATTCCGATGACAGCCCAACCACCACCCCACCAAGAAATTCAACGTTGCTCGTTGCAAATTCACGCACAAGATTCAGAGTTCAATAATTCAAATATTAAAAACAAAGAAAAAAATCAGAGCTCCCTTTCTACTCACGCCTCCATCTTCTCCCTCTCTACCTCCCCGCCACTATCCTCCTTGAGCAACCAAACAACCTGCATTGCCACCCCTAAAACCCCACCCATCCTAGCTAACCACAGTTAACTACCCCACCCGCCCCAAAAACAACCCTCCCAACGAATCAAAAATACACCAATGTGCCCACTCACTCACAACCACCACTAAGACCACCCATTTCAAAACACCCCGACCGCAGGAGACTTCCATTGGTTGAAGGCGACAGAGAAGATGAAGAAGAAGATTATGAACACCACGACCACAACAACCCACTCAAAATCAAACCCGTCCTGCGACTCGTTCTCCCTCTCCCTCGTTGGATGCGTTGTGGATATAGCTGCGTTGGTGGGAACCTGGATTTGATAAATTAGACCAAAATCAGGGTCAAATGACGAGTATAGAATGTGGTTGACGTCTAACTAGGTGAACTTGGGTTTGAGAAATTACACCCATGTTTGGAATTGTTGCTCCGAGGGGGTTTGGGATTTGGGGAAGTTGGTTTGTGGAGGTGAAGTTGAGAAGTGACAGAGTGAATGGTGTGGAGGAAAGTGGTGGTGACGATGCGGCGGAGGAAGGTGGTAGTGGGTTCGCTTTCTAAGTAGGAATGGTGGCTGGGGCTGGAAGAGTAGAGGGTGGTTGTTTGGCTGGTGGAGGGGTAAGAGAGGAAGATGGTATCTAGTGTCAGAGTGTGAATTAACAAAAATGCAAAAAGAATTTAATATACATGGCAAATCAAAACGCGACATGTGGCCTTTATTACCCATTAAACCGATTTTCTTCAGGTCATGGTGCATTTGTGGCGAATTTCCCCTATGGTTGGGATTATACAAGAATAACCCGTAGTTGGGATTATTCTTGGCCGAGCGGCCATAGTTTGGATTATTCTAGTCAATTTTTCCAAACAAAAAGAGTAGGAACCATTTGACATAATTTTCAAAACTTAATGGGTTTGGTAGTGTTAGATTGATAGAATAACTTCATTAGGTGGTTGTTTTAAAAAAGTTTTATGTTAGGTAGTTAATTTTAAAAAAAAGTATAATTTATTAGGCAATTGTTAGCTTTTTATGCAATATTCTACATAGATTTTTGGAGTATTTCATTAATCATATTATATTTTGAATTTTGGAGAGGTTAAACAATTTGGTACCATGTATAAGTATTTTAATTAAGGAACATTTGTTAAAAAAACTCTGCAAGTTTCTACTTTTGTGAAAAACCTCCTGCAAGTTTCTACTTTTTGTGAAAAACCTCCTGCAAGTTTCTACTTTTTGTGAAAAACCTCCTGTAAGTTTAGTCTGTGAAAACAACAGCCAACAAGTTAGCAAAGTTAGTGGTTGCAACCCGTAAACCCTAACTCTGTTTAAAAACTCCGTTAAGTGGGATCCACCTGATTCTTTCCCTCCTAAAACACTTTGAAATTACGTTGTTACCCTTCCTTTTAATTCCACAACTGATTTCTCTCTCTCCTCCTTCCTTCCAATTTCCCACCTTCAATCTCTCTCCTCATTCCTTCCCATTCCCACCTCCAATCTCTCTCTTCTTTCCTTTATTTTTCCACTCATCTTCTTCCTCTCTTCTTCACACCATTTGCATCTATGTTATTCTTCTCTTCTTCACACCATTTTTCCCCCTCTTCTTCACACCGTTAATGGCTAAGAATAGGTTATCAGACATGCCTATAATGGGATGGATTCCGAGATCCATTATGAGACATATCTCTAAGAAAGCGCGTTATAGGGAGGAACTAATAAATATGCTACAGACATATTGAAGGCTACAGACGGAGAAGGGAAGGCAGAGTTGCTATCGTGTTAGGTGTTGATATATAATATACTTCATCTGTTTCTAAATAAGTGACACACTTCTTATTTTCACGCTTGTCAATGTAATATTTTAAATATTAATATCTACAATTATAAATAAGTAACAATTATAAAAAGTTGATATTAAAAAAATTCACATTGAGACGTATTCAATAAGATCCCACATGACTATGTTTTTCCTAAAATGTAAATCATCAAAGCTAATTAAAGTCTAAACCGCGAATAGTAAACACTATACAAATGTATCAATTATTTTGAAACGGAGGAAGTACTAAATATAAGTTTACCAGAGTAGTCAGTAGCTAATGTTTTTCATCCAAATAAGGAAATATGATCATGCAACAAACAAGGTTGATGTGATCGAGATCAGTTGTTAGGAGAAGGATTATCTATGAACTCCAACTCAACCAAGTATTAGCTTATAAAGTGGACGAGGGAAGATAGTAGAATGTGATTTCGATGACGATCATCATGAAAAATATCTTAGATATAAATGTATACAATTTCATATGGTATGCAAAGAGATTTATATTATCTTTGAGATGTTTCCTTGTTTCCCTGGAGAAGAGCATATCTACTGTTTTACTACCTTCTTTGTCATGAGATTATCAATGTATGTCATGACCTTGGTCAGACTGTTCTGTAGGATGGGGCCCAATAAGACTAAAAAAAATTCCCTACATTATCACAAAAATCCACTACCTGAAATTACTAAGGTTTGGTTGATCCGAGTTACCAACCAAGAATGACATTCTAGAAGAAATTTTTTCTTACCATATTATGAAGGTAAACTGTGTGAGCTAAAATTCAATTAAAACTTCAGGTTTGAATTCTAACTATGATGCATACGATCTAAAGTTAACAAATTGGGTGACTTCCATCCCAACTGTTCTCTTGGTGCAAGAAGCTATTCCTCCTTACCGGGGAGAGCCTGTTGATTGAAATCTAGATGATTTAATACAAATTGCATACTGGTGAACAAGAGAGGGAGAAAAAAATGGCGTGAAGAAGAGAAGAATAATAGAGATGAAAATGGTGTGAAGAAGAGAGGAAGAAGATGACTGAAAAATAAAGGAAAGTGGAGAGAGATTGAAGGTGAGAAATTGGAAGGAAGGAGAGGGAGAGGGAAATCAGTTGGGGAATTTTAGGAGTGAAAGAATCAGGTGGACCCCACTTAACGGAGTTTTTTAACAGAGTGAAGACATGAACTACAAGTAAAATATAAGTAGAAATTTAATACTTGTGTTGACAAAAAAATTAACTAACAAAATTGCATGTAAGTTATTTGAACTCCAATTAAATTACCCTCTTTTTGATTAAAGTGACTCGAAGATCTTATTTTGCTAAACCATGACCAAGTTGAGCTTGGATAATCAAAATTAGCTACTACTATAGTAAGTAATCTCATCATCAATCCTATTCTTATAGTTCTTGGTTGATGATTGATATCTCAAATCATTTATCTCATCCCTATGCCGCAATGTTTAAAACTGTTTTGATAACCCAGTTGAATGTAACCGGTATAATGTGTAATTTTTTTAATTCAATCTATGATCCCTAGTTTAGAAATAATATTTTTCTAAGTGCACCCGGTGTTATGAACACTTTGTAGGTCTTATCTTTATGGAACTACATCAAATACTCAATAGTACACGAGGGTTATATTTTAGTTATTCTATGTTGTAATTGTAATACTCCCCATGATCAATGCTTAGAAGGTGTACCTTGTAAGGTGCACCAGGGTAGTTTTGATATATTAAAAAAAATAGGGAAAAAAATCAGTAATCACGTGAGGTTGGAGGAGAGAGAAAAGAGGGAAAAAATAACTACTTAAATTAAGGAGAAAGATTAGGAAACAAAATATTTTATAAATAATTTTTAAATTAAAAACAATATGACATTACGTGAGATTAGCAAGTGTATTTGATTCTTATGACTCTTATCAATGCTTAATTTACGTAAAGTCATTTTTTTTAACTTTTTGTACTTTTTTTTTCTTTTATCTTTTTAAAAAATCAAAAACTATTTCAAATAACATAATCTTAGTATTTTTTAATTTCATTATGTTTTCACACACAAAAACAAGCCTCCATTGTTGTATTTTCAACCTTCATATCCTTAGTTTTCCCTTTTACAAATTTATAACGAATGAAAATGATAGTTCAAGTGTTAATTTTGTCGACGAAGAAGATGTTGTTTTTGCAGACACTGAAACTGATCAAACTAGTGACATTGTTACAGGTAATGTTGCTTCCAATAGGTACTTTTGTAAAATTTCATGTTGCAAGTAATTTCGTATAAGAGTATGGAGTATATAATAATAATTCATTATTACATTAAGGGTTTTCTGCACTAATAAAATATGATGCTTAATATATAAAAGAACTATTAGTATTGTGCAAAAGAACATGTATTATATATTAAAATAACAATCCATTTTGGAACAATAAACACTAATAATAGTATGTACTATATAATTAAAAATTGATGCTTAACATATAAAAGAACTATTAGTATTGTGCAAAAGAACATGTGTTATATATTAAAATAATAATCCATTTTAAAGCAATAAATACTAGTAATAGTATGTACTATATAATTAAAAAATGATGCGTAACATATAGAAGAACTCTTAGTATTGTGCACAAGAACATGTGTTATATATTAAGATAACTATCCATTTTAAAGCAATAAACGCTAGTAAAAATATGTACTATATAATTAAAAAATGATGCTTAATATATAAAAGAACTATTAGTATTGTGCAAAAGAACATGTGTTATATATTAAATAACAATCCATTTTAGAACAATAAACAATAGTAATAGTATGTACTATATAATTAAAAATTAATGCTTAACATATAAAAGAACTATTAGTATTGTGCAAAAGAACATGTGTTATATATTAAAATAACAATCCATTTTAAAGCAATAAATATTAGTAATAGTATGTACTATATAATTAAAAAAGGATGCGTAACATATAGAAGAACTATTAGTATTGTGCAAAAGAATATGTCTTATATATTAAATAACAATCCATTTTAAAGAAATAAACTCTAGTAATAATATGTACTATATAATTAAAAATTGATGCTTAACATGTAAAAGAACTATTAGTATTGTGCAAAAGAACATGTGTTATATATTAAAATAACAATTTACTACTAGTATTATTTTAGAACAATAAACACTAGTAGTATGTACTCCCTCCGTTTCTTTTTGTTTGTCTCATTTACTGTAACTCCAAATGCCAAGAAAGATGATGTCATATGCATGTGGGTGGGGACAACAAGTAAGGAGTCGACTTATTTTATAATAAATGTGGTGATTAAAGTAGGTGAGAGAAACTTTTAAGGTACATGTGCGACCAAAAAGTGATAAAGTAGGGGTAGATGAGTGATATAATTTTGTCATATAAGAAAAGATGAAAAAGTATGACAAACAAAAAGAAACGGACAAAAACAGAAAGTAGGACAAACATAAAGAAACGGAGGGAGTACTATATAATTAAAAATTGATATTTAACATATAAAAGAACTATTAGTATTATGCAAAAGAACATGTGTATTATAAAAGAACTATTTTAAAATGGATTGTTATTTTAATATATAACACATGTTCTTTTGCATAATATTAATAGTTATTTTTATATCTTAAGCATATTTTTTTTTATTGTATAGTAATGCTATTACAATTATTTGTTTAAAATGAATAGTTATTTATAATATAACGCTTGATCTTTTACACAATACTAATAGTTTTTTAATATGTAAAGCTAATTTTTTTAATCATATAGTACATGCTATTTTTTTTGAAGCACATATAGTACATGCTATTAAAATGGATGTAATCACGTAATCTAATTAAAAAATTGAAATATTACTAGATGAAAAAATTAAAAACTCGTTTCAAAAATTCAAAAATATTATGATACCGAATGAAATCACTTAATCTAATACGTATAATCTAATAAAGAATTAATAGATGATTCTTATCATGTAATATTAGAAGATTTTTGTTTTAAAAATTAATAAATTATTTAAAAATATTTGCTTTCCTATTTTTTCTCCTTAAAGTAAGTACTAGTCTCTCCTCTTTCAAACTCACGTGATACTCTTTTTTTCCTTGTAATTTTTTTATTATTTTTTAATAGAAAAACTATATAGGTGCACCTTCTAATTTACACCCCATGATTGCTTTAAAGGATTTAGTTATACTACTCATACCAACAAGGTACATCTTTTCAGGGATCTCATATTGCTAAGATATTCTCAGTTAAGTGTGCTTGGCTAGGAATAATCTTGGGATGGGTGACCTCATGGGAAGTTTATCAGGGTGCACATGAGTGAGGACAAAATACACTGAAAGGACTTGTGTTGGTTTTTGGGGCCAGTTATTAGTCTGAGATGCTTATTTGGTGACTCCCATCCGCCCGTAGGGGTTGGGGTTTTACAGTAATGATTATTACTATTCAACTAATGCATAGAAGAATTAAAACGATATAATAATAAGCAAAATCATAACAATTAACACGTGGTCCTAGTATGGCTCGTGCTCCTAGAAGATCTAACTTCACGGTTTCATCTTGATTTCTTCTTCGTGTCCCATCATTGGTTCTTCAATCATATCTTGAAGATCTTTTGAAATTTTTAAAAATTACTAAAATAAGTAATTTATTAAAAATATGCACACGATTTGAAGATCGTATTTAAGATTACAAAAATACATAAATGTTTTCATATCATTTCTATCTTATTTTGCGTCAGACCAATCAGTAAAATTGACATTCATTTCATGGACTTTATATGTCAAATATAAAAGTAATTAAATATTTTAATTACTCTCATTACTAAAGCATTGAATTACTCATGCATGAATATCATATATTATAAGGAATATTCATTTTATTAAATAATTTAATTTAAATTAATATGCTCAAATTCATCTAGAAATGAGATTTATCATATGATCCCTAACTCTTGCATTCGTCAAAGTTCTTAAAAGCCTGAACTCCTTTGACACACTCATTTGCTTCAACTTTCACGCACTTAGTGATGCAGCCATACTTGAGGCCCACGAGCCCTCATGATGCATTAGGCCCATAGTCGCCCTCGCCTTCGTCTTGTCCCGTAAGGCTTTCAACTTCTAGCTCTTGCTGCTATGCTTCTGAGCTAAGGCTTCCTCGCATCTTTATAGTTTAGATTTCTCGCAACCCTCAAATTAAGACGCGTCCAACACTCGAACGTGAGTCAAGGTGCAACAACTTTTGCTCGCACTTGAAGTCTCACACCCTAAAAAGCCTCTCTAGCCTTCAACGCACCAACAAATCCTCAGTACGAGACATTGCAACCAAATACTGTCACTAGCCCTTCTTCAAGGCAACAGGGATCGCTTAAGTTTTTGTAAATTTGATGGCCTATTCCTTGTTTAGCATAGATTGATAATATATTGTGATTTAAGGATTATTCTACCTATATTATATAGCTTATCTAAGTCCCCCATCATCTTCATTTTCATTAAGGACATAATTATTAGTCCTCTTCCAATTTTATATTTGACCACTAATACTATTTCATATTGGTATAAAAGGGATTATAATCCCTAATAAGATTTAAGATCCTAATCACTCACCTTATCCCTTCATTTTAAACACCCCTTATAATATTTTAGCCGTAACATAACGATTGCCACATTTGCCAATTTAGGCGGTAACATAAAGTTTGCAACATCATCTTTTATTTTTATTTTAGTATGGTTTTTAGTGTAGACTAAAATGTCCTTACTTTTCCCTTCTATTACTCCACAAACTACAATTACCATTTTTTGAAGTTGGAGCCCTCCGATTGGCCTGGACCCAACTCGGGTCCTAATATCCTTCTAATACTCCATAAAATGCAATTACTAAAATATTAAAACGGAGTATGCTAAAGTGATGTCATCCTTATCAGTGTAGTTGCAAATTCTATTTTATTTCCTTTTATTTGCTATATTGTAAGTTGTAACCCCTCTTCCCAAGACTAATTGTATTAATTAATTAATTTTTTTGCTATATTGTAAGTTGTAACCCGTAACCCCTCTTCCCAATACTAATTGTATTAATTACTCATTTTTCGATAAATGTCAAATGCAGTAAATGACTACAAGTTCTTCTTCTCCCTCTCTCCACAATCCACTCCATTTACACCTCATCTCTTTAATTTACTCTTCAACTTCTTCCTTAAACTTTTTTAGTAAAGTTGGATTCGAGTATGAAAATGTCTGTCAAAAGTGATATGTTCTTTAAGTTTCCAGATTCGAGTATGAAAGGGAAGTCAACTGATCAATAATTTTGATTGTTTGTAAGAATTCAAGTTGGAATTGAAGACGAAGAGTTAAGCGCGATAGAAATTTCAAGTGGAGCTAAATTCTGAGTTAGTTCTAATTTTTATATAAAGTTTGATATACAAACACTGATATTGTGGTTTTTGGTATTATAAAGTTCTTATTTTTCATCTTCAATTATAGAATCAATATATATTCCAATTTTGCTAAAATTTCAAAGTTAATAATTTGTTTTCGCAATTATATATGAGATTTTTATAAGATGGTAGCATTATACGCGTTTTTTATTCAAATCGTACATTACACGGGTGCTAACCTAGTTTCATGTTACAGAAGAGGAAGTAGATTTATAGTAGGATTAGATGAACAATCTATCATTTATAAAAATTAGAAGCCAAATTGGATTTGACAAAAAAAACCCTACAATCCCGAGTCTCTCTCTCTTTCACTCTCTGAATCTTAATTTCCAGATTCCACAAAATTCAGGAAGGAAGACAGACACTAACCCAACCAAAACCCAACCCTTTTCCATCTGTTCTCAGATCTACACTATAACCCCTCCATTACCCCCTCCCTCTTCTTCCATTCATCCCAATTCTCATACCTTAACCTCTCACTCACTCCCTCACTTTCTCTCTTCTCTTACGCCCTAATCGCCAAAATCGGCGATAATCAAACGCCGAAGATCAGCGCCTACTTCAATTCAAACCAATTTGATTAGCAACGGTCGTGGAGTCGTCACTTGAATCATCGGACCATAGGTCAGTTCATCTCTCTCATCGCTGATTCAATTTATAATCATACTAGTAATCAAACTCATGCGCAATTCCTCATTCTGTCTCTTTATCAGATGTGTTTGCATATTATGTCGCCCAAAATATTATTTTTTTTGTTATAATGCATATCGAGTTTAGGTTTTATATGACTAATATGAGTCTAGTGTTCATATCGTTAGTATTGAGCGTCGCACGAATGCGAAATTTTTGCTACATCGTTGTCTTGGATGTGATGGATTACGTATCAGATTCTTGCTTTCTTTTTTTCTAGAAGGATATAAAACTTTGTCATGTACCTCTTCGCGCTCCTATTTTGCTAAGTGTTTTGATTCGAAACGTATAACTTAAATTTATTTGATTAATATAAGACCATATGAATTTTAACGAATTGATGATGGAATTATTTTGATGCAAGTAATTTGATACAATCGTCGTATTGGATTGAGATGAATATTATGTGATTGAGATTATGATATACGTGCGCGAGAAATGTTTCTAGGTATTTTTTGTTTTTTGCAATGAAGATACATAGAACTACGAAGAGAAAGGCCTCTAGTCGAATCATTGATGAATGATAGTTGTGATCATTGCCCTAGATGGATGATTGTTATTTGGAATGTGATATTTGTTGAATTACTTTCTTTTGATTTGTATGAATTCGTTGGTGCTGCCTCTAGTAACAACTATTGGATCAGCCAATGGCAGAATTTTCTTCTCATGAGCGTTAGGTGTTTAGCTCATAGTATTCAATATTAGTTTTTTTTTTCTCGAGATTTTCTGTTTCTGTTGTAAGTGTAATTAAAATCCCATGTTAGGGCTCGGGCTAAGTTTTACCGGTTTTTTGATCACTAACTGAAACTGACACGTTGCAAGTTGTAAGCTGTATATGAATGTTCATTTCTTTCATCAATATTACGGTCCTTTATGAGAGGTAAGGTTCCTTAGACAAAGGTATAGTTTCCATAGCTTCAAATAAATTGTGTAGTTCTGATGGTATCTGATTCTTTGTTCTTTTAATGAGAACTCATCAACTCTTTTCCAACGTTGATGCTGACAAAGAGAAGACCGTGCATTGGTAGCAATTTCTAGGTCAAATTGGCCTATATCATATTTAAGAAATTCTATGTTATCTAAGTCGGTAACCGTACCGTAACAGTTACCTGGTTAACCGGTAACCGTATTGCTATGTTACTCAGACACGTTTTGAGTGTCTACTCGGATACGGGTGTCCAAGTGTTCGACTCGGCTATTTTGTAGAAAAAAGTCAAGTTTTTAGTTTAAAATGAAGTATACAAGTTGAAGTATCGTGTCGGACACGACACGACACCGCACCCGATTTTTGAGGTAAATGAAGGTGTCGGAGTAACATAGCCGTATTGTTAATCGTAACGGTAGGTTATGGTTACTAAAACATCGTAACCGTCCCGTTAAGCTAAATGGGACGGTAAACCGACCGTGATTACCCCTACCAAAAACGGTGGTTTATATATGGCAAAACCTATGTTACTCAGACACGGATCAAGTGTTACTCGGATACGAGTGTCGAAGTATCCGACTCGGCCATTTTGTAGAAAAAATCAAAGTTTCTAGTTAAAAATGAAGTATCCAAGTAGAGTGTCGTGTCGGACACGACACGATACGACACTCAATTTTTAGGCTAAATGAGGGTGTCGAAGTAACAGAGGGCAAAACTAACAATTACCGTTCTATCCAGCCTATGCTATAAGCCTATAACTCTGTTGATATATTAGAAAAGGGTGGCATTTTTGAACAGTATATTCACATTTTACTTTCCACTCATCAGATAATCTGCGACTCTTTTAATTTATTATCTCTCTGCCGCGCACATCGCGTGCCTGTAAGGCTAGTGTAAATATGTTATCTTTTAACACCAAACTGAAAGTGTAACACTTGCTTAGTAACATGTGGTAAGCAACAAAAAACAAACAATTATTTTTCTCTGTCAAAATGGTAGGAGTAGCCTTTTGCTTTTGTGCAATGTAGAAAAGGTCCATTAGACGATAAAGAAGCCATCAGGGTTCCAGGCATTAGGCTTGGTAGTGGCCATCTTCTGACAATGATTGGCTCTGCAACTGTTTTGGTAATAGGAGAAAGATACTTGCCCCTTTAAAATACAGTTCATATGATCGGTTATACATCAGAAGATTTTGCAGATTTTTGGTGGTTTTTGTGTATAGTTTTTATATGATTCACTAAACAAAATATGAATCCTATTTTTCAATCTCCAATTTTGATTAATTAAATTTGAAATTGCGAACACATATATCATATTCCATTCTGTAGGTTTTTCACGCAATTTTTTATTCATCGAAAAATCCCTCTTTGGGCTCATTCTTCATCGAATCTATTCATATTGAGGTCCAGACTTTAAGCTCTGAGCCTATATTTTCTGATGCTTTTAGTTTTATCAGAGTTGCAGTCGATTTTTTTTTCAAAAAATTTGCTTATCATTTCCTTTTTTCGTTTGCCATTGTATTTGTTCAGGCTTCTGATATTTATTAGGTTCTTTTTATTTATGACTCTTTTGCATATTTTCGGAATTTATCTGTGGGTCCTTAATGGTTATTCATGCAACACATTAGTAAAATCTATATGATGCTAGCTTGTTTTCCACTTTAGGCAGGTAGACTCATTAAATAGGTGTGACTCTTGCTTTATCTTGTCGGTTGAGTCAAGTTTTAGGTTTTTATTGGCTCAAGTCAATAACAAGTTGGGTTTGATCGTTGTTAGGATTTCCTCAAGCGAATACCTAGCAGTCATGTGAATAATGGGTTGGACTGATTGAGTGGCGTTGGTCTCTAGTTACCATTTTAGTCTTAGGCTCATCATTTTCTCAAGCTGTGAGCTTTTGACAACTTCAGCGGTTGACCAGTGAACTCACCACATGGCAAAACCTGAGTACATGTGAACATCCCTCTCTCTATCCATCCTCATGGAGTTGAATTTTCTAGTTCAATTAAATATAAAATTAGAGAATGGACAGACACTTTAAAATGGATGCTATTTGTATCTACTTGATCAGTAAACACATAATTAATGTTTTAGCTAGAAATCATAATTACAAGGAAGTTCATCAATTGTCGTGGCGAGCTTATGCTATCTTCCAGATGAAATTATGACACTAGTGGGGAGAAATGGCAAGGTATTTTAGGGAGAAAAATGTGGTAATGAAGGGTTTTTATAACAGAACATTATTAGTTATAGTTGGAGATTGGTGTAAGAAGATGACCATCGAAAGTTGAACCAAACCAAACCAAACCAAGAGTTTGGCTACCTTGTATTGGCATGACTTGATAAAATCTTACCTCATGAAATTAGAAGATTAGTTGATCCACATTCACTCGATTTAACCCGACTTCTTAATCTACTTTGAGTGAGTGATTGGAGTTACGCAACACATAACACATGAAACCATGACCAGACAAATTTGACTTGTCAAGCGAATATTGACAAGTTCTAGAAAGACCGTAGTGACTTGTTTGGTTGATTTTAATTAAATATGATATTTAGTGTTTTAATAAATGGAACACCGTGACTTCTTTGCTACTAATGCACAACGTTGACCATAAATGTCTGATTATACATCCCCAATAATTATAAGAATTTGATATTTAGAAAATTTACATTGTGACCAACTCAATAATATCTTTGTCAATATTATTCGTTTTAGGGAGTTCCGATTAGGTATTTCGAAAGTTAAAAGAACCCATGAGGTACCTTCATGTTTTGAAAATTGCACCTTGTGCCCCTAAGGCTCTTACCCAAATCCACCATGTGGTTGATCAACCCTGTGAACATATAAACATTATGCCGATATCAACTACTTGCTTTGTTTTTATTACCTCCCTCTCCGATCTCAACAAATTCAAATTTTCAGGGTTATGGTTAAGTGTCTTGAGGGTTAATGATGATAGTTTTTTAGTTAGCCATTAAGAGTATATGGTGATTTGTTGCGTACCTTAGGAGTGCACAATGCTTTTATGAAGTGTCATGAGCCAATTCCAATTGACTCAAAATAATATAATTGGTTCAATATAAGCAGTACATGACATGAACACCTTGGTTGACTATGAATTACTACGGGTATCTATCTCCCGTTGTTGGTGGCATGGGGTGGTAATGTATCATATTAGTAAAAGTTATAATTGGTTGATGGATTTAAATATTGTGTCAAAGGGAATCTAACAACATCACACATCTTAAATTTTCTTTAAATATATAAACTATCAAATACGAAATAGTAAATTGGAAGATCTTTGGGGAACGTAGTGAGATTTCTAGAGATTAAATATTTATGATATCATGATTAGCACATGCATTGCATATATATGGTACCAGGAATATAAGTGGAGGAAATAATGCTTCAATATGTAGCTAAGAAACAATTGGGTTGGGTCAGATTTATCATTAGGTCTGGGTCGGAGTCTGAGCAGAATCCGATTCTGTTCCCCCCTCCTGTTCGCAGTCGTATTTTTTTTAAAAAAGCTTGGATTTGCAGTCAGATATTCAACTTTTGGATTCAGACAGGAATTGTTCTTTTTTGCTATGTAAGAGGGTTGGATTCTGGAACCCTAAATGTGGTTCTATCCAATTCATATGTAAAAGCTACCTTAACATGTCAACTAGCTGAAATGCCTTGTCAGTAGTCAAAGATATTAATCTCACGTTTGCAACATATTTTTCTATAATTTCTGACCCTATTCTTGCATGTTTTTGATCATTTCGATAAGGTATTTAGTCTTGGTAATTGTCTGGCAACTAATGAAGTGGAATTTATGTGGTACCAGAAAGATTCACTGGATAATAGAGCAAATTGAATCAGCATCATATTTATAGTTTTTGAGTTTTTGTTTTGATTGATCGACATATTAGGCTCTCTGGATACTGGAATATTCTGGATTTTGTAGATCAATAGCTTCATGGTAGTTCAAGGGCATGAATTTTTGTTTTTAGCCCTCCCTGTGTCTTCTTAATACTATATACTTAGTATGTATCTCTTTATTGCTTGTAACTAAGCAAATTGTGTCTACCCCTGGTTTTCTCACTGTGTTGTTAATGCTGACTGTGTTTCCACTCTCACATTCTATGCTATTGTGTAATCGCCTTTTATATTGTGTACTCGAAACTTTCAAATTGACGTGTGACAGTCTTTGCCTCTTGTATGCTGCATCTCTGTTTAGTGCCTTAAAGTGCTAGACATGAGTTTTTGTTCTTATCCCTCCTTGTGTCTTCTTAAAATATACTTTACTTATTAAGTATCCCTTTATTGCTTGTAACAAAACAAAGTGTGTCTACCACTGATCTGCTCACTGTGCTGCTGATGCTGACTTAGTGCTTCCACTCTCACATTCTATGCTATTGCGTAATCACCTTTTAATTTGTTTACTTGAAACTTTAAATTGACGAGTGACTGTCTTTATCTCTTGTATGCTGCATCTCTGTGTAGTGCCTATACTCGCTTCTTTTTGAAGTCATGTTCACCTTTGATAAATTACACAAGTAGTATAGTTGGAAGGAACTGAGAATCTTTTCTTAAATTAATCTGCAGGTTTATGAATTTATGTGAGAAATGGGATCCCGTGGGAGGCCTTTTTTTGATCTTAATGAAACCCCCATGGAGGATGATGAAGATATTGATGGTTCATCTGGTGTTCAGCCTCAAAAAGTTCTCCCTTTTCTGACTTCCTGCACGTCTGATCTTCTAGTGTCATCAGTTAGTCCATTGAACATTGCAAGTAACAATGCCTTTTCTCATGCTTCTTCTGTTTCCGGTTTTCAACCATTTGTCAGAATAAAGGTTTCTTCCAGCTTAGATAGGATTGATGATCAGAAAAGGGAGACAGATATTGACGCTTCTACTGCCTCATTGCCCGAACTAGGCGAGAGTAGTGGTAGAAAAGACGCGACGTTGGTGAATTCTGGTACTATGAACACTCAGGCTATTGAAAAAGAAGAAGGAGAATGGTCAGATGGGGAATGTTCTGAGCCCCATTTAATCCAAAGGGTTGAAGAGAAGTCATCTGTCGGTGAGAACAAAGACTTGAACGAGCAAGGAACTGTAGCAGCAAATAATTCTCCTACTAGGATATCTTTGAAGAGAAATTCTCGTGATTCTAGCCCTGCTGATCCTAGGAAAATCCAACATGACTATTCTTCAGCTAGACTGGATTCTGTTCCAAATGATATCATCGGTGGTCACAGCCAGAATTTGAATGGAAATGCCGAACGTAAATTTTCCATTGATTCTCAGGGAGATTTAGAGCCAGTCCCTAAACAAAAGGAAGTCAAAGGAGTTGAAGCGATCCATGCTTTGAAGTGTGCTAATAACCTTGGCAAACACAAGCTTGATGAGCACAAAGAAGCAATGTTGGGCAAAAAGCGGAGCCGGAAAACAATGTTTCTCAATATAGAAGATGCTAAGCAAGCTGGTGCAGTAAAATCTTCGACCCCTAGAAGGCAGAGTGTCCCAACACCAAGCAACACTCGTGTGGTCAAGGGGACCCGGAATCTGCGGTTAACTGCAGAGCGTAATGGAGAAAGGCAGAATGAGCATGCTGTCAGGGATCAGAATCAGGTTGATTTATCATGCAATGACGAACGTAGTTCCATGGAACCTAATGATCGTAAATCTGAATCCAACAGTGATGTGAATGCAGGGCTTCTAGCTAGGCCTAGAAGATTAAATAGTTCTAATGATCTCTCAGCAGAGGGAAACACTAGAAATAATTTATGGAAGCAGCCTAGCGATTCAAGGCAATTCAAGGATCCACAGACCCAACCAAGGAAGCTAGCTTCAAGTAGTTATGGCTCAGCTGATTTGAAACTTGTAAACAAGAAAAATCCTCCTAAGAGGCAGCTTGTAACCAATAACCAATATCAAGATACGTCAGTGGAGCGTCTCTTGCGGGAAGTGACTAGTGAAAAGTTTTGGCATAATCCAGGTACCCTTATATATTTAGTATTGTGCTGCTATAGTGCTTTTTTTGTCTGGCTGGATATGTACATTGAATTATTTTATTATCATTTTGAAGACACTGATTCTTTTGAATTTTAGGCTTGAAAAGCGTTTTCTAACATTTTTCAGTTGCAAATGATATGTACGAATCTTGTTCACTTTAATGAATTCCAAGTTTTTGGACTGCTCTAAATGTTTATTGGTGCTATTGAGTTTCATGTTACAATGATGCTGATGTGATGTAGATTTTAGAGTACCAATGATTGAAAAAATAAATGTGCATTCCATTTCTGTTTGACATTTGCAGAAAGTTTATCAGAGATTATATATCGCCTTGTGTCTTTTGTAGTAAATTCATCTTGCTAAGGAGATGATTTATTGTGATAGGATATGTCGAATTATAATTCCAATAACTTTCAGATTCCATGGATGATTTTTCCTAGCCCCCACTCCTGACTATACTTAATTTTACTGAATATTTTAGTTGATTGGGCATTGAAGCTGAAGTGAATTTTGTTGACTAGAAATAACTAGCCAAGAACAAGAGCTTGCACTTGGACTCATGCACTTTTATGAAGTGACTCCTTCACAAGTTTTTATGAAATTTTTTAATGATCATTTGATTTGTTCATTTAGTGCAAAAAGGGCCTCTTTCTTGTTCTATGCTTGAATTTATTGATTCCATTCTTGACTGTGATTATTTTATTGATTTTTTCTTTTCAACCTTTGTCAGAGGAATCTGAGCTTCAGTGTGTCCCTGGTCGGTTTGAATCTGTAGAAGAGTATATCAGACTCTTTGAGCCTCTTCTTTTTGAGGAATGTAGGGCGCAGCTATACAGCACATGGGAGGAGTTAACTGAAACATCTTCAAGAGATGCTCATGTGATGGTCCGTGTAAAATCTGCTGAAAGACGAGAAAGAGGTAACATAAATATTTCCTTTCTGTACATGATGCCATAATGAAGACCAGTGAGTTTTTTATAAATAGGAATAGTTTTAGCTGTTTTCCTGTACGTCTTGAAATCCTTTAGTGCCACTTAACTTGAATAATGACGGTATCGGTGGTTGCCAAACTTGGTCCTACTGTACCCCATCCTGTCATTTTTTGGAGGCGGATCTTTGGCATCTTGCTACCTAATATGAGTTGGCCACTGGAAGCTGCACTCTGACATGTCTAAATCAAAGAAGGAAGAAACCAAGGAAGAGGGAGAGAGAGATAGATGCTTAGTTTTAAAAGGCGCGAGGCGCAAAGGGTCCCTGGAGCCTAGGCGCGAGGCGCAAGTCGAAGGCGCTACTTTTTTTTAAAATATTTAAATTTTATAGTACTGAATTTTCAATAAATATGCCCTTTACCTGAGTGTAGTTAATAAACAAGAAAAAAGCAGCCTTTAAATTGTTACTAGTGTGGTAAGTGTTGGGTTAAACAGTGGGGCAACCTCTTAATTACTTCCATATGCCCACTAGCCACCCTAAAGTAAAAGGAAAAGAAAAAAGAAAATAGAACCAGTACAGAATACATAACAGAGCAAGGGAGAAAGGGAGAGAAAGAGAAATAGATCGACAAGCCTCTCCTTCTGTTCTCCGACGACAGCCACCGGAAATAGTGCCGGAGAACAGAGGGAAAGGCTTGTCGGCATCTTCTGTTACCTCCGGCGAGATGGTGGCCAGTTTATGCTTTCCAATTTATAAATTAGGGTTTCTTCCCAAATTAGGGATTTCAAAATAGGGTTTAGTTTGATGGAAATCCATGGAATTAACAAAGGGCTTTTGCTCGAATCGGTAAATTTAAGCCAAGGTAAGTGTAAATTTGAAAAAATTTTGTTTTTTTTCTTGAAGTTTTTAGTCCGATCTACTTTCTCCCACCTTTCTCTCGCCTCTCTACAGAAGGCGGCCAAGGCGCGCCTCTCACAAGGCGGCAAGAGGCGCACGCCTCTCCTCGCCTGAGGTAAAACGCTTCGCCTCGGCCGGAGGAGGCGATTTTCCGAGCGCCTCGCTTCGCCTGCCGCATAGGCGCGCAATTTAAAACTAAGGATAGATGTATGGAAAATTTACCTCGAATGTGGTGTTGTCTTTTTTGGGCATAAGTGGTATGCTGGTACTCCAATTGCTGGAATTGGAGAATTAAGGGTTTGAGAAGAAAAACTAGATCTTTCTGTAGAGTTTATTATTTTATAAGGTGGTGGTCGAAGTTTTTTTTTTTGAATTAATCAGTTCGTGAAAAGTGGTTGTTCAAATTTAGCTCTCCACAACGTTTCCTTTGAATTCCCTAATTAGGTAATAACATGTATGGAAAACTGGGATAGTTATTCTTCACATGTGGCATCCCTGTGCGCGCTGTTGAATCTAGTACAGTGCTTTGGTATCAAGTTTTTTTAGAATTGTCTCTCCAAACTCTTTCTGATACCAATACCTAAGTCCATGTAAGATGGAGTGGCGTCTTGTTTCTACTTTTTTCAAGTTTTTCGCTTGTGTATAATGATATGTTGTCTAATTGTTACGAATTCACTTCTAGCTTGAGCTTCTTCTGTGCTTTCTTGCTTGACTTTAATGGTTATTTTGGGAGCTAGGATGGTACGATGTGATAGTTTTACCTACCAATGAGATCAAGTGGACTTTTAAAGAGGGTGACGTTGCAGTTCTTTCCTCTCCGAGGCCTGGTTCAGGTTTGTCATATATCTCTTTGTTGAGGTTTGTTTTCCATCAGCAGATATGTTGACATCTTATTTTCTATATGGAGCAGTCAGATCTAGAAGAAATAGTTCATCTGCCGACGAGTGTGAGGAGCCTGAAGGTTCTGCACGTACTGTTGGTACTGTCCGAAGACACACCCCTCTTGACGTTCGTGATCCTCAGGGTGCAATACTGCATTTTTTCGTAGGAGATTCTTATGATCCAAATAGGTGAGTTAAAAGATTCCAGATCTCTCACTTTTCGTCCTGTAGTTTTTTGCTATTGCTGTACTTAATGCTATCATGCTATCCATGTTGTTTTCAATATCCTCTTTTTCTGTACAGCACTGCTGATAATGATCATATATTGAAAAAGCTTCAGCCTAGAAGCATCTGGTATCTAAGTGTACTTGGCTCCCTTGCGACAACACAACGTGAGTACGTTGCACTACACGCCTTTCGCCGGCTGAACGTACAGGTGAAATCTTGTTTATAGTGTTTTTGAACGAGACGATTCGGAAGGAAAGGAAGTAGTGGTAGAGTGAGGGATCTGTTGTCTTTTCTTCCTTTTTTTAGTAAACCAGATTCTTTCACTATTGGAAAGATTGGAAGGAATATGGTGCTTGTTGCTGTGAGCTTCTCACCTGACTTCCTCCCCTTCCCCTCTTTCCCTTTTCTTCCGTTTGCTCACAACTACGAACCAAACACATTGTTATGGTTTCTTATGACAAGAGATGTTTGTTCAGTTGCCTTCTTAGTGTTATTGTCACCCAAATTCTAAATTCTAAATTTACAGATGCAAAATGCAATCCTTAAGCCAAGCTCAGAACACTTCCCCAAATACGACGAGCAGACTCCAGCTATTCCTGATTGCTTCACTCCAAATTTTGTTGATCATCTACATAGGACTTTTAATACGCCTCAGCTATCTGCAATACAGTGGGCTGCAATGCACACAGCAGCTGGTACTAGTAATGGGGTGACCAAAAGACAAGACCCGTGGCCGTTTACTCTAGTTCAAGGTCCTCCTGGAACTGGTAAGACACATACCGTATGGGGAATGCTAAATGTGATTCATCTGGTTCAGTATCAACATTACTATACAGCATTGCTGAAAAAATTGGCCCCTGAAAGCTATAAGCAAAATAGTGACAGAAATGCTGACGCTACTTCTTCGGGATCTATTGATGAAGTCCTCCGAAGCATGGATGAGAACCTGTTTCGTACTCTACCAAAACTATGTCCAAAACCTAGAATGCTTGTTTGTGCTCCATCTAATGCTGCTACAGATGAGTTGCTTGCGCGTGTTCTTGATCGTGGATTCATAGATGGAGAGATGAAAGTTTATAGGCCAGATGTAGCACGTGTTGGTGTTGATACACAGTCACGAGCAGCACAAGCTGTCTCTGTTGAGCGTAGAACTGAGCAGCTTTTGCTTAAAACTCGGGAGGAAATTTTTGGATGGTTGCAACAGCTTAGAGGCCGTGAATCTCACTTGTCTCGTCAGATGACTACTCTTCAGGTACAACTAAATAGTGCTGCTGCTGCGGGCCGTTCTCAAGGTTCTGTTGGAGTAGATCCTGATGTTCTTATGGCTCGGGACCAGAATCGGGATGCTTTGTTGCAAAATCTTGCCGCAGTCGTTGAGGAAAGGGATAAAGTCCTAGTTGAAATGTCCCGTCTTATTATATTAGAGGGAAAATTTCGTCCGGGCAGCAGCTTCAATTTGGAGGAAGCTCGTGCCAGTTTAGAAACAAGTTTTGCCAATGAGGCTGAGATTGTGTTCACTACACTGTCCAGTAGTGGTCGCAAGCTGTTCTCACGTCTTACTCACGGCTTTGATATGGTTGTAATTGATGAAGCAGCTCAAGCCAGTGAAGTGGGCATCCTTCCTCCACTCTCTCTTGGTGCAGCCCGTTGTGTCCTTGTAGGTGATCCCCAGCAGCTTCCTGCTACAGTCATTAGCAAGGCAGCTGGAACTTTGTTATATAGCAGAAGCCTTTTTGAGAGATTTCAGCAAGCCGGCTGTCCGACGATGCTGTTGTCTGTTCAGTATAGAATGCACCCTCAAATTCGAGACTTTCCTTCAAGGTACTTTTACCAGGGACGGCTTACAGACAGTGAAAGCGTTACTAGCCTACCTGATGAGAAATATTACCAGGATCCTTTACTTAAGCCATATCTATTTTTTGACATCATGCATGGTCGGGAGTCGCACCGTGGTGGGTCTGTATCTTATCAGAATATACATGAAGCTCAATTTTGTCTTCGCCTGTATGAGCATCTGCATAAAACAGCGAAATCTTCGGGTTTGGGTAAAGTTACTGTGGGCATAATAACACCTTATAAGCTGCAATTGAAATGTCTGCAACGTGAGTTTGAGGATGTTCTCAATTCCGAGGAAGGGAGAGATCTGTACATAAATACTGTGGATGCTTTTCAGGGGCAGGAACGTGATGTCATTATTATGTCCTGTGTTCGCGCCTCCAATCACGGGGTCGGTTTTGTTGCCGATATTCGTCGAATGAATGTTGCACTTACTCGAGCACGAAGGGCCCTCTGGGTATGGCTAAAGGATTTTTACTTTGTCAAGATTTTTATTCTCTTATGTAAAGTGTTTAGTCTTGCCAATTTGGTCTGATTATGTTAATTGCTTGACAGGTTATGGGAAATGCTAATGCTCTGATGCAGTCCGACGACTGGGCCGCTTTAATTACGGATGCAAAAGCTCGGAACTGTTACATGGATATGGACTCTCTGCCTAAAGACTTTTTGATGACCAAGGGACCTCCTTATAATTCTTTTCCTAATAAGTTTTCCTCTGGCGCTAGGGGCTTACGTCCAGGTGGTCCACGGCCAAGGTTATTTGATATGCACACAGAGTCCAAACCTGGGCCAGTTTTAGAAGAAGAAAAACCGAAGCATTTCTCTAATCGTAAGGACTAAGAATCTCTAATCATTGATAAGGATTTCTTGAAGACATCTTCTTACCTGGAGGTCGCTTCAATTTGGCATTTCGGAAGAAGCAGCAATGTTATGGTATTAAGTGGAAGCACATGACTGTTCAGGCCCTAAAGAGGGTCTTGCCGTCTATGCTGTCAGAAGTTATTGCTACTGATTTGGCTGCAAGTGTTCCATGAAAGAACCTTTCTTGAGAAGATCAATCTAGCTCAAAGATACACGATTATCTTTGGGTCTGATGATAATCGAGTATTAACAGAACTTTGCCAGCGCTGATGGCTCAGCGTGTCATATGGCCTATGTAGTGGCATGCCATTGCTGCATGGCATGCCATTGCTTCAGCACAAGTGGTGTATGCTTCAATTTCTCACACCTCATCTTAACACGATCTACTGGCAATGAGGGGATTTATAGGAGATGTGATTGACTTTCTGGAGCATCAACTATGGACAAGGTATGGGTGTTTTAATATTGTTGGCAAGTTGTGCGGTTCTGGTTAGAATCGCCTACCATCCATGCTGGCTTGGAAAATCTCTGCCACCACTGGGCATAGCTTGCTGCAACTGCAATTGCATTTTGGGGATGCTATGCATATTTTTTGAAACGTGCATTGGCATTTTGGTCATGCTTTATTATTCAGATCTACCAGGAATGTTTTTTTGTTTTTCCAAAAAGAAATTATAGAAAAGAGTACATGATTTTTACAAGAAAATTCTAGTAGTCAACAGGCATAAAGGATGCTTATGGAACAACTTTGTACATACACAATTCAGCAATAGATGAAGAATTCTTTCTTTCATTTTTTTTATTAGCTGATGTAACCGTGTATATAATTGCTCCGGGTCTTTTCATGTTTTTACACAAGCAAGAAAATTACAGATGTTTTATAGCCTCATGACATTCCCGGCTTTTATTGATCTGGTGCAGCATGTAACTTATACCTCACGATGACGTGATAAATTGTAGCTATTATAATAGGTTCAATCTCTAACCCTAGGTCTTAAAGGATGAAGAAAAAAGTTATAGATCCTTAAGAGTGAAAACATTTGATAATTTAGATCCTTAGTATGAGCTTAACTCGACCTAGTAATGGTATAATACCAATTACCACATAAATTCGAATTTAATAGGTTTATTACCACACGTTAAACACAAAAACATGATTTCATTGTAAAATTTGCAAATTCTTTGTTGACTAGATAAGTAAGATATACAAGGGAGTTTTCCGATACGAACCTTTATGGATACAAGTTGATTTTCAAAGTCAAATTGTAATGAAAAAACATTCTACGGTATTGTTTGGTTAAGCAATGAAAATGGGCGAATTGGAAAATTATGGGAATTGAAAAATCATGGGTTGTGTTTGGTTGACAAAAAAAAAAAACAATGTAGGCATTGAAAATTCATGGGAATTCGCAATGCCCACAAACATGTTTAGGCAAGTCACCCGTTGATAAATCAGAATTCCCATGATTTGCAAATGCCTTTATGACAACCAAACGTGTTTAGGGCCTTTAGGTAATCATAGGAACTTTGATGTAAAATCAGATATAGAAGACCAAGTGCCCGAGGTGTTACTCAGTTTAAATCCAATCATGGATACAACTCGGTTACATGGCCAATGCTTAAGCTCTAATGTAACGGTTTTACACAACGAAGGTTCCGTTACTTTGCGGAACAATTTGGTTTAACTAACCAAGCTTAAAGGAGGATTTAAGGTGGTTTAGTCAAGCAAGTAGCTCTATTAATGATTATTTTAGTCCTAACCTTACTTAAGGTGCTAAACTAATCATGATTAAGCTTAAGCAAAATCAGCTGAAATTCCTTCCTTCATTTCTATGGTTTTCTTAGACTTTTTGGTGATGTCATGCTTGATGATCTAAGCTCCTATGATGATTTGAAGCTGCTTACACATGCTTAGGTGAGGTGTATGGCAAAGGGGTCCAATTAGAAGCTTTCATGAAGGGGAGGGAATGGTTTTAATTGGACAGCAGCAAATCTGCCCAGAATAGTGTGATGGCTGCGTTTTTGTAATCTGATCTGGGCAGCAGCGTTTTTTGACCCAATTGCTGCAAACTTCACATGGTTGGATGCCCCTTGATGTTTAGGACATGATCCCATTGGTTTGCAGCCATTTGGAACCGCCAATAGGGAGAAAGAACCAGAAAGGTGGAAGGTGGCCAATCAGAATTTTCCAGTTTTCTTTATTATGAATTTCTTATGTATTTTTCTTATTTCTTTGTATCTTAGGACGGTTCTAAGACCTTATTGCAGTATCTTAACATGTTATTAATTCTATATAAGGAGGAGGAAGCCTTAGGAGCAAAATGTACTTGAATTTTGATTGAATGAAAAACCGTGTGTTTTCTTAAGCATTAAACTGAGTGTTTTCTTTGCTTAATTTGAAAGAGTAACTTGGGGGAGCAATCTACAAGTTCTCAACCACGTTTTAGTAAGACTAAGAGCTAATCTTTCTCTTATTAAGACACCCTTAGTATTTAGGTTTGTGAGCTAATCCTTCCTAAACACTAAAACAACCGAATTTAAGTAACAAAGAGCTAATCTTACTTACTTATTTTCACTTATCCATTTTAATTCATATCAAGTGGTTATCAGAGCTTTGGTTCTACATTATGGGAGACAAAGATGCTAATGAGAGAAGGGATAGAATGATTGATGCATTAGCAGAACAAACAAGTGCCATTCAAGCCATGATGAATCAACTCACTCTTGAAGTAATCCGAAAGAAGACCACGGATGAAGGAGAACGGGGCACTAGGAGTGATGATCGTGGAATGAAGATTGAGGTTCCCGATTTTGATGGAACTTTGGATCCTGAAGCCTACTTAGAGTGGGAACGTTCTTTAGAGAGGTTCTTCGAGTATAAGGAGACTCCAGAAGATAAGAAGTACAAGATTGCCGCTCTTAAACTAACCAAATATGCATCCATTTGGTTAGATGGTGTTAAGAGGCAAAGAGTTCGTGCTGAAAAGTCTAAAATCACAACATGGCCGAAATTAAAGAAGCTCTTAAGGAAGAGGTTTGTTCCATCTAACTATAAACAAAATCAATATGTTAAATGGTCTACCTTGAAGCAGGGAAATCTTTCTGCGGAGGAGTATATTATGGAGTTTGAAAAGCTATCAATTGTCTGTGAAATTGATGAGCTAGAGGAATAGAAGTTAGGGCGTTTTCTTGGAGGCCTTAATGAGGATATCAGGGAGAAGCTGGAGGTGTATCCATACCTCACATTTGATGAAGCTTGCAAAGTAGCTATGAAGATTGACAAGCAAAAGAAGAAGCCGAGTTCTAGTAAGCCTTTTTCGAAACCTTTTAGTACTTTTAAAACTAATCAAAGTACTGGTTCTTTTGATAGTGCAAAAAGGTCCAAAAACTTCAAAAAGAACAAGGAGAAAGGCAAGGAGAACGCTGAAGATAAGCTCCTAAAGGTGCTTGCTATAAGTGCCAAGGCTATGGGCATTACAAAACCGATTGTCCTACTAGCAGAGTCCTTACAATTCGTGACATAGAGGAGATAGATGAGCTTGAAAAGGCAGGACGTATGGAAGAGGATTCAGCTGAAGAAGGAGAGAGTGACAAGGGAGAAGATTGTGCACCAGAAATGGAGGGAGAATCACTTGTTCTAAGGAGGGCTCTTTACACCAAAAACATGAGCACTGAAGAGGAACAAAAGGGAGACTATTTTTCACTCCAAATGCTTAGTAAAGGGCAAGATTTGCACGTTGATTGTGGATGGAGGCATTTGTACTAACGTGGCTTCAACTGAGCTCGTTGAGAAATTGGCACTTCCTACTACAAAGCACCCTAAGCCATATAGAATGAAATGGCTAGATGATGACAATGAGGTGAAGGTACGAAAAAGAGTATTACTTTCTTTTTCGATAGGAAATTATTCTAATGAAATTGTATGTGATGTGATTCCTATGACTGCATGCCATGTTTTACTTGGTCGACCTTGGCAATTTGATAGAAAAGTAAAGCATGATGGTGTTACTAATGTGTATAAGGTGAATAAAGATGGAAAAATTAAGACATTATTACCATTACCACCCTCTAAAATTTCTCACCATAAACCTAAACCTAAAGAAAACCTTCTTTGTGAGGAAATCCTTTTAGGGAGAAAACAATTCGAGAGGGAGGCTAAAGAAGAAAAAATTGTGTATGTCTTAATTAGTATAGAAAAAACAGAGGGAGTTAGTGTGGAAGATGGCGATTTGAGGGAGTTACTAAAGGAGTTTAATGACGTTTTTCCTAATGAATTACCACATGGACTTCCACCTAAAAGAGGGGTAGAGCATCAGATTGATCTTATTCCAGGAGCACCTATTCCAAATAAGCCCGCCTATAGATGTAAACCCCAGGAGAGTGAAGAGTTGCAGAAACAGATTAAGGAGTTAATGGAGAAGGGGTATGTGAGGGAGAGTATGAGTCCATGTGTTGTACCTGCTCTACTGATCCCAAAGAAAGATGGTTCATGGAGGATTTGTATTGATAGTCGTGCTATTAATAATATTACTATCAAATACAAATTTCCTATTCCCAGATTAGATGATATGCTAGATGAACTTGGTGGCTCCAAATTATTTTCTAAAGTTGATCTTAGAAGTGGCTACCATCAAATATGTATGCGTGAAGGTGATGAATGGAAGACTGCATTTAAAACGAAATATGGCTTATATGAGTGGCTTGTTATGCCATTTGGTCTTACTAATGCACTTAGCACTTTTATGAGATCGATGAATGAAGTTTTGAGGACATTTTTGGGCAAGTTCATTGTTGTCTACTTGGATGACATTCTAGTGTACTCCACCAGCAAAGAAGAGCATTTATTACATTTGCAACAGTTATTTGAAGTTCTCAGAGAGCAGAAACTCTATGGCAAGCTGGAGAAATGTTCGTTCATGCAGAGGGAAATTGGTTTTCTTGGTTTCATTATTTCAGATGAAGGTGTCAAAGTGGACCCATCCAAAGTGGAAGCTATTTCCTCTTGGCCGGTTCCTAAGACGGTTACTGAGGTGAGATCTTTCCATGGTTTGGCTTCATTTTATAGGAGATTCATTAGTAATTTCAGTACTTTAATGAGTCCTATAACTGAATGCACGAAACAAGGAAGATTTGAGTGGACTGATGCTGCTCAAAGGGCGTTTGAGATTGTAAAAGAAAGAATGTGTCACGCACCTATTTTATCATTACCTGATTTTACTAAACCTTTTGAAGTCGAATGTGATGCTAGTGGAACAGGTATTGGAGCAATCCTTATTCAAGCAGGCAAACCTGTAGATTATTTCAGTGAAAAGCTAAATGGCGCGAAACTCAATTATTCCACTTATGATAAGGAATTCTATGCAATGGTTCGAGCTCTTAATCATTGGAGTCATTATTTGAGGCCACAAGCTTTTGTTCTTCATTTAGATCATAAATCCCTGAAGTATATTCATGGTCAACATAAGCTCAGTGCTCGTCATGCTAAATGGGTGGAATTTATGCAATCCTTTAACTTTGTTGCTAAATACAAAGCGAAGAAGGCAAATATTGTAGCTGATGCATTATCCAGAAGACATTCACTACTAGCTACTGTTGATTCGAAGATTTTGGGGTTCGAGCTGATTAAAGAATACTATCCAGAAGATCCAGATTTTCGTGAAGTATTTGAAGAGTGCAAGAAAGGCCAACATGTTCATTATCACATTGCCGATGAGTTTCTATTCAAAGGGAACAAGCTTTGTGTTCCTAAGTGTCAAGTTCATGACTTGCTGATTAGAGAAGCTTATGGAGGAGGCCTAGCCAGTCATTTTGGTATTACTAAAACTGTTGAATTGTTGCAGGAACACTTCTATTGGCCACGCATGGTGGGAGATGTCCAAACAATTTTAGCTCGTTGTGGTACGTGTCAAAGGGCTAAAAGCACCTTCTTACAGGGTCCTTACACACCATTACCTGTTCCAGAAAGGCCATGGGAGGACGTGAGCATGGATTTCATTGTTGCCCTTCCAAGAACGCAACGAGGCAAAGACTCTATCATGGTGGTGGTTGGACCGTTTTTCAAAGATGGCACACTTTGTTCCGTGCCATAAGACTGAAGATGCCATTAATGTAGCTGCTTTATATTTCAGAGAAATAGTTCGTTTGCATGGTGTTCCAAAGACTATTGTATCTGATCGTGATAACAAGTTCTTAAGCTACTTTTGGAGAACATTATGGAGACTCATGGGTACTAAGTTACTGTTTAGTACTTCTTGTCATCCTCAAACAGATGGTCAGACTGAAGTGACCAACAGGACTCTTGGAACATTGTTAAGAGGCCTAGTAAGCAAGACAGGGAAGGACTAGGATGTGAAGCCGTGTCATGCTGAGTTTGCTTACAACAGAACACCAACTTTTGCAACAAAACATTCACCGTTCGAAGCTGTTTATGGGGTAAATCCTTATGTCCCAATTGATTTAATTGCTATTCCTAAAGATTCTTTTGTTCATGGAGATGCTAGGAAGCAAGCTGAAGAGATGGTGAAGATACACAGGCAGATTAGAAGCAACATAGAGAAAGAAAATGAAGCCTACAAAAAGAGAGCAAATAGAAGGAGGTTGCCTAAACTTTTTGCTCCAGGAGACTTAGTATGGATTCATTTAAGGAAAGAAAGGTTCCCGGGAAAAAGGAAACACAAGCTAATGCCAATAGCTGAAGGACCATTCAAGGTGTTAGAGAGGTGTGGAGATAATGCTTACAAGATTGACCTTCCTGGTGAATATGGAGTTGCCACTACCTTCAACGTTGGAGATTTGTCACCACACTTAGAAGATGATGATCTGCAGGAATTGAGGACAATTCCATCTGAAGAAGGAGAGTATGATGTAAAATCAGATATAGAAGACCAAGTGCCAGAGGTGTTACTCAGTCTAAATCCAATCATGGATACAACTCGGTTACATGGCCCTTGCTTAAGCTCTAATGTAACGGTTTTACACAACGAAGGTTCCGTTACTTTGCGGAGCAATTTGGTTTAACTAACCAAGCTTAAAGGAGGAATTAAGGTGGTTTAGTCAAGAAAGTAGCTCTATTAATGATTATTTTAGTCCTAACCTTACATAAGGTGCTAAACTAATCATGATTAAGCTTAAGCAAAATCAGCTGAAATTCCTTCCTTCATTTTACGGTTTTCTTAGGCTTTTTGGTGATGTCACGCTTGATGATCTAAGCTCCTATGATGATTTGAAGCTGCTTACACATGCTTAGGTGAGGTGTATGGCAAAGGGGTCCAATTAGAAGCTTTCATGAATGGGAAGGAATGGTTTTAATTGGACAGCAGCAAATCTGCCCAGAATAGTGTGATGGTTGCGTTTTTGTAATCTGATCTAGGCAGCAGCGTTTTTTGACCCAATTGCTGCAAACTTCACATGGTTGGATGCCCCTTGATGTGTAGGACATGATACCATTGGTTTGCAGCCATTTGGAACCGCCAATAGGGAGAAAGAACCAGAAAGGTGGAAGGTGGCCAATCAGAATTTTCCAGTTTTCTTTATTATGAATTTCTTATGTATTTTTCTTATTTCTTTGTATCTTAGGATGGTTCTAAGACCTTATTGCAGTAGCTTAACATGTTATTAATTCTATATAAGGAGGAGGAAGCCTTAGGAGCAAAATGTACTTGAATTTTGATTGAATGAAAAACCGTGTGTTTTCTTAAGCATTAAACTGAGTGTTTTCTTTGCTTAATTTGAAAGAGTAAATTGGGGGAGCAATCTACAAGTTCTCAACCACGTTTTAGTAAGACTAAGAGCTAATCTTTCTCTTATTAAGACACCCTTAGTATTTAGGTTTGTGAGCTAATCCTTCCTAAACACTAAAACAACCGAATTTAAGTAACAAAGAGCTAATCTTACTTACTTATTTTCACTTATCCATTTTAATTCATATCACATTTTAATTCCTATGAAATTCAAATTGCTACGGGAATTTATTTCCCATGTCAACCAAACAACACCTACAACTTGTTGAAATGGAAATGCCATTAGAGTAAACCGCATAATTAAAGAAAACAAATGCTAGTGAGTGCTCCCCGACATTGGATAAGTAATTGAAAGTAGAAATATTAAATTAACATAAATAATAAATACAGTCACATATCCGTGATTTTATAATATATTCCTAAATTAATACCAGTTTAGAATATATATTGAATGTTAATGAACAGACGGGAAACGTTTTTACGCACTAGGGACGTTCATTAGCAAGATCCTTAAGAAAAAAATCATCTATAAATCTTAGGACAGAAATACAAGTTCACAAAGGCACCAAATAGAATTAGTAAAACCATACGACATTAAAGTGGAATTATGTCAAATCGCAGGAAACCTAACTGAACTTTTTCCTAATTTTTGGAGAATGTGGGAGTTTGTTTTTAAAAAAGACAGAGATAGTAACTCACTTAATAAAAACTTGTTCATCCAACCAATGAGACAGACACATCAAACCAACTTTTGGTGGTTGAAACCAAAGTTTGAAAGGGAAAGGAGATGAAGCTAGCCTAGTACTACTGGCACGGGACAAAAGAACTAAATGAAAGCTTGATGAGTGGACAAAGCAATAGACGTAACAAATGCAAACATAAAGTTACTGAATTCATGGAAGGTACTTATATAGTTGCATTGATTGCCATCCAAGGTGCGATGGCATTGAAGATATAATGTACGTACTGCGTGAAACTAACAAAAACAGACGTACATGGGCAAACAAGACTAGTCCCTCTCACTGCATGTTTCCCTCAATCTGGTTAAGAACTGTTTAGCATCTCAGCTTTGGAACCTACACGTCTGTTAGTGTTATGTCAAAGCAACATTTATATACAACCTACTTCAAATCATTAAGGCTTTAAGCCCAATTAATACACTAATTAAACACAACCGACTGCTACTATACAACCTTAAATACAACCTAAATACATAACATGGCCTAATACCCCCTTAAATTGGAGCACTCGAATCACAATTGTCCAAGTTGCGAAGTAAGTAAAAAAAATGATATTTATCAAATGGCTTGGTAAAAATATCTGCTAGCCGATCATTCATGGGAACATGTCAAGTAGTACTAGGGCAATGTGAATCACACCAGGCGCACATAATGAGAATCAACCTCAATGTGTTTGGTGCATTCGTGGAAAACGGGATTTTGGGCAATGTGAGGCGCCGACATACTATCACAAAATAAGGGCATATCACGTGGTTGATGGACCCCTAGACTCTGAAGGAGAGCCTTCAACCACTTCAAGTCGGAGGTAACATTAGCCATAGAACAGTACTCAACCTCGGCAGAGGAATGAGAAACAATATGTTGTTCCTAGGTTTTCTAGGAGATCAGAGAACAACCAAGAAACACTAGCAGCTAGAGAACGCAAACTCGCCCAATTAGAGTCTCACCAACCAGAGATAGATAAATCTGACATAGAGCTTACAATTCTAGAGCGGCATTCCAAAGATCGTGTTGAGGTGCCTACATGAACAGAGCAAGTGTGTGCAGAGACTAAGCCAGGTCCGGGCGAGTGAATCACAGATAATTAAGACGGCCAACAAGCTGTCGATACTATTCTAGGTCTTCTAACAATGCACCATGCGTAAGAGTCTGGGCATGGTTATGTTCGACCGGCAATGCACCAGGCTTTGAGCCAATAAAACCTGTTTCACCAATAAAAGACCATTTCAGAAAACCATGTTTCACCAAGGAAGCAACCAATTTAGCAAACCAACATGAGGGGGTCTGACGCAGGCGATAGAGAGACTTTTTCTAGAGACAAACGGTTAGGTGTAGTAGGAGTGAAGCCTGGGGGAGTTCCCAATTTTTAGTTGCAGCAATCGCAAGAAAAGCACAAACCATAACCATTTTAGTAATAATAGCGACAATATTGTTGTAACCAATACCCTCAAAATGGTAAAGTTAACAAGACGTGCCTTAAAATGTTAGACGGTCCCATCAAAGTGATACTTTATTTTATATACTCACTTGCACTTGAGTGCCTTCTTTCCCAGAGGTAATCCTCCATGACCCATGTGGAATTATCCTCTAAAGTGGCAATGTCCTTTTCCATTGCATCAAGCCAACCAACACCTGTTGTGACACCTACAAAAAATATACGGTGCCACATAGAAAATTTATTGCACAATGTACTAAGTGTGCTAAAGGATAAGGAGTATTAAGGAACCAGTGTGCGAAGATGAAGACGAGATGAACTCAATTTCCGTACAATGTTAGTCATGAAATCTTGTAGCAAAATCGATGGACGTTTGTTCCTCAAACCATGCCAAAAGAAGTTTCGGGCTCAATGACATCATGCAGCCCAACAAAGGAGTTTATATGGCCCGACTCATTAAAGTAGGTTGGAATATCAGAGGATGTTGTCGCTTGGGCCTCAAAGCGGACCCAACAGGGGGCAATCAACTACCAGCCCGTGGAGTGAGGTTGCATACAACTTGGACATCTTCATGCCCCTCTTTAACATGCGTAAGTGGGAAATGGGTGAGCTTTAGTCCACCAAAGAAATCGGAGGCCGTAGAGTGATAGGAGCATCAAGCCCTCATCTAAAATGAACTTAATCATTAAAAAATTGTATCATGCCTGGAGGGAGGGAAAACAATAGCACCATGTTCCATGGAAACTCGTTCTCATGAAATTGTACATCTTGAGAGACCAAAAATCCAAATTCAAGATCATATAGTTTCCAACCCTTTTTCCATTTGGATGCCCAAACGAAAACTCAACGTCGAT
Organism: Patellifolia procumbens; assembly: GCA_947645195.1. NCBI lineage: Eukaryota > Viridiplantae > Streptophyta > Magnoliopsida > Caryophyllales > Amaranthaceae > Patellifolia > Patellifolia procumbens. The sequence goes on from CANSGD010000145.1 coordinate 304,007, forward strand.
TATGTAAAACAAACTTATTATCCCGCACCATTTGGTTGTGGGAAAAACATAGACAACCAAAAACCCTGTAATTCATCAAAATAAGGGGGCTTACCACACAAAAGTTCATAATGAGTGAGATTATTTAACAACCCCCAAGGAATCCGAGCAATCAATACATACACAACCGCCAAGACACCCCTCAAAAGTGACTAGAATATGACCCCGAAACATTGAAGCTCGAGCAACATTTATGATTTGTTGATGTTTGCGTTCGACATGGCAGTTCCATTACGAGGTCCCAACACAAGAGGTTTGAAAAACAATGCTATTATCATTAAAATTTCGCAATATGGACTTACACTCAGTGCCATTGTTAGTCCATACAATTTTTTACTGTCGTTTCAAATTGAAGATAAATCATGCCAAAAAAAGAAGAAAATGAATTTTCACCTCCGTTTTCATCCGCAGCAAGTATACCTAACCAATCTCTTGAAAAGTCATCAACCAAGGTTAAAAATACGCGCAACACCACTAGAGGAGGGGGTTTTATACAACCCCCATTAATCATAATGAATAAGCTAAAAAATCCGACTTTATTATCATCATTAACTGGAAAAAAAGCACGACTTTTCTTTGCTTAAGCACAAACTATACAAGTTAATTTCTTTCTACTAGTACTAGAAGAGGAACTAACTTAATGACTATATCAGAAGGATGTCCTAGGTGTCGCTGCCATAACTTAAAATATATCAAACCAGAGACGGGCTAATTTCGGAAAGTTAATATTTAATTTACTTAATCCAATAAATTTTTTTTCATATGCCATAGTATTAGCTAGTCGATAAAGTGATGGACTAATTTCGAAGGAAGCATCCCAAAATTTTCCATATGGAGATAATACTTGTATAAAATTGAGACCGTTTAAGTGGTCATAGTTAGGATTGTAACTAATAGCAAATTTTTACACTCTCTTTATTCTACTTAAGTTGGCTATATTTAAAATCTTGACACTATTTATAATTAAATAAAATTATTTTTTTTCATAACATATACTTATACAAAGCACATATTGACAAGGGGTTTTGTTTGATCCGTTGTCACAATTTTTTTGGTGTTAGCCAGGAGTATTTCGTATTGATAGTAGGAACAATCTCCCTCGGGGTACTGAGGTCAACTTAATAGGTAAACCTCTCCCAACTTTGGTTACTCCATTCGCAAGAGTCAGGAATCGAACTTCGTACAACTTGTTTAAGGGATGAAAGTATTTACCACTCACACCAACCAACTTTGGTTCTGTTGTCAAAATATGTATCTTTACAATGCTAACTTAACATTTAGAAATTATAAGATTTAACTTTAAGGGCCTGTTCTTTTCAACTTATTTTCAATCCTTATACAAATATTAAGTTCTAGTTCGTTAAAATAAGTTTAGATAAGGACTAATAAGGTCCAATAAGGTCAAATAAGGTCAAATAAAGTTTAATACTTTAATCTAATAAAGTAAAATAAGATCGAATAAAGTATGATAATGTCAAATAATGTCTGACTAGATCAAATAAGGTCTAATAAAAAAAGATGAGTTATATCAAGTTAAGATAAGCAAAAATAAGTTAAAAATCAAGAGGAAGATTTTAAATTTTTCAACACCTTACCCTCATAACTAAAATTCTCTATATAATTAGATTTAAGTTAAAATTTTACTGTTTCACATTAAAACATTTTTGTTTTGATCTACCAATAAACATTTAAATAGGCGATATATCACAGTTACTCAGAAACTTCCTTTGTTTTTTTAGTTGTGCCCAAAGTCACTGACATGTTTGCCAACGCACAACTTTAAGGGTCCGTTCTTTTCAACTTATTTTCAGTCCTTATAAGTTCAGATAAGTTCAGATAAGGTCTAATAAGGTCTAATAAGGTCGAATAAGGTCGAATAAGGTCGAATAAGGTCTAATAAGGTCGAATAAGGTCAAATAAGATCTAATAAGGTCGAATAAGGTCGAATAAGGTCGAATAAGGTCTAATAAGGTCGAATAAGGTCTAATAAGGTCGAATAAGGTCTAATAATGTCGAATAAGGTCTAATAAGGTCTAATAAGGTTCTTATATATTTTTATATAACAACATTATTGTGATTGTTATTATTATTATTATTATTATTGACATTATTATTATAATAATAATAATTATTTATTATATAATATTTATTATTATATTCATTGGGCTATCATCGTTACTTGTTGTACGCTTGAGAATTTTATTCGTCTACATGAATAAGGGATATCGATTTTTATGGATTGTCGTTTGTAAAGTATTCCTATGAACATTAACTATTGTATTTGGTGGTTTTTCTTGAATCTATTGTGCATCTTTTTAGTTTGTCTCCGTAGAAATTAATAATTAATAATAACAATAACAACAAATACTGACTTATAGACCAATAATAATAGATAATTATAGCAATATAATAGTAATAATATAATAATTTGAATAATAAAGAGATTAATAATAACAGTAGTATTAATGATAATAAAAATTAACATAATAAGAAAAATAGTAATAGAGTAATTATTATTATAATAGAGATAAGAATGATAGTAATTATAATGGAAATATTATAAATAATGATAAAATAATAAATGATAATAATAATAACAACAACAACAACAACAACAACAACAATAATAATAATAATAATAAGGTAAAATAAGGCCTAATAAGGTCGAATAAGGTCTAATAAAGTCAAATAAGGTTAATAAGATCGAATAAGGTCTAATAAGGTCTAATAAGGTCGAATAAGGTCGAATAAGGTCGAATAAGGTCGAATAAGGTCTAATAAGGTCTAATAAGTTTAGATAAATTTAGATAAGTTCAGATAAGTTAAGATAAGTTCAGATAAGTTCAGATAAGTTAAGATAATCAAAAATAAGTTGAAAAGAACGGACCCTAAATGATAGTATTTACGATTGTATAAATGTGAATATTTAAAAAGTTGATATATGAAAATCATATACCGAAACAAATCTAACAAAACCCTTTTTTTTGAACCCTAATTGTGTGTATTTTTCTAAAATAGAAAGAATAAAAGTAGTTGAAAATATAAAAAAAAATAAAGTGTAAAAATATATTACAACTAAAAAGATGAAGGCTGTAAGTACTTTCTCCGTTCTATATCTATTGCAACATTTGACTTTTTACACTATTCATACACTCGCATTTGACCTTATTTTTGTGACTTACACAAAAGGATAAATATAGTCACGTGAAATAATGTTAGATTCATTTTGATATATGCTTAATTAATGTCAACTTTTTATAATTTTATCTAAAACGCAGTTAGAGATTAAAGTTCAAAATAGTGCATTGGAGATCGTAAAACTCTACCTATTAAAATAGATATAACACGTGTGCGACTAAACACAACCTATATTTACTAGTTCACAGCCCGTATACGTATGAATACGTGGTAAAAAAAGTCTATGTTACCCCCTCTTTCTTTACTCACTTTATAAGGGTAGAGTAGAAATCGGAGGAGTATGATATTTCAATTAGCCGGAATCAAATGACATAGGTGAAGATGATTTTTTGCCCCTGGTGAAAATGAATAGTGTCACCGAGGATCAAAGGAAACACCTAGTTATCAGTAGACCTGGCAAAGCTGACCCGACCCGAACGACCCGACCAGAATGACCCGACCCCGAGACCCGAAATTGACCCGAAATCGATGACCCGAAATCAACCCGATACCCGTAATGACCCGACCCGACCCATACCCGACCTGAAATATGCTGACCCGAGATTGACCTGACCCCAAAATTGACCCGACCCGAGACCGACCCGAATAATATATATATTCATAATTTTTAAATTTCACGTAAATCCTCGACATAATTTCAGGTAAAGCAAATATAAAGGTGGTGCTCTGATACCAATTCCCCCTTAAGCATAATACGTCCAATTCCTCGATCAACGATCAAGAACGTTGTATCGTTGTTGGGGGCCTGGGGCAACGAGCCGAAAAGTGACCCGACCCGACCCGAAAATTGACCTAACCCGAAACTAAAAGCGACATACTCGAAACCCGACCCGACCCGAAACTGACATACCCGAAACCCGACCAGACCCGAAATTGAATACCCGAAGCAGACCCGACCCGACCCGAAAGTGACCCGAAGCAAGCTGACCCGAAAGTGACCCGACCCTAATTGACCCGACCCAGACCTGACCCGAACGACCCGATTGCCACCTATAGTTATCAGTGAAGTTGGAAGCTCATCAGCTACCAAACCAGGCGGGGAAAAAAGTTACAGTTGACGAAATTCACGTGTGTACTGTAAAAGTAAGGAGCCTCGAATCATAGGATGAGAAACCTAGAGTGGGCCATCCTTTGAAGAATTGAGACCAATGATTATAGCTTTGGCAGCAATACCCACGCGTGAGGAAAGGGTAGGGGATAATATAACAACAAAAAAGAAAAGAACAGTGTGTCGCGGTCTTGATTGGTCCGTTTTTTTCAACTTATTTTGCTTATCTGAACTTATCTGAATTTATTAGACCTTATTAGACATTATTCGACCTTATTCGACCTTATCCGACCTTATTAGACCTTATTAGACTTTTTCGAGCTTATTTGAACTTATTAGACTTTATTAGACCTTATTTAACCTTATTATTATTATTATTATTATTATTATTATTATTATTATTATTTTATTTTATTTTATTATTTTTATTATTGTTATTATTATTTATTATTATTATTATCATTAGTTATACTATTACCATTATAATTATTATCTCTACTATAATAATAATAATAACTTTGTTATTACTATTTTCTTATTATGTTAATTTTTATTTATCATTAATACTACTACTACTATTATTATATTATTATAATTTAAATTATTATATTATTACTATTACTCCCTCCGTTTTTTTAATATGCATATTTCTCCATTTTGGGGTTTTTTTTAATTGACACCTTTCTACCTTTTGCCATAAATGGAATGTTGGTCCACCTAATTATTACACTTTTCTCCTACTTTTTCTTTCCTTCTCTCTACCTTTTTCACTTTTTCCTTACTTTTACTAACATTCTCTCTTACTTTTGTTCTTTTTCCTTGGTCCTAGTGCAAATCCTTAGGTGCATATTAAAAAAAAACGGAGGGAGTATATTACTATAATTATCTATTATTATTGGTCTATAAGTCATTATTTATTGTTATTGTTATTATTAGTCATAAATTTCTACGGAGGTAAACTTGAAAGATGCATACAATAGATACCAAGAACAATTACCAACTACAATAGTTTAATGTTCATTTATAAACGAAAATCCATAAAAGTCGATATCCCTTATTCATGTAGACGAATAATACGGAAATTTCGTCAAATCACACATATTTTTAATTCAAGTTGTAATTTAAGGACATTAATTATAAAAAAAAAATGACTGGAATAATTCAAACTATGACTGTTCTGCTAAAGATAATCTCAACTACAGGTTATTCTTGTATAATCCCAAATTTTGAGGAGGTCCGCTTAAACTTTGACTTGAAGAAAACATGTTTAACAGGTAAACAAGCCACAAGTCATACTTTCATTGGTTTTTTTCTAATTCCCTAGCCTTAACCCCTTCCTTCCCCGCTCCATTGCTACCACTTCACACTTCCTCCCTCACCCCACTACCAAGCACAACCACACAAACTCCCATCCATCCCCAACCCCCGAAACTCAATCTAGCGCCGCACCCAACCTCCCCTTGCCTGAAACGCAACTAACCCAGCCACGATCCCCTACCTCCCTTTCGTTCTTATGAAACTCACGACTAGAAGAACTACCAGCAACAAATCCTAGGTAAGGGTGAGGTGATTGGGATTATGAGTGTCGGCGGGCTGAAGAAGTATTACCAATGATGTCGTTTTGATGAAGAGAAAGAATACCCATGCTAGCACTCTTTTGGATTGTCATATCAATTAATCGGACACCAAATAGCATGACACCACGATTCGGGTAGGTTCGAGAGTGTGTGGCTGCAATGGGAGCACCGTCTTGTCATGGTGGATCGAACCCGGATTAAGTGACCGGGTTAAAATTTGGTGTGAGTTTGGTGGTGCAGATAAAATGAAAAATGGAAAATGGGGGTAAAGGAAGAGTAATCCAAAGAAAGAAAGAGGTTTGCCTTTTTGGATAGGTTAGAGAACAAGGAAGTACTCTCTCCGTCCCACAATATTCTTCCCACTTCATTATTTTATGCCTCACATATATTCAAGAAGTTGGAAGAACATTGTGGGATGGAGGAAGTATAATAATATGAGTGACAAAAATGAGTGGATATGATGAGAAAAACATGGAACTTCAAAGCATCATAAGACGAGGACAATGGAGATTTACCACAGACAAGAAAAGTGAAATTATGTTTTTATTGGAAAAATCGAACTTTACCTGATTAACCGGTTACGCGTCATTTATGTGCATTTGTGGCGGACCTCCTCCAAAGTTGGGATAAACAAGAATAACCCATAGTTGGGGTTATTCTTGGTTGAACGACCATAGTTTGAATTATTCTAATAAAGGTTTACCTGGTGTTGCAGTCTTTGCAGGTTAGCATGTTGCTGGGACCATTTGTGGAAGATTGGGTTGACAGTTTGTATTGTTCATGGAATTTCAATAGTTTGGACCTTTTATAGAATATTCTTCAAGGTTGGGACCGCTGATGTCAATTTTTGCTTTTTTTTTTAAAGAAAAAACTAACAGGAGCTTTATTCAATCTTTATCAAAAAGTAAATATGATAAATTGATGTCATATATTTATGTTTCCCGTTTAATAAATTTTGCTACAATTTTGTACGTGTATTGATTAGTAGGGTTGGCCACAACACGAGACATATTGAACTATAACATGGCTTGACTCAGATTGACATAATTTTACCGAGTTTATAGCCGAAGTCAAGACCACCTCGAACTTAATTAAAATTCTTCTTCGACCTTGACTTATTAAACCATAATATGTCAAGAAGCATTCTGAAATACTATTGATGTTACTATTTTAGCTCTATATTAGTATTAAACGTAGGTAATTTATAATTACAATTGCTTTATTTATTTTTACTAAATTGAAAAGTTGGCTTAGTCTTTTGGGTAAATTATATATTATTTCTTATTGCTACTTGTCAAAATTGCACTTGTTCCATTGTTATTTGTCCAGGCCAATACAATTCGTCTAGTCCTTCTTGGCGTTTGGATGAGGGACAACCATTCTGAGTTTTCCCATGAGATCCCTTGCATCGAGAATTGGTGATAGATACCTCTAGCACCCAAACGTTTCTCTCTCAATCTTCACTTTTTATCCCATACATCTTCGATAGGACGAGGCACCACGATTTCTGTATGTGATCGACTTGGGTCGTGTTTTGATGATGAGGGATAACGTGGTCATTTAGCACATGACAAATTAAGCTTTAGGAAATCTATTTTACGGAGTTTTCGGATTATATTAAGAACTAGGAAATACTACTAACACTGACAATTGATATAATCAAGTAAAGAAACACTAGGATAGGCGACTCATCAATTAATCAAGTTTAAACCAACATTAAAGCACGAGGATAGCAAGGGGATAAAATTGGGGGAGAGATCATTCAAATATATTATAATCACTTTTTCAAGCTAATTGAACTAATCACAACCTATTCGCATGGCACGAATAATCAATTAAGTATATCCAAAACTCAAAATAGTAAATAGGAAACTCCTGCGTTAAAATGTCCTTTTTCATGGCATTTTCAACCTAGAAACGAACAAAGGTGTACCCAAGACTTTTTTTCTCGACCCTTCTTCAAAGGAATTCTAATCATGCTAATAAAATGATCAATTAATTATGCACTTACCAAACAAGCAAGTTAGCTAAACGCCCAACTTGTTTTAAGGTTCAAGAAATGGTAAATAAGCCATCCCTTCCCCCAGTCATATAATTGCTCACTATCCATTAAAAAGATGAAAGAGAACAGTTCAAACATCAAAGTGTTCAATAATAGGATTTACAAGTAAACATGGTGAACCAAGTAAATGTCATTTAACTTGGATTAAATCAACCAAACATGAAAGAGAATAATGCCACTCATTAATGTAGAAGGTTCAACTTGCATAAATTAAGAAATTCCAATCTTGAACTCCAAACTTAGTTTCTTGATTTATTTTCTCACACTAAGGGTTTACATCTCTCTCTAGGATTCTCTCTCCAAACCAAAGAGTCAAATATTAAGTTATAAAATAGATAGTCTAATACTATTAAATTACATGCATAGTCTTGTCGGGCTTATATGCCACGCAAAAGTAAAGATAGAGTTGTAATAATAAAAATAGAGATCGCATAATTCAAAGAGTGGTGATCGCTCCTTGTTAAATAGGAGGGATTTCTCCATTATCGAAGCGCCCAGATCTTTAATAGCTATAGGATTGCTCTAGCCATTTACCTTCAGCTTTCAGCTTAGATGTAATGGAGCGATCATGTATCTAGAGCGGTCACTTTCCTGCATCTATCATCTTTTTTCTCTTCGTTTCATCGCTCTAAACCATAACAAACTCAACGAGACTATTAGAAGAGGGGGGGATATGCAACTAGTAGACATGCTTAATTATGACTTTAATCTAATGCAAATGGCCTCATTTACATGTAAATAAATAATCCTAAACTACATGGAAAAGACAAATATGCACAAAGAGTCGTAACAAGCATGATTATACATATAAAATTACCTAAGGTAAACTAAACCTAATATAAATTATTGAGGTTATATCTCACTCACCTAACTCCCTCAAGCTTGTGAATTACTTCTGCCTAATCAATCAACAATCTCTAAGAGTCATGCTGTGGCGGATGCACATATTAATGAGTGAGATCACTCTACCTCACTTGAATTGTTCAAATTGTGAAATTTCCTTTAATTTTTTTTTTGAAATTATCTTATAAAATTGATTATTTGACCCCCATAAAATTTAACAATTACGTTTTGACCCCACTGAATATTTTTTCTGGATCCGCCACTGAAGTCATGCACGCTAAATGAAAAAAAAACAAAACCAAAGTCTGCAACTCAAGAGAGGCCTGAAACGGAAGGGAATATCCAACAACCTTTCCAAGACTAATAATCGTCCTCTCTTATCTACAAGCTAGTTGTCAAAGGGTGATCTAAGCTAGAGTGCGGAAAAAAGTTACCATCCTTGAGACCGTGAACTTTCTTGCTTGCCCTCATTACTCCCAAAGTGGATCATTCCCCACAAAACAAAGAAATTCTCAACATTGAACTCTTCACACTCCACAAGGAAACAAGCTAAACTTCCCCGACTTAGAATTTTTTTTATATATTTTATTTTTCTAAAAGAAAATTAAGCACTCTGGGGCCTACACCACCTCCTTTTGTAGTCCACCCCTCATTAGGCATTCATGTTACTGAGGCACAAAAAAGAGAACCCGGTGACATACATGATAAGAGGGTGAATATGCTCATACTAAAGGCATTGGAACATTGCTAGGTTCCCTAGTGCAATTTATTAGATTATATTTCTTTTCATATTTTTTTCACTTGGATTCATCGCTTTTGGTCTTTTTGACTTGTTTCTCATTTTTTAAGGCGAGTAGCCTTGTATTAAAGAGTAGCTTGGTACAAGGAAAAGTGTGGTCACCAAGAGGACAATACAAGGTCAAAAGTGAGAGTAAGGACTTTTTACGAGGAATAAGCTAAGAGACATTGTTTTTACACAAAAGATTAAATTTGGACAATTTAGGGGTTTATTTATATCGAGACCTAGACATTAAAGTTTGAAGCACCCCTAACGCTCATAGCAACTACTTAAGATGCTCAAGATACTTTGCCACTACTCGATTATCAAAGTTAGCTAACCCTTGAAGCCACTAAGTTCATCATAGAGTCCTTTCTTGACAAAATGATACAACATCTTTTTATTTATTAATTTTTTCAACAAAAAAAATTATGCATGCTTCTTTCTATAGAGGCTAAAAACTCAAGTATGACGCGCATATATGTCAAAGCACTCAATTTTCGGATTCTGGAAGTGATTCTAACCAAGGTTGTTAATGTTTCCGGCCACTTACTGTTTGGATTACCTACAAAACGAGTACCAACAAGACGCGTTCTCGGGCACGTATTTCGAGACAGGTTTTTCGAACCGAAAACGACATTTTTTTGAAAAATACTGCCATATGCCCTTTATGGGTACGAACGGAATTTCAGAGTCGTATTTTGAGACGGGTTTCTTGGACTAAAGACAACATTTTTTCAAAAAATAGACAACGTTATACGCCCTTTACGGGTACGAATCTCGAGAATCCGTAGAGGGAGAGTACTCACAAGCTAGGGTTCAATGTCGTATTTTGAGATGGATTTTCATAATAACGAGGTTTTTCCGAAAAATAAAACCGTTGTATGCCCTTTTAAGGTACAAATTTTGAGAATCCCTGCGAAACGAGTACCAACAACCAGGTTTTCAGGCGCGTATTTCGAGACGGTTTTCCAGACTAAAGACAACGTTTTTTGAAAAACGAACACTGCGTACCCCCTTTATGTCACAAATTTCAAGAATCCCTACGAAACGAGTACCAATAAGCTGGGATTTCGATGTCGTATTTCGAGATGGGTTTTCTAAGCCGAAGACAACACTTTTTTGAAAAACGGACACCCCGTACGCCCTATGTGGAGACGAATTCCAAGAATCCCTTCGAAACGAGTACCAACAAGCCGTATTTCTTACACGTATTTCGAGATGTATTTTTCGAACTGAAGGCGACTCTTTTTCGTAAAATGGACAACATTTTACGTCCTTCAAAGGCACCAATTTTAAGAATCCCCTATGAAACGAGTATCAACAAGCCGAATTTTAAGACACGTACTTCGAGACGAGTTTTATTCACTTTAGCCCTTGACAATTAATTTTGAATTACTTCCCTCATAGTTATCATCGTGTTATTTTATTAATAAGAGCTCCCTACGTTGGGTCTTCATTCTCACCCATAGCCTTAAGGCTTATTTCTTTTTCATCCGTATGATCAATCTCTTCACCTATTCCATAATTGAGGCTTTCATATTTTTCTTAAAAGAAAATTCCATCTTTTCATCTCTGCCCCTTTAAGTAAGCACATGGCGCTTCATATAGATAAGAACTCCTGACGTTGTTTAGAAAGGTCTCCTAAGTATAAGTATTTCATGGGAATATTCCATCTCCATAATGATGAAATCACAAGGTATGAAGGCTCTCCCCACTTACACTAGGACGTCCTCCAAATTGCCCACAAACACTTTGATCGATCGATCCACTAATTGGATCACCCTCCTTTTAGGCTTGAGCTCGAAGTTGAGTTTTCTTGCGATTGATAAAGGCATGAGGGTCATACTAGCTCCAAATCCCCCAACACCCTCTTATGGTCCAAGTCACCCGTTTTCAAGGAAATGGAGAATGACCTTTGATCCTCAAGATTTTTAAGAAGTTTGTTTTAAAGAACGACACTCATTTCAACGGTCAAAACAATGGTTTCACGACTCTCCTCAAGTTTGTTTTTGTTGGAAAGAATCTCTTTGAGATTTTTTTTGCATATGTAGCATTTAGGATATATATTGGAGGAAGGGGATATGCACTTAATTAGATTCCCTTCATAACCTTGAAAACTTTTATGAATTTGTCATTGAGTTGCTTCTTGAAAAATCTCTAAGGAAATGAGACTAGAGGTTATAAGGCGTGATTTGCTCTTGGCTTGCCTTTTGATGACTTCATGCACCACTAGCCTGATTCTCAACATTGGAGCTCACTTATTCTTCCTCAATTCCAATCACAACTTCCTCCATATGTCTCACCTAATCCACCCTTTTTCTATTGTTTTTGGACTTAAAGTTTGCGATTGTTGTTGGATAAAGAATCCTACTTTTGAGCTCAAATGCCTCGAGATGCTCATAATCCCACGAGGCTCTAGGAGGCGGTTACCCCCCTCCCCCCCCCCCAATTTCATTTGAAGAAGAAGAGGTCGTCAGGTCTTGCCTAAAAGGTGATTTTCCCCCTGTTTCTTAACACTCAAAGATACTACCATTGGTTCCCTAAATATCCTCCTCAAATATTAATGCCTCAATATATATTCAAGTTTGTGGTAAAAAAGAATAATAGGCTCTTCTCTCAACCTTCTTGACATTAAAACACAAAGACTAGAGAAAAAATTTAAGCAAACAACTAAGCAACAATCCACGAAAACTCAAAAACCAAGAGTGAAATTAAGAGATGAAAATAAGAAAAAAGGAAGAGGAAGTCCCAAATTTATTAAGTGGTATGATGTTAACCATATTTCCCTAGTAACAACCAAAATTTAACACGGTCATTGAGTATATGCCAAATTAAATCCAACTTAGCCTATTGAATCCATAAGGAATCAAGATTAAACGTCAATTGTTGACCAATTACAATGAACTAAATCTATATTTTTGAGTTTTTGTATTAGAGTAAGAACTAAGAAGATGATACGGATCAACCCCTTCTTCTTGCGCCAAAGATCTTACACTTTCCAAAGGAAAATCCATCTCTTTTCCATTTCCATTCAAGAGTTCTTATGTGTTTCCACGCCCCCTTGAAACCCCGAAAATGGACAAATCCCTTTTCTTAGGAACACATACCACATTCGTCACTCCGAAAAGGATAATGGTAACCCCACCATTAACCACTTCATTTATGAATTTCATCGTCCCATTCTACATGTTAATACTGACAACAATGAAATTTATAGTAAGAGGAAAATCCGTCGACTTTAAAAATCGTGAGGGTTCAAGTCCCTCTATCCCCAAAAGCTTTTTTACTCCCTAACTAGTTATCTTTTTTTTCATTAACGGTTTGAAAGCGGTTATATCCATCATTTCCTTTTTCTTTTCAAAATGGATCTGAACGGAACCATTAATCAAGAAGCGATGGGAACGATGGAACCCGTGAATACATAAGATTCAATTGAAAATGAATCATGATGATTCATTGGGAAGGATGGGGGAACGAACCATAGACCAATTCATATATTCTGAAAAATGATAAGCTCGCTTTATAGCTAAAATAGATATTGAAAGAGTAAATATTCGCCCATGAAAATTCTTTTTATTTTTATTTTTATTGAATTCGTCATATTAGCAATCCATCCATTTATTCAATCGAACCAACTTTTAATTCATTTCGTTCCCTTCCAAGAATTCAAATAGAATTTTGTACCAATTTGGTAATGAAATATTCTCCGAATTTTATATTGATACGACATGCTCTTTTTTCCATTCATTTCCTTTCAGGATCAGTCGTGGTCTTGTGAAATCTACCGATGGTGTAGACGAATTCCTTGCTTCATCCAAATATGTAAAAGATTCTAGCCACACTTAAACGCTGAGTACTCTACCGTTGAGTTAGTAACCCGAAAAAGTAGATATGTTATGTAGATACAACCAAGATAAAAAAAAATGGATTAGAATCAAAAAGTTGAATTAACAAGAAATCCAAACGGTTTTTTGCAAAACCTTTGAGTAAACTAATCGAATAATTAAATCATATTATAATAACTATGCCATGGAACTTTATTCAAAAATGAAATGTTATTTATTTGAATCACTAATGAAAAAAAAATATTTAATTTGTCCAACTCGATTCTAAGACTAAGAATTGCTATTATAGTTGCCTTTATAGGCTCTTCATTCCTTCTAGAATCAGTCAGTCGGGGGCCTGAAAGACAGTGGTTTACCCTGTGGCGGATATCAACGGTTCGAGTCCGCTTATCTCCAACTCGTGAACTTAGCCGATACAAAGCTATATGATAGCACCTAATTCTTCCAATTCGGCCCTTCGATCTATGATTTATCATTCATGGACGTTGATAAGATCCTTCCATTTACATTTAGCAGCATTGGAGTTCAATGAACTATATTTTAGTTTAGGCTTATTAATTTTTATTCTTTTATGATATGAATTTCAAATAAATATTCCAAATCAAATAAATAGAAATATTGAATTTAGTTTATTTCTCTCTATGTATATTCGATTTTGTGCCTAGAACAATTAGATTTAGAAATTATAGAAATTCTATTTTTCTTTTTAGTAGAGCTATAAATTTTCAAATTAATTTCAAATCAAAATTCAAATACTACTAAGTAAAGACAGTTCGTTTAACCAAGTAAACAAACATTATGGTAGGGGATTCACCAATTAATTTAGTTTAAACCAACACCTAAGCACGAGGATTGCATCATGACAAAATTGAGGGATAAATCATTCAAAAGTATTCTAATTACTTTATCAAGATATTTACAAAGGGTAAACCAACTAATCAGAACCTATTTTCATGGAATGACTAATCAATTGAGCATATCTACAACTCATCATGACGATAAATAGGAAACCCCCAGGTTGAGAAACTTCTATTTTCATGGCATTTTCAACGATGGATCAACTAACTAAGGTCTACCACTGACTTCATTTTTTGATCCTTCATCAAGAGAACCAATTGCATGCTTAAAACGTGATCAATCAATTAAACACTTACCAAAACATGCAATTTAGTCACCCATTTTTCACCAAAAGACAAACCCCAAAATTGACTTAAGGTTCAAGAAATTAGTGGTGATCCCTTCCACTTACTAAAGACTACTCGATATTCATGGATTAGAGGAAAGAGAAAGGTTCGAACTTTTATAACAGAGGATGCGCTAAAGATAAACAAGAGTGTGAAAGATAAAAATACACACACAGAGTTTAACGTGGTTCACTAGCAATGTGCTAGCTACGTCCACCAGACCAGAGGGAGAATAGTTTATTATGAGAGAATACATAATACAGAATAGTGTTAGGCAACACTAATAATCAGATGAGTGAATAGACATTCAATTCATACGACTATAGGTTTAACCTAAGGGTTTATATAACACCCTTAAAGTTAACCTAAACAGACATGGGCCTAAAAACCCATAACAGAATATAAGATTTAGCGAGACCCCCGTGCTTGGTTATTCGAACCCACAGAGGCATATCTAACAAATCTCCACCTTGACTTGAATTCTCCCAAACCACCAGAGTATAGATGTACCAGATGCAACAGTTAAGTTGCCAGACGTACTAGACTCTCCCTCTGTACCAGATTGCTCCTTAAGAGTTCAGAGTCCCAGATTACCCCATAAGAGGCCCAGACTCTCAGAAATGCTTCATCAGAAACCCCAGACTCTGATATTGCCCCTAAGGGCCCAGATTGTTCCATAAGGAACCCAAACTCCCAGTTAAGGGAAACTTACTCTAATGACTTAGAACATTCAGCAAGTCCAAGCAATGTTGGAACTTGCCATGTGGAACATACTTGGTGAATATGTCTGCTGGATTATCAGCAGTTTTAACCTTATTCACCTTTATCCTTTTCTTGTTCCTCAGGAAATGATATCTCATAGCAATGTGCTTGGTTCTCTCATGATGGACTTGATCCTTGGCTAAGCATATTGCACTAAGACTGTCACAATAAACCACAACTGATCATGATGTAAAACCATATCACCAACTAGTCCTTTCAACCAGATTCCCTCCTTAGTAGTTTCAGTCAACGCCATGCACTCTGCCTCAGTAGTAGACAAAGTCATTGTAGCCTGTAGAGTTGCCTTCCAACTCACCACTGAACCACCAAGAGTGAACACATAGCTAGTCATAGATCTCCTGCTGTCCACATCTCCAGTATAATCAGAATTAGAATAGCCAGTGACTAAGCACTGTGCATCATTCCCATAAACAAAGACCCACATCAGAAGTACCTCTAAGGTACCTAAATATCCACTTCACAGCCTGCTAGTGCTCCTTCCCAGGTTTTCCCATGAACCTGTTGACAACTATAGGTGGCAATCGGGTCGGTTCTGGGTCGGGTCAATTTGGGTCGGGTCTAGGTCGGGTCAATTTTGGTCAAGTCACTTTCGGGTCAGCTTGATTTCCGGTCAATGTCGGGTCGGGTCAGGTCTGCTTCGAGTCTTCCATTTCGGGTCGAGTCGGGTTTCGGGTATGTAAGTTTCAGGTCGGGTCGGGTTTCGGGTATGTCGCTTTTAGTTTTGGGTCGGGTTAATTTTCAGGTCGGGTCTGGTCCGTTTTCGGATCGTTGCCCCAGGCCCCCAACAACGATACAAAGTTCTTCATCGTTGATCGAGGAATTGGCCGTATTAGGCTTAAGGGAAGAATTGGTATCAGTGCACCACCTTTATATTGGCCTTACTTGAAATTATGTTAAGAATTTACTTGTAATTTAAAAATTATGGATAACTATAATTTGGGTCAGTTTCAGGTCGGGTCAATTTTCGGGTCGGGTTAATCTCGGGTCAGCATGTTTCGGGTCGGGTATAGGTTGGGTCAAGTCATTTCGGGTCTCGGGTATGATTTCAGGTCATCGATTTCGGGGTTCGGGTCGGGTCAGCTTTGCCAGGTCTACTGACAACACTCACAACATGTGCAAGATCAGGCCTAGTGCATACCATAACATACATCAAGCTACATACTACACTAGCATACGGGACTCGAGATATGAACTCCTTCTTAGCTTTAGACTGAGGTGCAAACACAGCACACAGACGCATATTCACAGCGCAAGGGGTATCTATAGGTTCAGTTGCTGACATACCAAACCTTGACAATATCTTCTCAATGTAGCCTTTTTGTGAGACAAAGAGCTTACCCAGATTCCTATCCTTATAAATCTTCATACCCAGAATTTTTTGTGCAGCACCAAGATCCTTCATCTCAAACTCTGAACAGAGAAGAACCTTCAAACCTTTGTATATCAGACTTGGACTTTGCAACTATCAGCATATCATCTACATAGAGGACCAGATAGATCATAAAACCATCAGCAGACTTGTTGTGATACACACAACAATCATACAGACTCCTAATATAGCCTAACTCCACCACATAGCTGTCAAAGCTCTTGTACCACTGTCTAGGAGACTTCTTGAGCCCATACAAGGAATTCTTCAATCTGCATACATAGTCTTCTCTGTCAGGAACTTCAAACCCTTCTGGCTGAGTCATATAAATCTTTTCCTCCAACTCTCCATGTAGGAAAGTTGTCTTCACATCTAGTTGCTCAAGTTCTAGATTCTGATGTGCCATCATAGCTATTAACACCATGATGGAAGTGTGTCTGACCACCGGTGAGAATATCTCATTATAGACAACTCCCTCTCTCTATGTGAACCCTCTTGCTACAACACAAGCTTTATACGTGATACCCTCAGATGGTGAAATCCCTTCCTTCTTCTTGAAGACCCGTTTGCAAGTGACAATCTTTCTCTCCTTAGACTTCTTTACAAGCTCCCATATCTGATTCTTGTCTAGAGACTCTATCTCATCCTCTATTGCAGCGAGCCGTTGTGTTGACTCACTGCCAGAAACTGCTTCTTTGTATGTAGATGGCTCATGAAGATCCATATCCTCAGCAACCTATAGAGCATATGCGCCCATATTCTCAAAATTGTACCTTTTTGGAGGTGTGTCCCAACCCAACTTCTCTGGAGGTCCAACTCCAACTCTTCTAGACGTGTAAGGGACTAGACTTGGTTGAGACTCTAACTGACGAGAATCCCTCTGAGACTCTGATCTTCTCCGAGATTCTGATCCCTGAGGCTCTGACCTTGGAGACTCTGGCTGACGAGATTCTGACCCACCAGATTCTGACTGGTGAGTTCCCGGACTTTCAGAATATGCCTCTCAGACTCTGACTCACCATGTTGATTATCTTCCCACCTTGGTGTTGTAAGTCACTCTCATCAAGAGTAACTTTCAACTCCACCTGTTTATCAACATTCCCTTTAAGCATACAGCTTTCATCAAATACAACATATCTGCTAAGTATAATCCTACATCCTGAGGGTGACCAAACTCTATAACCCCTTAACACCATCCTCAATGCCCACAAATACACCCTTCTTAGCCCTAGGTTCTAAATTACCCTTATTTACATGATAGTAAACAGTACGACCAAAGACTCTCAACGAAGAATAATCAGCAGGCTTACCAGACCACACCTCATAAGGTGTTTTACAGTCAATACCAGTGTGAGGTCCTCTGTTGATCAGATAGCAAGTTGTGTTAACAGATTCTGCCCAGAATCTCTTAGACAAACCAGCATTAGAGAGCATACATCTTTCCCTCTCCAACAGAGTCTGATTCATACATTCTGCTACTCCGTTTTGTTGTGGAGTATCCCTAACAGTGCGATGACGAGCAATACCTTCATCTCTGCAGAACTTATCGAACTCAAACAAACAGAACCCCAGACCATTATCAGTTTGCAACCTATTGATCTTCTTCCCAGTTTGATTCTCCACCAATGCTTTCCACTGCTTGAACTTCTCGAATGCTTCCCTCTTATGCTTCATCATAAATACCCAAGTCATTCTTGAGTAATCATCAATCATAGACACAAAATACTTGTGACCTCCAATGGATTCAACTCTGCATGGACCCCAACAATTAGAATGGATGTAATCAAGTGTGCCCTTAGTCCTATGGACACCCCGCTTGGGAAACTTAGTGCGATGAAGTTTCCTAAATACACAATGCTCACAAAACTCGAGATTCTGCAACTTGTGCCCACAAAGAAGATCCCTTTTAGCCAGAATTTGCATTCCTCTCTCACCCATATGGCCCAGCCTCATGTGCCAAAGTCTGGTCATATCTTCCTTAGGAACAGCAGAAGATGCAACAACAGCACAACCTATCAATGTAGAACCTGTAAGAAAATACAAAGTACTACCACACTTGACCCCTTTCCTTTCGATTCCTTATAGACATTCATAACTCTACCTTCACCCTTGAAATTGAACCCCTTGTTGTCTAGAAGACTCAATGATCTCAGAGTCTTTGTCATAAGTGGAACATGCCTAACTTCATTCAAGGTGCAAAAGGACGATCTTGAGTCCTAATCCTGATTGATCCAATCCCAACAACCTTGCAAACAGCATTGTTAACCAGTCTCTGCTAGGACAAATAAGGTAAGAAGCCCCAGAGTCTAGAACCCACACATCACTATAATGAGATTGTTCATTGACTACTAAAGCTAAATCCTCCTCTGAATACGTATCAGTTTCTGCCACAACGGCGGAAACCTTTCTCCTACTGTTGCTTCTTTCTCTTAGGACATTCATTCTTCCAATGTCCCTTCTCCTTACAGTAATTACAGACATCATTTGGTTTAGGACCCTTCGAACCCTTATAGTTCGATTTCTTTTTACCAGATTTCCCAAACCCTTTATTGCTTGTAACAACTAATCTAGATGTCTGACTCTCATACCTAAAACCAGATGCCTTATGGCGAGAAGCTCTAGTATGAAGTGCAGACCTAACTTCCTTTAGAGACCCACTGTCCTTCCTAACAATAAAAGAATCAATAAAATTCTCATATGACAGGGGCAAATCTTCTACTTTAACATCAATGTTACGTAGATCTAACAGAGTAGAATTTAATCTATCGAGATGTTCCCTAAGAGGCGAACCTTCTTGCATACGTAAGCTGAACAAACGTTGCTTGAGAAGCAACTTGTTGGTTAAATATTTAGTCATATACAGACTCTCAAGTTTTAACCACAGACCAACGTCAATTTCCTCATCTATGATCTCAGTGATGAGTCATCTGTCAAACAGAGCATGATGGTTGAGTGACCTTTCTCCTCTAAGCTACTCAAATCTGCGTCATCTGCACCCGCTTGCTTCGAGTTCTTCGATAGTGGTGCCCAAATTCCTTGTTGCTGAAGCAAAGCTCGCATCTTGATCTGCCATAAACCAAAACTATTCCTCCTAGTGAATTTATCGATTTTCACGTTTACCCCAGACATCTTTAACGCCAAACAAATTGCGGAAAACTTCAAACCCAGATGAACAAGATGAGGCTCTGATACCAGTTTGATATAACAGAGGAGGCGCTAAAAATAAATAGAAACGTGCATGATAAAAGTACACACACAGAGAGTTTAACGTGGTTCACTAGCAATGTGCTAGCTACGTCCACTAGACCAGAGGGAGAATAGTTTATTTAGGAGAGAATACAGAATACAGAATAATGTTAGGAAACACTAATGATCAGATGAGTGAATAGACATTCAATTCATACGGCTATAGGTTTAACCTAAGGGTTTATATAACACCTTTAGAGTTAACCTAAACAGACATGAGCCTAAAACCCATAACAGAATATAAGGTTTAGTCAAACCTTATATATATATATATATATATATTTGATATATGACATTGCAATGACACAAATTTTGAGACGGCATTCAATTGTGTTTTTAATACCTAATACGATATTTTTTCAAACAACGGACACCACAATACGCTCTTTAAAGGGCACGAATTTCGATAATTCCTACGAAACATTGTGTGGGGAAGGTTTTTTTTTTTGTCTATTTTTTTTTATTGTAATGCGAAGGATGATCTCCCTAGTTATCGGCTGCAATTTGAAATTTAATTAATAAATTGAATTTTCTAATCACTTTATTTTGATCTTAATTTTTGAGTTACTTCGAATCCGTAAGGTGACAATCCTGGATCTGCCACTGCTGACAACTGATGAACTTAAAAAATTAGATGAGTTGTATGTCACACACTATAGTGTACACACATAAAAATAAATTTACCAATTTGATCGAATTTAAACTCCAATTTGAAAATTTTAATAATCACTATTTCAACCACTTGATATGGATCCAACATGATTTTGGACCTGGTTCGATACAAGAGTTGGTTTGATTAGATTCGAACATGATTTCTCCTGACTCGACCTAAATCTAACATGAAAATCAGACAAACTTGACCCAATCCGGACCTAATCCGGAAAACCGAATTGCCAAGCTTGTCGCCATCTATGTAATACTTTCCTTTTACTTATATAGTTATATCGATCTTATGTTGTCACGAAAATAATGAATGCGAAAGTTTTTTCTACTTGAAGATAATTAGCTATTTATGGAAGACTTCATGCAAGGACTGCTCATTGTAGACAAACAGATGCACACTTAACCGTAATTTATGTGTGAGTGGCAAATAGCAAATAGGTAAAGAGGAGACCAAAACATTACGTGAGAAGTGACACAAGTCACATAAGAAAGAGACTTGACAGCTGATCATCTTATTAAGGTCGTTGTATCACGAATAGTATGTATGGTGAGAACAAAACCCAAACTTTTGTACCATATGATTCTAGTAACGCTTGTACAGCAAAAAAAAAGGTGCCATATTTTGGTTTATAAATTTATATCAGCTTATTTAAATTTATCTAATTTTAATTCAATAATTATGGTCAAAGTGATGCATTGAAATAACGCAATAGTTAAACGATTGCAATTTTGGCAATTTTTAAAATAACTAAGAAAGTATATATAATAATAAATTGACTCGAAAATACATGTTGGTGATGTTTCTGTGAGAACCCTCTTATTGTGAGAATCGTCAGAGATATTTAATTAACAAAAAGTTAAAAAGATTTAAGCAGATTGAATATAGGGTGAATAACATGTGAAAATTGTTTTTATCATAAAAATCGAGAAAAGGGACGCATATAAGCAATAAAGGTACACGCGCCATCATTAATAACATTTATAATGACAACTTTTGTTCTAACTTCTGTTATGGATGAAAATACCTTTTAATATTTATATCTATCCCCATAAAAGGGTTTTCAAGATTTCCAACTTATATACTGTTTTCAACGGAAAACATTGAAAACCAAATAGATGTAAATAACTGTTAAAACCTTAAAAAAATTAACAGTGTAAATAAAAAGGGTACAAATGAGGATTAAGGGGGTACATATATGTTCTTCTAGCTCTGGGATAAGTGGATAACCAAAATCGCTAATATATACAAGGCGAGATATGATCAACGATGAAGCATGTACCCCTCATATATTTACTCCTACCCCCTTTTTCATGTTTAGCACAACTTTCGCCATTTTTTGGTTTTCATATGATTATCTTTGGGTTCCGGTGAAGACTCTCTTGATATGAGAACGTGAGAATGCAATTCAATATGACCAAAATATACCAAGTAAAAAATTTGATTCAAAAAGCTATGGAAATATACAAATTCATAATAAGGAAAATTTGCTGCTGACTTTTCATTTGGTTGTTTCGAGCTTTACAACAATTCATTTTCATCTAAAAACTAACACCTAATGTTATCAAACATAATAAAATTTAAAATTATAAAGATTGCTAATAATATATGCTCGTCAAACAAGCTAAGTAAACCCATAAATGATTGAATACCATCTTTTGAAAATAAATTCCAAATTACTTCAACATATGCCAATGTACATCTTTAACCTTATATCTTTTTAATTATTTAATACTCGAATAGAAAATTGACACTTTTGATAAATTTATTGAGATAATAATTCCAATATCATTTTAAAAATAAAATTTATTATTATGTATATGGCCAAAAAACCATTATAACCAATATATATAGGACATTTTTGTCAAAAACCATCAATTATGAATTATGATACACTTTGTAGGTTTAAATCGATTTAGTAATTTTTGTTCAGTTTATTGACTACGTCTTTGCCTTAATTTATTGCCTTAACTGACTGATCAGTGAGCTTAATGAGCTAGGTTTTTGGTGTGTGTATTAATAAATCCAAGGTGATTAAGTGGTCCTTGAGCAGTAATAGTAGATCATTATGAAACGAAGAGAGAATATCATAGTGTTTGACAAAATTTCTATTAGCAAAAGTCAAAGTATTACGACTAATAAAAAACAAGCGAGCAAGTATATGAGGGAGACGGATGATCCTTAATTGGCACTCTCATAGTGATAACCATTAACCAAGCAAAATGGAGGTATCTCAATTTGCACTAGCTTTGTGCCATTTGTGGTCCTCATCCTCTCTATCTCTTTCTCTCTCTCTCAAAAATTCACTATACTTTTTATCCCCACAGCTTACATAAAACCTCACATTTATTCCTCTTCCTCTAATTCTCTCTCCAACACTTTTCTCCTGCTAGTTTCCTCACATAATACCCTCCCTCCATGGACTTTCACAAACCACCAGAAAACGTTAACACCCCCATCACGAAGAGAATGATGATGATGATGATGCGAGAGAAAACTAGTAAAAATACCCAGAAAAGTAGTACTACTATCAACTATGGTGATGATCAGCAAGAAGATCAAGGCTCTGATGATAACATGGGTTGTACTAGTACTACTCAAGATGATGAATTATTGACTATGGGAAGAACATCAAATGATACTCTTACTACTACTAATAATACTACTGAAGACAAGAAACAGAAAAGGTTTAATACTGGTGGCCCTGGAAGAAGAGTTGCTAGTGGTGGCGGCGGTGGTGAAAGAGGAGGAATTATAAGCTGTCAAGCTGAGAAGTGTGCGGCAGATCTTACCGATGCTAAGCGCTATCATCGCCGTCATAAGGTGTGTGAGTTCCATGCTAAGGCTCCTTCTGTGCTTGTTTCTGGTCTCCGCCAACGCTTTTGCCAGCAATGTAGCAGGTTCTCTCCTCCTCTCTCAAATATATGTATAATAGGCAAATGATATACGTTAGTCCTTGGGTGGGGGCTATCTGGCTATGTATAAGTCTTCCATATCTTCGGAAAGTGCTAAAAACAAATAATAACTTATACTGATTGACGATAATAAAATCTCAATTTAATACTTTATTTTGGATAAAATAATAATTAGTATTTAAACATAGCCCTAGCTTATTAAAACCCATAATTATATACCACTCTTAATATGACCCCAAATGTTGCCGCTTAGCAAAGTTGATGATGTAGGTTATCTTTTGAGCATTAACCAGTACATCTTATAATGGCTGTCTAGGTTCTGTAGAATAAGGCAAAAATTGATCCTACTACTCTACTTAGGAGATGGGAGTTCAAGGAAAACTGAATTTAAAGAAGAATTTCGGAATTTTCAAGTTCCAACTTATTTAACATTTAACAAGGCTTAGATGTTTCGAAATGCAGTCTAATATTCTGACTTTACACTATATCCTATTCGATGATTATATTTTTTAGCTAATTAATATTAAAACTTCTTGTTCGGTTGACAAGGCTAAATAAAACATGTAAAATGATGTAACCTGATAAATTCATTTTTGTGGGACCCCATTTAATCCTTTTTGTTTACTCATGAACTTGTTTTGTGGATAGTCTTATGGTATTATTATGGCCGAAAACTTACAGAGTCTAAATAACCTTTTTTCTTTAATACAAAGAACTATTAGTTAGACCTTTCTCAATTCAACTTATTTTTTACTGAACTGAACTTATTTTTGCTGAACTGAACTTAATTCTGCTGAACTGAACTTATTTTTACTGATTCATGTTGTTTTTTTTTTGCACTCCTGATTTCTACTGAACTGAACTTATTTTTGCTGAACTAAATTTATTTTTCCTGAACTAAACTTATTTTATCGAATATTATTATTTTAACGTGAACTGAACAGTGCCTTAGGTCCCATAGAGCTTTCTTAATTGCATCCTCATATACATATGACATCTTTGTTATATTCAAATTTTAGTAGCTTATTCACTTTGGGAATTCAAAATTATACTCCCTCCGTCTTTTTTTTAATATGCACATTTTACCATTTTGAGATTTTTTTTAATATGTATCTTTCTACCTTTTTACATAAATGAAAGTTTGGCCCACCTAATTATTACACTTCTTTCCTACTTTTTTTTTCCTTCTCTCTACTTTTTTCACTTTTTTCTTACTTTTACTAACCTTCTCTCTTACTTTTGCACTTTTTCCGTAACATTTTGTATAAAAAGGATTTGATTTACAACTTTTTATTTTTTATAGTTATACTCTGTATACATAGTGAAAAATTGAAAACCTTTATTCTAATTTGAAAGATAGCTAAAATAGAGTAGTTATTACGAACAACAAAACAAAATGAAAAATGGAGTAGATTATTAAATATAATGCTTGACTTCCTTAAAATTCTTCTCACTTTTAAATGCTTCCCCTTTTCATTTTTATTACTTTTACTCTTTTCCTCTTCTCCACCGTGTTATTCCATTATATGGGTTTACGTGCTTCCCTAGTGCCTATTTAGCACTATTCTTTTGGACTGAATCAATATAAATTAATTTCACTTCTCTTCAATTCAAATTATGGTTGGATAAGGAATTTTAATTTAAATCAGTTTCGTCTAATCCAATCCGATGCATTATAATGTATCCATGTTTTAAACAAATTAATATTCTCATTCCAAAATATAAATAAATCTCACTTTTATGTAAACATTCGTACCTTTAACTATGTTGCCATAGTAAGTGTATTTTCTAAAATAGAGGGAGTATAAATATTTTTGAGGTTATGTAGTTCGCTTATAGAAATAAGTGTCAACCAACAATAAGTTAATTTTAGAAAGACTAAGTGATGAGGTGCAACAAAACAAAGTTCAATCTAGTAACAAAAAGTTAGAAAGATAAATTTAGATAATTCAAAATAAGCTAAACTGGATAAAAATACGCCGAATTTTTAAAAAGTCGTGTTATGCAAAAGTACATTCAACAAAAAATAATTACTCAGGACATATTGAGGTAAGAAAATATAGGTACTTTTAGCAAAAATAATGAAATTGTGAATTCATTTGGTAATAAGAGTTATAAATAGAGAAGTAATTTCCATGGAAAAACATTTCCCAATAAACAATTACTACTTTCCTTTTTTTAATTAATTGACTAGCTTTAAATGCATGCGTACGATGCGTATAACATCATATAAGGCGTGCATAAAAATATAAAAATTTAAAAGCAATAAAAGAAAGAACATTATTGAAAGGGGAAGAGGAGGAATGATAGTTTGTTAAGGATTTTTTCAAAAATAAAAATATAAAATTTAGTTAATTATAAAGAGGGAATCTTATTAATTGAAAATTAAAAATTAAAAAAAAATTATTTATGGTGTTTCATTCCTCTTCACTTATTTAATAGAAATACATTTCTTTTTCACAATTTTCGAGACTTCAAACATAAAAATATTCGATTACCCATGAGTAAAAGACAATTTATATATTTGAACAGTGTACATTGAAACTATATTTTTTTTCCTTTATAAATAGTGTATACCTACAAATATATCATTCCAAAAGAGACGACAAATAATACTCTATCCTTTTGTTTTAAATTGTTACACTTTGCTTTTTAGGACGTTTCTTTTTAACTGCTACACTTTCACTTTACTAACTTTGGCAAAACTTCACATCCTTTATATTGCAATTCCCACACTTTAAGGGCGTAGTTGCCATTTTGTTTTCGATTAAACACCCAAGTACCCCATACTTTTTTCTCTTATATAATTCTTTCTCATACTTTAGATATTTCTCAAATAATTTTATTTATTACTTAAATAATCATTGCATATATTTTATAAATTTTTTTAAATTATCCCTCAAATCAACCTGTAACAATTAAAAACAAAGAGATGAAGTAATTATTACTAAGCTTTCCTTTTCGTAAAATTTATATAAGAATATCTTAATCTTACCTTACCAAAAAGCACAAATGAAAAGAGAGATCAGAAAGTAAGCACCACTCCTATTTTGTAAGGTAGCAATCGAGTCTCTGGATGGAGAAAGGACAAAAAAAGTGTATAGAACGGAAGAAGAAGGAAAGCTCAATGGTCAACATCCCACTGTTTCCCCACGCCAATTCTTTATTCCACACGACACGGACCGACACAAAACCCCGTTTAGAAGTTGGATTGCTAACGAAATGAAACGAAATGAATCAAGCTCCTAAAGTTTGCATTTTTGATTAAAAAATTGAAAGTGAATGGAATATTTTTCTACTAATATAGGACAAAAGAACAGCTGACTCTATTTTTTGGATTAAATAAAACGAAACTGAACTAAATTAAACTAAACTAAACAGAACGTGAATTATGAGATAAAAGGAGATAAGCAAATTGAATTGAAATATTTGAGCTTAACCGAACTAAAATATTTGAAGCTGAAACTGAAATATTTGGAGCTAAACTGAAATAACCTAAATTGAAATATTTTCAATTAATCAAATCCAAAAGAAGAGGACCTTTTCTTCATCTCATTCTCCCTTTTATCACCCAATTTTTTTTCCTCTAACTTTTCGAAATAAGAACCAAATAAAGGAAAATTTTATTTGCAATTGAGTTATTCCCTCGAAATGGTTCTCCTAGCAAATCATTTCCTTTAAATTATTTTCTATTCAACCAAAAACAACCTTAAACTCCAATCGAGTCTCAAGGTTTGTCTCATCTATTTACAAATTACGATATTTAGACATTTTCATAATTAAATTTTTGCTACTTTTTTGGTTTCCCACGAGTAGTATGGTAAACGCTTTCACTATTAGTTTCCAACAAGCTTTTATAAGACTAGTATTGGGGTCCGGTATTGCTTGAGCTCCTCTTACTATGTTGATCGTATTGATGTGCTAGGATTATTTAGCTTTATTTCTCCTGTGGACTCTAATATTAGATCTTTAAGAGTCTTTGAGATTAATAGAGAAAGAAGTTCTCAAGGGATCAGAAGGTTGATATTGAAAAGTGGTAAAAGAAAAGGGATGAAATTGCATTCATTTATTCATTGTAACGTTCTCTTATCTTTGATTATATCATTTATTCATTCGATAATTCTATCACCCAGGAGTCCAGAATGAGAGAGAGAGAGAGAAAAATGGAGAAAAATCTTTGCTTACACAGACACATTGAACTTAATACAAGAGAAGGGTAATGGAGGAATATTGAAAATCACCACAAAATAAAAGTTGGTTAAAAACACATTTTAATCTAATAGAAGGGTAGTAACGGAATTATAAAAATTACCACAAAGTGTTGACTAACATTTGACTTATTCTCCTTTTTATATAGGTTAAAGATCAAAGATAAATAGCTCATAAATATTTGGCACGTATACGAGAGGTTTCTCTGATCAAACTTAGTTAGACTCGGCTAACGAAAATATTAGACTCAATAGCATTCTTGCTTCATACATTCTCCGTTTCATCTTGGTTGCAACGTTAGAAATTTTACACTATTTATTAGACACTTTCATTTGACCTTCTATTATGATTTATACATATGGATAAATAAAATCGCGTGTGATTTTGCTTGATTCGTGTAAATATGTAGGTTTTAAATATCAAATTTTTATAATGTTTACATATATATGAAGATACTATTGAAAAGCGTAAAATTGTATATGTTTTTTATGAGTTGTACTTCCTCCGTAACATAATGTTTGCAACAAGTCATTTTGCACGTTTTTTAAGGAAGAGATTTAATGGTATAAACTAACAAATTAGGCAAAATAATTTTAACACAAGAATGAGATTATAGATTACTAGTCTTAAAATGGGTTTGGCTAATTTGCTTGTTTACACCATTGAATCGCTTCGTTAAAATGTGTGCAAAGTGACTTGTTGCGATCATTTTTTTCCGTGGAAGTAATTAATTTAGAAGGCAAAAAATACTTGTCAACCTACAACAAAAAAAATAAAAAGTGCCATGTGAGTGAGAGGGGGTGTGCATGATGAGAAAGGCGCTATCTATGAAAGTAAAGATAGAGAAATCCAACTCAAGTAATCAAAATGTACTGAGAGGGAACATCCAAACATAATCCATATAGGTTAGTTATTGCATTAACAACCAGCAAGATGTACATGATGAGATGTCGCCGTTAACATAAATGTATGAATTGCACTATCCAACTCCAGGTTTCACGAGTTATCAGAGTTCGACGAGACGAAGAGGAGTTGTCGAAGACGTCTAGCAGGGCACAACGAAAGGCGTCGAAAAAGCTCATCGGAGACTCAAGGAGAAGGCGGGTCATCATCAAACCAGGCAAAAGGACCGAACCCACAGTTTAGGCCTTCAGGTGATCATGAAAGGGCCAACAGAACTCAGATAACTTATGCTGCTAATGGGACTGCTACTTATAAACAGTTTCAGATCAGATGAACTCATCTCTGATTAAATTCACCCTTGTTGCTCCCTCTCTTCTGTCATCAACATCTCATTATCAATCAACTATCATGTACTAAAACTCTTAATTTATCATTTGCACTCCCCTTTTATATTAGACTAGCTTTCTAATTGGCAGTTTCATTCACCATAGATTGTAAACTTCTAAACTTGAATGTATGGAAATTCAGAAGCCCCTGTTTATGTTAGCAACTCGAATGAGCTTTTATGATTTTAAGTCAAATCATTTTCTTCCATACACTGAGGATCTGTTGGTAGGCATATTGAACAGTAATCCAATCAACAAAAAGAACGTTTTAATTATTAATAGTCGGGATCTAAGTGTCTCCACAAGTAAAACTATTCTTACACGTGATCTAAGTGACAGGTATGTATCCAAATTTGAAGTGTAGAGTCCAAAACTTCAAATTTCCTTATATACCTGTGAGGGCTGTGACAGACACAATACGACACCGGAATATTTCTTCTACTACTACCTCGTGACATATTATTTGCAACGATTAGACATTCTCTACTCACACATTATGTCAAATCGTTGCAAATAATATGTTACGGAGGTAGTAACATTTTTTAGACGACGACCTTACTCTTCCTACAAATGAACAAGATTCCTTACATTACCACTAAATGGGCTAGATTGCTCTTGTTGGGTCATTTTATATCACGGTTGCTAAATGTGATCAATAATTACTAGACATATAACTCCCTAATACCAAAAATGTGCGCCTAGTATTCTCCCTTTCCTTTTCCCCTCCTTCACCAAGGTCATGTTACTCCTTCATCCTTAGCCAAATTAAAACCCAGCAGCGAAGCATCACTAGTCCTGCCCATTGCCCAATGACGTCGACAGTTGATACTACATGAGCTTATAATAGAAATATTACCCGTTACTGCCAAACACAAAGTTATTTTATCAGTGTTTTGTGAGTAAATGCACAAGATGTGGTACATGTGCTTGTTTGATTGCGGACAATTGGTCCCACAGTTACCCACGAACTGTATTCTTGCTTACCACACTATTTATATTTGAGACTATGGCCATTATTGCTAGACCAATAATTTTGGCTATAAGTACAATTAATTGATACTATGTTACAGGTATAGGTAGCAATCGGATCGGGTCTGATCGGGTCAACTTAGTTTCGGGTCAATTTTGAGTCGGATTTGCTTCGAGTACTTCATTTTGGGTCGGGCCGGGTTTCGAGTATGTCAGCTTCAATTTCAAACATGTCGCTTTCGGATTCAGGTCGGGTCAAATTTTCGGATCGGGTCGGGTAACTTTTTGGGTAGTTGCCCCAGGCCCCCAACAACGATACAAATTTTTTTATCGTCGATTAAGGAATTGGTCGTATTAGGTTTAAGGAGAGAATTGGCATTGGAGCACCACCTTTAAATTGGCTTTACTTGCAATTATATCGAGGATTTACTTAAAATTAAAAAATTATGGATAAATATTATTTACGTCAGTATCAAGACGGATCAATTTTCGGGTCGGGTTAATCTTGGATAGGGTCTCGGGTTGATTTTAGATCATCGATTTCGGGTCAATTTCGGGTTTTGGGTCATTCGGGACGAGTCAGCTTTGCCAGGTCTAGTTGCAGGGAAGAAAAAACGCGGAAACAGTAACGCATGTAAAATAAAGGATCGCGGTATAAAATTTTAAGAAAAAATTACGTAAGCTTGATTTCAAACTTGTTCTTGCATTTTAACAATTTTTGAAATATATTTATAACATATTAAGGTCAAGCTACTATAATTACAATATAGGATTTTTCGTTCAAAACCACATAACCTTTTCACGCTTTTAGAAACTCCCTTCTTTATCCTTTTTTTGTTACTTAATGTTTTCAATTTTCTTAAACACTCCCGCCACGAATTTGGTCAAAATCTGTTAAGTGAGTGGTCACGTGGGCCACACTATGTTCTGTTATCTCCAATAATTGATTAAATTAACACATATTCTCAAAAGACTAAGTGTCTGTTCTGTTCAGCTTATTTTCAGTTCAGTTCAGCTCAGCTGCATTCATTATTTAAACATTTTGTTTATTATTATTATTATTATTATTATTATTATTATTATTATTGTTATTTTTGTTGGTCTAATTGATTTTATTTAGACCCTGTTCAGTTCACCTTAAAATAATAATATTCAGTAAATAAGTTCACTTCAGTTAAAATAAGTTCAGCTCAGAGAAGAAAAAACAACATAAATCATTAAAAATAAGTTCAGCTCAGCAAAAATAAGTTCAATTCAGTAAAAATAAGTTGAACTAAACTGGACCTTATTATTGTTATTGTTATTACTATTATCATTATTATTATTGTTATTATTATTATTATTATTATTATTATTATTATTATTATATATCATTATTATATATATATATTAATTTGTTATTATATCTTTATTCATTATTATTAATTTTATTATTATAGCTGAGCATTATTTGGGTTGGTGTCGCAATTTAACGAAATTTCATGCCAATACAAGTATTCTAATTTGCAATTATTGTTTTATTTTACCGACTACATATTCACTATCACATCATACAAATAAGCTACCAAAAACTAGAAGATATTAAAAAATTACAAAGTAGCTAATATTACTGTAGTACTATATACAACATCATCGGTACACTATACGTTGAATATTAAAGATAATTTGGCGGTTTTGATGGGGTTTGGTTTATAAATACTATAGACCAATCAACAAATCGTGGTTAGGCTAAAAGTACACACAAACCCATATTTTAAAATAATTATCATTATAATTGCTAATTATTATTGTAATGGTAATATTAATTTACTCTTCAGATATTATTGTTATCATACCATCATCATCAAGTGTTTATATATTAATACTAATAATAGTAATTACTATTATTACTTATTATTATCAGTAATTATTGTTTTTAAAATTAATTTATCATTATTACTATTATCTATTTATTTACTTCTTTATAACTATCATTAATATCAAAAATAATATTATCATTATTCATTTAATATTACTCTAAATTTTTAATTATTAGTACTTCAGAAAAACAGACCCTAAAAGCTTAAGAAATTTCTATCTTATCTTGTATAAGATTCATTGATTTCAAGTGCATCGACTTCTCGAAATAATCGAATTTTCTACAGTAAACCACCTTGTGTCCAATTTCATTGATTTCTGCCACCAATTTCTAGAATAATATTAGGCAATATAACATAAAATCACCTCCATCTCCTCTCCTCCACTCCAAACCCACTTTAAAGCAACATTAAGTCATTAATCATGATATGAGGTTCATCGCTTATGATTTATAAGCTGTTGATTTACATCCTGTTAATCATACCATCTATGATTTCATAGTCATAGTTATAGTCATAATTTTCTATAACACATGTTAAGAAAAAACAATTACAATAATAGATTTTTCTCAAAAAGCTGGAATTTCTCCAAAGTCCTAAATAGCTAAAAATTTCGAAATAGTTACCAACATGGTTTAGAACTTAATAACTTATAATAGTTTGAACGTCAAAGACATGTCAAAGGGATGAGTAATATAGAGAATCGCCTTGCTTCAACCCTATAGGGAGGACATAAATGTGACGAAATAAAAATAAGGATGGAATCAACGCGGCATAGGTAGTAATATATTTGTAGATTCTAGAATGTCAAGTCCACCTTCGGCTGCCTAGCCAACCCCATCCACCCTATTTTTCCCTCTCTCCCAAAATCCTACCCATTAAATTCAATATATAACCGTATTCGATAAATATCCGATTTTGACATAATTTCTATAAGAAATAAATTAACACATCTTTTAATAAATAAAAGAGGTTTTAAAGAGGTTGTGAAACTGATTACCGGCCTATACAATGACGAGACAGGAATAGTTCTAAATATACTAGTTGGTTCAAGGATGAGCATAAGACATTTTCCCCCCATAAGGCAGCACAAAGATGGGATTTTCCGGGCCAAAATTGAATATGAATGGCCATTCTCTTCTCTTCACGCACTACACTCCCCTTGACATCCTAGTGTGTGGGATATCATACTCCTAATCTAACTCCTAATCTCACGGGCGCATGCTCATGTGGCATTCCCTCATGGGCGAGCTATTATCCTTAATCAATGAAGTTGAACTTGTTAACGTAAAGGTTTGTTCAAATTTCGATTATTATTGTAACTTAACCAAAAATTTCCCTGAGCCACATACCGATTTCATGCGTACATAAGAAAAAACTACAGTATGGAAATGTATATCTCCTCTGGTCACAATTATGTATGTGTTTTCGTTAGCCTCTGAAGAAGATGCTCAACAGCTTTCTTCCCCTACCTTAGGGTGCTTCATCGACTTAGCATGCCCCTTTTAAGGAAAAGGGCTGCACATTTTCGATAGCCACCAGTTATGCACTGAATAATTGCAATGCAAACAAGGATTCAACTTTTCACTTTTCACGAACAGCAGCTAAGCAATACACACAAATGTTCTCAAACAACTACGACACAAGGCAAACGAGATTTTAGCAGTTCTAATTCACCCAGCAATTGTGACCTTCACACTTGCTAATTACAATGCCGGAGAACTTCATTGAAATCTCACAACTATTACTGAAATGTCATCTGTGCTATTCCTTTTCAAGGCCTCCTCGATCAGAGCTTTTGCAGCTGCACGAGCTTCCTTAACGTTCTTCACACAATCCACGGCTTCTTGATTGTCCATTACCTATAAGTTACTTGAAGTGTTAGTGCAGATCCGACATTCATGTCATACATTTCAGTACTAGTATGTGTTACTCTGATAAACATATTAGGAAAATACATGATTTTGATAATTAGAAGAACACTAACATGCCAGATTCCATCGCTGGCCAGGATAGCAAACTCAGTATTATCATCTATCATCTCAACTGTGATATGTGGCTCTGAACTAAGATGGTCTTTGATGGTCTTGTCACCAAATGCTCTAGCTACTGCCAATTGCCCGTCCACACGTGCCACATCCCCTGAAATGATCACATTGATTTATTTTCCTAAACTCAATAAAAACACAAGTAATAGACTATAAGTACACTTACTCACTTAGAATGCACATAATATAAAATAAAATAACAAGTGATGAATAAAATTTAGGAGACCCTTTTTTACATCAATCTATACATGAAACACATCATAACATTAATGATCTACCTGGAAACTTGGTGACAAAACCACCCCGATCTTCAATATCTTTCCTTTCACTATCTGGTTCATGGTCAACTGATAACTGTTTAGCCTTTCCATTCCGGCAGATTACTGCTCTCGAGTCCCCAAGGTTCGCCACCACAAGCTTTTGACAATTTATAAGAATTGCTGTAACCGCAGTTGAGCCGCCTTTTCCCAAGTCAGCTGATTTTTTCAAAATTTTATCATCGGTTATGCGGTATGCTCTTCTGACGGCATTTTCAGTCTCATTCCAAAAATCGGGCTGTTTTGAGATTAGACAAGCCGTTGAAATAACTACTAAAATTTCAATACATACAGACTACAGAGCCAGTATGAAGTTTCCGAGTGTTGGCATATTAAGTATAAAGCCAAAGAAACAAAAACAAGTACCTCTTTCAATATGTTGTTAAACAAATTCGATCTCAAATAATCAGGAACCTCTTGGCTCACATGACCGTCAAATATAGCAAACAGGCCAAGCTCATTATCCTCCACCTGCTTAAATTCTGCGAAAACGTAATCCTCCATAGGATGAGCCGATTTGCCCTTGGCAGTGTGATACCCATGTGTGACATGCTTTGATATCTTGCTCTTCCCTTTTCCAGTTTCTGCAGAAGACTCAGTCGAACCTAAACCAACCTTTTCCTGCCCCAAAATTGTTTGTATGATGTTATGATCCTTATACGAAAATACTTCTATACATAGAGTAAAGAACAATGACAATCGAAGGCAACAAATATCAGTAAGTGCCTTTGATGTCGGCAAGCAATTTAATCCACAAAATATTATCTTTGCAGGATAGAATTCCATAAACACAACTCAGTTAAAACAGGCCACAAGCCTTTTACGTCCTACCATTTCGACCACTTTCAAAACCCGAGAAAGAACTTCTACTATAGTGCTTCATTCGCAAGAGAATACGATCTTTGTGAAGTATATAATAGCCTTCGCACAACCTTCTAACCTTATACGTATATTTCAAAAATAGTCTTACAGCATGCTAAAAAGATTTTGAACCCATAAAGAAGCAATACTGAAAAGGTTGGACACACTAGGCTATAACAATAACAACAACATTACCCCCGTGTCATAAAGCGGGGTAAGGAGGGGTCGGATGTATACAACCTTATCCTTGTGCTTAATACACATCTTTGTTGTTTTCGGATGACCCAAAAATAAAAAATTGCGCTGAAAATGCATTGATCACCTACACTTAAAGCGCGGCTAGTTTAGGATGTCAATTTTCTTTGTTCCAAAAATATTAGTGAAAAGGCAAAAGTACAAAAACATAGACAACTATGATGCTTGTTAACACCAAGTATAATGCAATAAAGGAAACTAGGTATAAGTTGCAACCATCTTAGACCAAAATAAAGTATCCACTTCGCTTTTATTCCACCATATATTTCAACCTATAAGAAATAAAACTCCATTCATTTAGCATCACCTTAGGATGGCATAACCCTAAGTGCGCAACCAGGGGAAGTGGCTTTGATACGTTATGCACAACAATCTTGTTTTCCACAGCCATAAGAATATTAGGATGTCCCAACATCATAACCTCACAGTTACTACAAGCAAACCTTCAAGTTCCACCACTTCTGACAAGATCGACTATCCCATTCATCTTTAAGTATTCAGTTATAAAAATTGCAGACATTAGGCTCATCTCTCCAAATTATACATCCTAGATGTAAGACCAATTATGACATAAATACATGATGTACCAAACATTGTCCGACCCACCCCTGACAAGGTTTGAACGCCATCTTTCAAATATTGGTTCCCATTTATTCTTTTTTGTGTTGGTAGTTTCTCATATGTGCACGAAGAGTTGTTCCTCAAGGAAAGATAGCAGATTGAGGGCTTACACACTATCCAGTAGATTAAACCAATTGTTGCCTATAGATTTTACCCTGAAACCTCATTTAGACTTATATGCGGTTTACCTCTCTCAATAGTGTTGGCTACCTCTTCGCTGCACCGTCTCTTCACTCCACTCATTGTCCACCTTCAACCCCAAAACACAAGAAAATGTATATTTCGGCTGTGTGACCTAAACATCTTCCTAATAATCTTATATCAACAATGAGGACAACATGAGTTACATGATACAACTAAGTCATACCAAGAAGAGTAATTAGTTTAGCCTGTTTCTCCAAATCAAATTATAAAACTTTGTGTACCTATGTTTGTCATAACACAAAGAACAAAAGAGTACACATTTTTACTGCAACAAGAAGCAAGAGAAAATGTGAAAAGTAATCTCTATTTTTCCTCCCGCGCACATCTGCCCGACCATCTCTATTTGTAAGGAAATAAATCTAAGATCATAAATGGAGAGAGATGTCTCCTTATTAAGAGAATATCTTCCAATGGTACTATACAATGCTTAATATCACTTTACTTACAAATAGATATACACAAATCCATTCAACATTGCTTCGATAGCTAAAGAAGTATCGGTTCAAAATTCAATGCCCTTAACTGAACCAACATGTACGGGATCATGCTAGTCACATTGGCGCCCGTGCTACCTCCTAGAAGCTCGTCTTTCCTCCTTGGAGGCTATTGAAGTCCTTGTCTTCCTTACCTAAAACTAGATCAGCTACTGGATTGGGGGCCTGTTCTGCCTCCTAGAATACATATTAGTTGTTCTCTCTTCCCCACGAAAAAAGCAGCGCTAGCGGTACGAATGACACTAACGCTTTGTTTGGATAGCAAATGAGGAGGTAAAGGAAGGGGAGGGAAGAGAAAGGGAGATGAAAGATGTTATCCATTTTCCTTACAAATCTTTCCAATTTAGGAAGGACTATGCTTATTAAACAAGAAGGGAAGCCCAAGCCCAACCCCAACCCCAACCCCACCCCCCAATTGTCCCCGTCCCTTTCTCTTCATTTCCTTCCATTTCCTCCTATCCAAGCAATGTGTAAGGACCTACGTGCATCGCTCTAAGAACTAATTCTGCTCAGTGTAACCCTCAAGTTTGAGCCATGCTTGTACATTATGCTATATGTGAAACGTGAGCACACTTACACTATAAATGTCCAACATAAGCTATTGATGGGCCACATCAAAGGGCTTGAGTGCATTGCATTGAGGCAACATATCCACTTAGGGAAAGGATTTGATAATTTGTGAATGACTACAATAGCTTATGATGTCACCCATTCCCGATCGTTTTTGGAATAAAACCTATTTTGGGGGGGACTTTTGTCCCTTCTACCTCTCCTCCTAGTCCAAGCCTAACTCTTGTCGAGAGATGGCCCTAATCATTCACCCGGTCTCCAAACAAATATCGATGTCTTATCCACAAATCCTTACTTCTACTTGGTGTTTGTTACTTATACTAAAAAACATGTTCTCGCCACCTAAACTTATTTAAAGTGCACGGATTACTAATTAGTCATGATTGGACGTGATCACTGATTTTCCCTTGTTTTCATACCTGATTTCCTTCTTGTTTTCACACCTGATTGCACCAGATTAACCAAGCTAAAGCTTTTGTAGGTGAAGAAAACACAAAACTCATCTATGGGAACAACTTTTAGGCGCGAAGGGAGTAATTCATTGTTATTTGAGGGCTACACCAACTCATCCTAACATGAGGCTCCCTTAAGTTCTTAATTTCAACAAAACATACTTCCTCCGTAACGAATTACTTGCAATAGTCAATAGTATTTGTGATAGGTAAAATATTCTATTGTTACAAGTTATTTAGTACAAGGAAACTATCATATGTGGTCAACTAAAAACATTTGAAAAGTTTTAGAGTACTTCTTTCACATGAATGTGACACAACTTTTATATAGTGTTTCCTTTAAACAATTATTTTTAAGGAAAATTGGATAGATTTCACAGCAACAAACCCATATTAGATTCGAAACATAATTTCAAAGAAATATTCTATTATAATCCAAAATATTTACGGGTAGCAGGTGGGTAGTAGGTTGGAAAATTAAGAAGGTGGTTGGATAGGGGAAAGAACAAAGACAAAAGAAGGATAGGGTATTTTTTTCTATTTTTTGGGCAACTGAGGATAGGGAAAATTGGAAAAATGATGATAAAAATATCACCTTTGATATCAATATATCATTATGACATTGTGTATTGTTGAAAGAACGACCATCGTTTAAATAACATATTACTCTTGTGGATTTCCTTTGTGTTAAATGTTAATTAGAATAGTATCATACCCAGAGCAAGGATGGTGGACAAATTAGTTCTTAGACTTTAAACATCTAAGATACACGACAAAAAAATTTACATAACATGAAACAAATTGATGAAATCATGACAAATAAAATGATGAAATAATTGAAATGGTCACCTGAAAACTATCCATGATGAAAGCCCCCACCTAATATATATTTCCAAACTTGTTTCCTAAATTTTGTTGCCAAAAATGATAAATGATCAATATCACTATTTCTTCATTCTAGTTTCATGCACATCATAAAGAAAAGCAAAAACCAAAAACTAGAACAATAGAATCTAAATTTGGACAAATAAAAGATAGGTGGTGGAAATAATTAGAGGGTATTAATAATACCTTAACTTTGGCAAGAATATCTTTACCGTTAGTCATGGCTTCGCGCGAAGGGTATTCAAATGTTGAGGCAAAGAGTAACCAAAGAGTAGCCTAAGGGATAGGAAGAGGTGGCTAGAGGTGTGAGATATTGACAGAAGTCAGCATTGCAAGAGTTGTTGATTGATCGACAAATGGGTTTTAATGTTTCTACATTTTGACACCACATCAATTCATCCATACAATCAATTCAATATTATGAATTTGTTTATAAGAATATTGGACAGATGTCCTTTCCAATTAGGTTCATCTTTATCTCTTTCTTTTCTGAATCATTGTTCAAATACATATCTAATAGTAATTTAAAGTCATTGGACACATGTCCTTTCTTGGTTTGGCTCATTTTCTATATACTTGTATTTGGTATTCCAGATATATATAGGAGATGTTTGGCAATTGGCTGGTAGCTGTTGGCTGGTGGGTTTATATGCTAGTTTGTTTGATCGACTGTTTTTAGTGGCTTGTTTGAACGACTGTATAATTATTGGCTGTTAAAAAGTATTTGGTAAAATTGGCTTTTATTGTTGGCTGTTTAGTACAAAATGGAAGAAAAAGCAAAAGCAAACCACAAAAGCTGGTAAAAGCAGCTTCTGACTTTTGGCTTCAGCCACTGTAAAAGCCTGCTGCCAAACACTTTTTTTGGCTGTTTGACCAGAAATAAAAGCCGAAGCCTATGAAAAAGTAAGTCAAAAGCCATTTACCAAACACCCTCATAGAGGGAGGAAAAATGGGTGGGTGGATGTATAGGTGGAAATCGGGTCGTTCGGGTCGGGTCAATTCGGGTCGGGTCACTTTCGGGTCAGCTTGACTTCGGGTCAATTTCGGGTCGGGTATGCTTCAGGTCCTCCATTTTGGGTCGGGTCGGGTTTCGGGTATGTCAGTTTCGGGTCGGGTCGGGTTTCCGGTATGTCGCTTTCAGTTTCGGGTAAGGTCAATTTTCGGGTCGGGTCGGGTCAATTTTCGGGTCGTTGGCCCAGGGCCCAACAACGATACAAATTTCTTGATCGTTGATCGAGGAATTGGACGTATTAGGCTTAAGGGGAGAATTGGTATCGAGCACCACCTTTATATTGGCTTTACTTGAAATTATGTCGAGGATTTACGTAAAATTTAAAAGTTATGGATATATATTATTCGGGTCAGTCTCGGGTCGGGTCAATTTCCGGGTCGGATCAATCTCGGGTCGGGTCAATCTCGGGTTTGGTCAATTTTCGGGTCGGGTCAATCTCGGGTCAGCATATTTCGGGTCGGGTATGGGTCAGGTCGGTCATTTCGGGTCTCGGGTTGATTTCGGGTCATCGATTTCGGGTCAGATTTCGGGTCATCGATTTCGGGTCATCGATTTCGGGTCATCGATTTCGGGTCAATTTCGGGTCTCGGGTCGGGTCATTCGGGTCGGATCGTTCGGGTCAGGTCAGCTTTGCCAGGTCTAGGTGGATGTAGGACCCCTCTCTATATTATGGCCACCTAAAATTTTCATATTCACCACCTATTGTTACTGATAGCAGGTAGCCGCGTACAACTTTAATTCCACGCGTACCTACGTGGATACATCCTTAAAACTTCCGCATCTCCACTACCTAAATTAGGTATACCTGCCCCATATCCGTCTATACGCGCTATAGTAAGTCATATTAATCAAACCATGAAAATTCACTTTGAGCTATTTGTCTAAAGTGACAATATATCCATTGGTGTCCTTTTAATGAACCCGTCGCTCTAATAGAATAATAAAATCATAGGTTAGGGTTAATATATTTTTTGCCTAATAATATAATAAGATTGTTTAAGAATTATCGGGTTGTATTAGATGGACAAGGTGGATATCTAGGTGGATATGCCCTTGTAGCCCATGGTGGATATGTCTTTTACGCCCATATCAATACATCACCTGCAAAACTTAATACCATCCCCGCCCAAATTGTGGCAAATGTGGTACAAAATCCACTAAATTTTACCCATTTGTCATTCCTATGACACATCTTACAAATAGCACTACATGAAAAAAAACCCAAAGTTGTCTTTAACACCTCTGAGATGTGTCTTATAAAGAGTTTGGTAATTTAGCAAATTGATGTTTTCACTTTATCATTTGGTGTTTTTAACTGTATAATCTGATCAAAGTCGACCAACCTTCAATTAAGTATAAGAATCGTTGTGGATAAATGGAGTATGAGTATATATTTGTGTCTAGAGATGGCAACGGGTGGGATTTGGGTCGGGTGAGCCATCACCCGCATCCATTATCCAGTTAGACCAACTCTCATCCTTCCATCTATCACCCGGTAAGACCATCACCCATATTCTATCCATCCACCACCCATGGTGAACCGGGTGGACAGGGTCCATTTAAGATAAACGAAAAAAATTAAAGCAAAATTGCCAAATCACAATTTATATATTAACTTCATGTCAAATTAAGATAAGTTAAGTTTATGGAAACATGTCTTTAATAATCAAAGGAAAAAATTTATAATAATATAAATAAAATGATAGACATTTAAGAAAATGTAAGAAATGGTTGATGAAATGGGTGATGGGTTGGGTTATGGATGAAACTTTCTCACCCTAATTCCATCCATCACCCATCACCCGTTCATCCACCACCCGTCCATCATCCATTTAATTTAGTTTTTCACCCTTTTTTGTTTCTTGGGCGTAGTCCATTTCCTCGCTCACCCATCATGCAAAAGGTACGCCGTTAGAGTGAGTGCGATGGATCATCCATTGAATATTATCATCTTTATTTGTGTCATTTGCCTAATTGGGATAGAGGTATATTTGAATTATTGGGCTTATTGGCGGACTCATCTGAAATGTGAGACATTCACACAGGAGACTTGCTATAGAAAAAGGTAGAAATCTATTGGATGATTAGATAGCTTTGCCAAGTTTTTAGTCTAGTCCAAAGTTTTTTGGACGCGTGAAATTGAGTCTAAATTCAATCTAAAGTTTTCAGGAGTTTAATTTAGTTGAGCCTAAATTTTTTCTTACTTGAGTCATATCCAGTTCCATACAATTTATATTTTGAGATTAATATTTTTGATTCATATTAATCCTAATTATAAAATAAAAAACTCAAAGCCAACTATTTTTCTTTAAAAAGCAAATAATGAATCAGGATCAAGTTTAAACAGTTAACTCTCATTACATTACAAGTGATAACTAAATACACCCATTTAAAATAATGGATATTTCTCATTGATAATTTCCTAGTTTTAAAAATTCTACTTGATAGCCCTTGTTTTTTTTTTCCAAAATAACCGTGTACTTTATGTTAACTACAACTATGGCCTTAATATAGAATATGTATTTGTTAGATTAATTTTTTTCAACTCAATTCAATTCAACTTCATTCATTTTAATTCAGTTCAGCTCCATTTTGTATGTTTCAACTCCATTCCGTTTGGTTCAACTCCATTCCGTTTGGTTCGACTCGATTCATTTCAGTTTAACTCCATTAAGTTCAATTACGTTCAATTCAACTCTATTCATTATTTGGTAAGCTTCTTTGATATTATTATTAACATTATAATTTATTTTAAAAATTATTATTATTATTATTGTCCTTATTATTGTTATTATGATTACTATTGAAAAATATTATATTGTTAATTATATATTTTACTTATTATTACTATTATTATCAATAATACTTATTTTATTATTTTATAATAATAATATTGTTAATTATTATTTTTATTATTATACATATTATAACACTATTAATAGACGATGATTAATAATAATATATTATTATAAATCATTATTATTACAATAATTATTAATTACTCCTATTATTTATGATATTACATTATATTAATTAATATTATTATTTATTTATTTATAATTATTAATTACTAGCAACTAAATTATTATTATCATTACATTAATAACTATATTAATTAAATATTGATTATTATTGCACATTATTGTAACTACTGTAAGTGCTCCCCCCCCAAACTCCCTTCTAAAAAGAAGGTGAGAAATGGGTCCGTCCCTCAAGGTGAAAGGGTCGGAGGGGAACAATACGTCCCTCTAAGCGATTAAAAACTACTTACGAATTATTCGATTACGGACAGAGCTAGTAATAACTTACCAGTGAATCTTTTTAGATGGGACAAACTCACAAACCGCGTCGCATTTAGACATGTATGGGACCCACTCGGGACATGAATTTATTATGCATGATTCCGCCTCCCAATCCAAGGGGATGATTACAATTGATTTTTGATGAAGATGGACTGGGGGACGAAGGTACTATTGCGACAATAGTTCGTTTGATGGCCTCTACTCTATTGATTTCTGTAAAATAATGCATGTTTGTTATAAAAAACTAGATAACAATATTACTATGGAAATTGACAAAAACAATCCAAACTATTGACCATCTTCTATAAACAGTCCAAACTATTGATAATCCATGAATATTCCAAACTATCACCACCATCTTCCAAAAACAGTCCCATTGACCGGTTCACCTGCTACAACAGCTAAAACATAATTTATTTTATTTCTCTTTTTTTTAATAACCCATTTAACTTTTTTTTAAAACAAAAGAAAATCAGTACCACTCCTTCTCCCTCCTCCCTCTTCTCCTTAACCTTAGGTCCACCACTCCATGACCAACCTGACCACCACCTCACAACCACAACCCCACCACAAAAACCATTGTAGCAACCACGACTTCCATCCTCACACCCATCCCCACGAAACTCCACCCTCAGCCCCCGAAAACGCTGCCCCACCCCCAAAACTCCACCCTCATCCCCCGAAAACGCTGCACTACCCCCCATCCCCCCCAAACAAAACTTTACTGATAAGTGGACTTTAGGTTCACTTATTTGCATGTAGTTTTAGGGCATTTAGATGCATTTTAAGTCATTTAACTTCCTTTTCCTTCCCTTTTTCATCATTTCTTATTATCTTATGTTTAGCATCTAGATTAGCTCATTGCATATAGTTAGGATGTATATATAGGTTGTTGCATATGCATGTGCATACCCCCCTCCCCATCTAACATTTGCTTCGAGAATTTTGAAGAATATAAAGCAAAAATAGGCTTATAACAGGGGAGCGGGCGCTCCTAAAGATAAGGAGCGGACGCTCTAGGGGTCAAGAAATGAAGACAGAGGATCAGTGAGCTGGAGCGACCCAGGAGCGTTTGGGGAGCGGGCGCTCCATTGGCCTAGGCTCCGTAGTTTTATTTCGTGTTTACGATTTTGACCTTATTTTCTACGGGGTATAAATCTAGTTTTGTAATAATCTTAAAACATCTTTTTAATTCCAGAATCATTATTAGCTTAATGAGAGAGAAACTTTAGAGAGAGAAGTAATTTTAGAGAGATAAAGTAGATCTTGAACCCATTTTTGAAGCTTTTGAAGGTATTTCTATGGAGTTTTCCATTTATTGTTCATCTATTTAGATTATTTGTTCTATCTTTTGCTTTATTTTGCCTATTTACTTGTTTATCTTGTTTAAGCTTTTGATTAGTGTTGGTTAGTTGATGTTTAGCTCTTTATGTTGATTTCTACCATTGTTGATCTTCATTTAATACCTCAAGCTTTTCATTTTGCGTCTTTAATGGCTTTGGAGTAGTTTCTAGGCTAGGTGAAGGGGATGAACTATGT
Organism: Patellifolia procumbens; assembly: GCA_947645195.1. Classification (NCBI taxonomy): domain Eukaryota; kingdom Viridiplantae; phylum Streptophyta; class Magnoliopsida; order Caryophyllales; family Amaranthaceae; genus Patellifolia; species Patellifolia procumbens. The sequence continues at coordinate 348,441 of CANSGD010000145.1, forward strand.
AGATCATGAGTTGACCTCAAAAGTCAAGCTAGGGGGTAGATTTAGGTGAAGTTGGGTTGACTAACCTATTTAATTGCTTGTTTAATTGTTTGATCATCAATTGAACTAGATTAGGGGATCAAAAGTAAAGGATTGAGAGATGAAGCTTTTGATAGACCTTAGGTTAGTCAATAGGTTGACTTCACCATGAGAATAGGTGTTAGGCTACCTAGGACCTTAATCGAATCACTACGAGTTGTGGAAATACTTGAGCAATTGATTTTACCATGAGAATAAGTAAAATTGGTTGATTAAGTCCTCCTAATTAGCTCGAGAGAGTAATAAGGAAACATATGAGAGACCTTAGTCCCTTAGTTGAACCTAATGAATCCTCTTGGCTTGACAAATAGGTTAACAATTGGTTAACTAGTGATTCCCCTGTCCCTAGTGTCTTCTTACTATTGTTAAACCCAAATCATTTAGTTTAATTTTTAGCTAATTAGTTCTTATTTTCTTAGTTGATCAATTAATCTCAAAAATCACCAAAAATAGGCTTAGCTCGCTTAATTACTTTCAAACCTTGCTAATCTTTGCTTCCTCGTGGAATCGACCCTTACTTGCCCTAAACTAGGCTAAGTTAGGTTTATATTTGGCACGTGCAACGACCGTGTCAAATTTTGGCGCCGTTGCCGGGGAAGCAACGGATTACATTGCATTGAATTGTGATTTTTGAGTCTAAGTCAAGTCTATTCCTCCTCCCCTTTTCTAATTTTTGTTTACTTTTGGTTACCAATTGGTTACTTACTACTTGGTGGTAAGCCCTTGTGTTACTAATTTCTATATTGAGCTTTTGTATTTGCATGGCAAGAAGGTTACGAGGAGATCCATTGCTTCCAATTGACCACAATCTTGAGGGCACTTTACGGGAGTTGAGGAGGATTTTCGGGAACCAAGAGCAACCGGGGGAGGTGTTTGAGGAAGATCAATCTCGTTCTTCAACTTCTAGTATTATGGCGGAGGATCCACCCGTTCCAAGAGCTTTGAGGGACTATGGTCACCCCGAAGCATTTGAGCTCAAAAGTGGGATTCGGAGGCCGACAACAACCGCAAACTTTGAGTTCTCTCCACACTTGATTAGAATGATCAAGCAAGAGCCTTATGGAGGATGTGCTCATGAGTGTCCACTTGACCATTTGGCGAACTTCCTTGAGCTTTGTGCCACGGTCAAGCAAAATAATGTTACTCAAGAGTTCGTGAGGGTTAATCTTTTTCATTTCTCTCTCATGGGGAAAGCCAAGAAGTGGCTACAATCTCTACCTCCCGATTCCTTGACTACTTGGGCACAAGTAACGGCAGCTTTTGTTGATGAGTTCTACTCCCAAGAGAAGACTTACGAGGCTAGAAGGAAGATCTCTAATATCATACAAGATGAAGATGAAAGTTTGAATGAGGCATGGGATAGGTTCAAAGACCTCCGAAGGTCGTGTCCGCACCATGGGTATAGTCAATGGATGTTGATGCAAAGTTTCTATGATGGGTTGCTTCCTATGACTAGAGCTAGTCTTGATTCCGGAGCGGGGGGTCAACTCACCAAGCTACGGGTTGAAGATATTGAGCCCACCATAGAAGAGGTTGTGAGGCACTACTCTTGGGGGAACACAAGGTCTACAAGCAAGAAGGTTAGTGGTAAAGGGAAGTATGATGTGGAGGCCATGGATCATATCCATGCTAAGCTAGACACTCTAGCTAAGAAACTTGAGAAGGTGAACTTGGCATCCCCTAGCCAACCACCTTCCCAAGCTTTCTCTTGTGAAATTTGTGGAGGTAACGATCATACAAGCTCTTATTGTGGAGGATCTACGGAACATGTAGCATGGGTTGGTGCAAGACAAGAGGGGCCTTCAAACTTCAACAACCAAGGGAGGTGGAACAACCCCTCTCAAGCAACATGGAAATACCCTCCACCACGAAATCCCAACAACTACTCCTCAAATTTTCGACCACCCGGTTTCAATCAACCACAACAAAGACCACCCTTTGAGCCTAACCCACCCAAGCCTTCATCACTTGAGTCTACACTTTAACTTTTCCTAGCCCAATAAACCAAGACCAATGCCGATAATGATAAGAAGTTCGGGGATATTCACTCTTCCTTACAACAAATGCAAGCTCACAACAAAATGATTGAGACCCAACTTGCCCAAATTGCCCAACAAGTAAGCAATTCTTCTTCTTCTTCTACTCAATTCCCAAGCCAACCCGTGATTCATGAGCATGTTAAGGCCATTACTTTGAGATCCGGAGCAAACTATGAGGGGCCTAGGATGCCTAGTGAGGTGAATGAAAGCCCGGAAGTTTAGAAAAGGGGGAGTGAGGGGGAGGTTGAGAAGCTTCTTGAGGAGGTAATAGTGGAGGATGAAGGTGATGTTGAGCCAAGCCAGAGAAAGAGGTTCATGAGCAACGCAAAGAGGCTAGTCAAGCGGCACCCAAAGCTTATGTGCCTCCGGTTTCGTTTCCTCAAAGGCTAGATAAGAAGCAACTCAATGATAAGTTCATGAAATTCTTAGAAGTCATGAAAGGGCTTCAAGTGCACATCCCTTTCCTACAAGCCATGTCTCAAATGCCTACTTATGCCAAGTTTCTTAAGGAGCTCCTCTCCAACAAGACCAAGCTCGAGGAAAGTGCCACCATTGCTTTGACCGCCGAGGTTAGTGCCGTACTTCAAAACAAGCTACCCAAGAAGCTTGAAGATCCGGGGTCATTTTCTATTCCTTTGAAGATTGGGGAGTTGGAGCCCAAGAGGGCCTTGGCGGATTTGGGGGCAAGTGTGAGTCTGATGCCCTTGTCCATCGCTAAGCACTTAATTTTGAACTCAAGCCTACTAGGAGGGTCATTCAACTCGCCGATAGATCGGTGAAAGTTCCAGTTGGAGAGTTGGAGGATGTACCGGTCCAAGTTGGAAGGGTTTTCATCCATTGTGACTTTGTGGTTATGGAGATGGAGGAAGACTCTCAAGTCCCTCTTATACTTGGGAGGCATTTCCTTAAAACGGCCGGAGTTCTTGTTGATATGAAGCGAGATGTGCTTACTTTGAGGGTAGGAGATGAGAGCATGGAATTTGCTTTCAAGCAATCAATGAAGTCTCGAATAATGGAAGAGGTAAAAAGGATTGATAGTTTTGATGAAGAGGTCTTGACTTTGAAGAGTTTAATGGGTAAGAAAGACCCCTTGGAAGATGTACTTTTGGGAGAAGATTTGGAAGATAATGAGGAAGGGAAAAACTTCAAGCTTGCCATGGATGCCTCTCCAATTTATTGTTCTAAGGAGGAGAAGATTGAGGCTCTTGAGGTACCTTCACCTAAGGAGGAGATTTCTAAGCCTCCTCCCAAGGTAGAGTTGAAACCCCTTCCCCCTTCTTTAAAATATGCTTTTCTTGGTGAGGGTGAAACTTACCCGGTGATAGTCAATGCTACACTTAAAGGCACTCAACTTACTCAACTTCTTGATGTCCTTCGGGAACATAGAAGTGCCATTGGGTATAGAATTGAAGATCTCAAAGGGCTAAGTCCTACTCTATGCATGCATAGAATTCATCTTGATGACGATCATGCTTCTTCTATTGAGCCTCAAAGGAGGTTGAATCCCAATATGAAGGAAGTGGTAAAAAAGGAGGTCTTGAAACTCCTTGAGACGGGGATAATCTACCCTATCTCCGATAGTCGGTGGGTTTGTCCCGTCCATGTGGTCCCTAAAAAGGGAGGCATGACTGTAATCACTAATGAAAAGGGAGAACAAATCACCACTAGATCGGTGACCGGGTGGCGTATGTGCATAGATTACCGGAGATTGAACAAAGCCACCCGGAAAGATCATTTTCCCATCCCTTTTATTGATCAAATGTTGGAAATATTGGCGGGTCATTCCCATTTTTGTTTCCTTGATGGTTATTCGGGGTTCTTTCATATTCCCATCCACCCCGATGACCAAGAAAGGACTACATTCACTTGTCCATTTGGTACCTTTGCTTATCGAAGGATGCCATTTGGTTTGTGCAATGCGCCCTCTACATTTCAAAGGTGTATGGCCGCCATCTTTTCGGACATGTTGGAGGATACCATTGAGGTATTCATGGATGACTTCTCCGTAGTAGGTTCATCTTTTGATGATTGTCTCAGAACTTGAAAAATGTGCTTCAAAGATGACAAAAGATGAATCTAGTGCTTAATTGGGAGAAGTGTCATTTTATGGTTGAGGATGGCATTGTGTTGGGACACAAGATTTCCCAAAAGGGAATTGAGGTAGATAGGGCCAAAATTGAGGTCATAGAGAAGTTGCCCCCACCTACTACAGTGAAGGGAGTGCGTTCTTTTTTAGGACATGCTGGTTTCTATCGCCGGTTCATAAAGGACTTCTCTAATATTGTTAGGCCTCTATCTAGCCTCTTGCAAAAAGATAATGAATTTGTTTTTGATAATGATTGCATGAATGCTTTTGAGACTTTAAAGCATGCCCTTATTTCCCCCCATTGTGCAAGCTCCGGATTGGAGCTTGCCTTTTGAACTAATGTGTGATGCAAGTGATTATGTAGTGGGAGCCGTTTTAGGGCAAAGAAAAGAGGGAAAGCTACATGTTGTTCACTATGCGAGCAAGACACTTGATTCGGCTCAAAAGAACTACACCACAACGGAGAAAGAGTTGTTGGCGGTTGTATTTGCCTTTGATAAGTTCCGGCCTTATCTTGTGTGCTCCAAGGTGGTAGTATACACGAATCACTCGGCCATCAAGTATCTCATGTCCAAGAAAGATGCAAAGCCGCGGTTGATTCGTTGGATCTTGCTCATTCAAGAATTTGACATTGAAATTAGAGATAAGAAGGGAACGAAAAACTTGGTGGCCGACCACCTTTCCCGGTTGCCTTTGGGTGAAGACTCCTCCTCTCATGATATGCCCATTGATGATAGCTTAAAGGATGATCTCCTATACTCCATCAAAGCCCTTGATACCCCATGGTTTTCCGACATGTCGAACTACTTGGCTTGTGGGATCATTCCTTTTGAGTTTACATATCAACAACGAAGGCGGTTCCTCCATGATTCTAAGTTTTATGCGTGGGAGGACCCACTTTTGTTCAAGCGGGGGGAGGATGGTTTGTATCGAAGATGTCTTCCCGATGATGAGATTGCAAGTGTGATTGAGAAATGTCATTCATCCCCCGTTGGAGGACATATGGGTGCCGACAAGACCGTTGCCAAGATCTTATCTTGTGGATTGTGGTGGCCCTCCATGTTCAAGGACATTTGGGGCTTTTTGAAAGCTTGTGATAGGTGTCAAAGGGTCAGTAACATCTCCAAGAGGCATGAATTACCCCTCACCAACATTTTAGAATTTGAAGTCTTCGATGTTTGGGGGTAGACTTCATGGGACCCTTCCCTTCTTTGTTTGGTAACTCCTACATTTTAGTGGCGGTTGACTATGTCTCCAAATGGGTGGAAGCAATCGCCTCTCCTACAAATGATGCTAAGGTAGTTACCAAGCTCTTCAAGTCCGTGATATTTCCAAGGTTTGGGGTTCCGAGAGCCGTGATTAGGGATAGGGGATCCCATTTCGTCAAAAAGAGTTTCCAAGCACTCCTCTCCAAATATGGGGTGCATCATAAAATGGGGCTCTCTTATCATCCACAATGTAGCGGCCAAACGGAAGTGTCAATAGGGAGGTGAAGCTCATCTTGGAGAAAACCGTGAACCGATCTCGCAAGGATTGGTCATTAAAGCTTGATGATGCTTTATGGGCTTATAGGACGGCTTTTAAGACACCAATTGGCACAACCCCCTACAAGCTTGTGTATGGCAAATCATGTCACTTGCCGGTTGAGTTAGAGCACAAGGCATATTGGGCCATCAAGCTTTTGAATTTTGATCTCAAGTCATCCGGGGAACGAAGACTTTTGGATGTACATGAGCTCGAAGAGCTTAGGCGGGATGCCTATGAAAATGTTAGGATTTACAAGGAGAGAACAAAGGCATGGCATGATCGAAGGATAATGAAGAGAGAGTTCAAGGTAGAAGACAAGGTCCTTCTCTTCAACTTTAGGCTAAGACTCTTTCCGGGGAAACTTAAGTCTAGGTGGAGTGGGCCGTTTGAAGTAAAAACAGTGTTCTCGCATAGAGCAGTGGAAGTGTGGAGTGAAGAAAAAGGGACGTTCAAAGTAAATGGGCAAAGACTCAAGGTATACCACGATGGAACCCAAATTGAGCACATTTGTCACATTGCTTTGGATGACTACCCCCTTCCCCTATGAGGATTTTCATCGTAGGGAAGTCAAGCTAATGACTTTAAAGAAGCGCTTACGGGAGGCAACCCGGATTCTTAGCTTTTAGAAAAAGAAAAATATGAAAAAAGGGTTATGAGAAAAATACAAAAAAAAATAGAGAGAAAAAAAAAGAGTGAATAAGAGATTTTAGATGAGTGAAATATGAGGAAGATGGAAGAAAAGGTGGAAAAAAATGGCTAAGTATAGAAGAATGGAGGAGGAGCGAGCCCAAAAAAAAGGCAAAGTGGGGCGCTCCACCAACGGAGCAGGCGCTCCTTTGAAAGTGGAGCGGGCGCTCCACTCGTGCAAAAAACTATGGGGGCAGGCAGTAAGTTGGGGCGTTCAAGGAGCGTTCATGGAGCGCCCTGCTCCAGGCTTGGAGCGGGCGCTCCCTTTTGGCTGGAGCGGGCGCTCCAGGCCGCTGGCGCACCTCTTCTTCTTTTTTTTTGTTTTTGCACGTGATTCTTTTTAATTACACCCCCTCATCCGTCCCCTTTTTCCCTATCACTCACCCTCACCTCACCCTCATCCTTTCACTCTCACTCCTCATTGTTCCCTTTCAAACTCCCTTTCTCTTTCTAAACTCCATTAAACCTCCAACTTCAAACCTCCATTTCTCCTTCATTTCTCAACATTTTCACTTCCTTCCTTCACAAAACCTTCATCTTTTCTCCTCCTCTACACAAAGAACCCATTTTCGTCAAAAAGCCCCAAAATCAAAAATTCATCATCACTTCAAAGTTGAAGTTTGGGGGAGATTTATTGAAGAAAAAGGTTAAGGAACACGGTTGACGCTTGAAGGCACCTAAATTGCTCGCAATTGCGGATATTCTTCACCCCTCTTAAAGAGGGAGGTAAATCTAACCCTAACTTTTATTTTTCTTCTAGATTTGTACTAGAAAATTGATAATATGATGATTGTGGTGTTGTTTGTGGACTTAGCTGCTAGATTTAGATAGATTTTGATTTTTAATTGATTTTTTTGATTTTTGGTGTGATTTCTTTCATTTTTTCTTTCTAGCTTCTTACTCTTTTAGCCTAATTTTTCCTAGTTTCTTTTATTTTTAATTTTTCTAGCTTCTTTTCATTATTTCTTTTTGTTTTCCTTCATTTTTTCTTTGAATTTTTGCCTTGGTTGGTGTTCTTATTTACGTGCTTAGTTTTCGGGTTGAGACCGTGGTCTTTTAAATTTCTTGTAATCATCTTGGTTGAGTTATTCTCTTCAAACTTCAAGTATGTTTGGTAAACGAAAAAAAAGTAAAAAAGACCAAGGTTCTTCCTCCCAAAAGAACCCAAAGGGCACCCTTCCGGCCCTTAAGTTCGTCAACCCCGACCATAAACGTCGGTATGACGAACTTAAGCACCAGAAGATCAAGGCCTCTAAGTTCTTCCATGGTGAAACTCTAAATCGTCTCGGGATAGTGCTAGATGTAAGGCGTTGTTTATATGTTTTAGGCTTAGAACGCTTTTACACCTTTAGCCCTTTGACATACGAGCGGCTCACATTGGAATTCTTAGCCTGTCTTGAGAGAAACGAGGTTGATGGACAAGAGGGGGAGTATGAAATCTCCTTCCAATTGTTCAATCAACCCCAATATATCTCTTTGGGGAGGCTTAATGAGATCTTCCAATGTGATTCCTCTAATGCCATCCGAAATTCCGAGACGTGGCAATACCCCGTCCACTATCAAAGGGACGCATTTTGGCATGATATTGCCGGATACGCCCCCTTTGATCCCAAAACGGGATATTCGTCTCATATGCATTCCCCCATCCTGCCCTACATTCACCGCCTCTTGGTTACCGCTATATTTTCAAAGAAAGAACCAAGTAAGGTAGCCTCGGAGGAGGTGAGTGCGCTATACATTGCCTCCCATCATCCAAGGGATGTAGGAGGAATGTTGAATATCGGATTTCTATTTCTCCAACGGTGTATTGCCATACGCCATGGAGAACTATTTAAATCCGACATTCAGTGTGGGGGGATGATTACTATCATTGCTTCCGCTCTAGGGTTTGGGGAGCAACTTAATTTGTTGACTCCAGTTGATGATAACCCCTACCTCGATTTGAACTATATTAGAGCCGCCGGGTGGATTGATTTTACCCCTGATCCCGCGCGGTTCATTTGGAAAGTAAGGGGTCGTCATCATTCTTACCTCCCACACCCAGAGGTGACCACATTTGACCGCGACAGGGAGGATGGCGAGATTTTTCTCCTCCCTTATGAGCCCCCCGTCGCGGATGCCCAGGCCGCACGTGGCAACTTAGCTCCTCCTCTCCATCTCGAGGAGCCGAGTTCCGGCCGACGTGCCTCAGTGTCGTCCTGCTCCTTTGACTATGAGGGGGCCTACTACAGTCTTGCTCTCAACCAAGATCGTATGATGAATACGATCCAAAGCTTGAGAGAGGACTTGAGTGGTATGATGATACAAACTAATGCAATGTATCATCACCACGTGGAGAGTGGGAACGTTGACCCCTATGTCAACTTTCCAAATTGGCCTCCTCAACATGGGCCGGTACCAGGGTGGAATGAACGCCAACCCACGTATCCCTATTGACCCCACCGTGACCCACCCTATGATTGGCGGGCACCCGGGGGTTCTAACCCCATGGGTGATCCCGCCTATCCCCACCCTTACGGCGCTTGGCCGCCGGGCTTCACGGGCGGTTGGGAGCCTCATGGCCCTCCCCCTTATGGAGACATGCCACCACCTCCCCTTCGGGAGAAGTTCCATCATCTCGCATGGACGAGGACTAGATCCTCTTACCCCGCTCCCCATTACTTGTTTCGCATGATTACACCGAGGACGGTGCCTTGATTGTTTGGGGGGCTTTTTTATTTGCTTATGCTAGAGGGTTGTGGCTCATTTTGAGGGTTTGGGATGTCTTTTTGGGTACGCGTGTTAGAGAGGACGCATTGGTAGGTCGGGTTTACGGGGCATGATAGGAGAGTGTGCTTTATTGATCATTGCCTTGAGGATTTAAATGAAAAGAACCATGGTTGACTATTTCTTCTTGTATATGACTTTCTCCTTTTTCTATCCTTTTTGTTTCCTTGTATATACCTTTTTGCTTTGCTTTTCTTTTTATTTGCTTCTTTTCTCCTTTAGGTCTTAGACTTGCATGTAGTATAGTTGCATATCTTGTTAGTTTTGCATGTAGCTTATGAATTGCATATAGGACTTGTCTTTGGTAGTTTGCATGTAAGTTTTTTTTGCATCACCTAATTAAGGAATGACTCTATGTTTCGACTTTAGAGGTTAGAGGTTGGGAACTTGACTTTCGAGTAGGGGTGAATTAGCTTGAGTGTCTTATGTGCTCGTTAGGAGTATTAGGGGTGCTTTAAGCTAGGATGCATAGGTCTTGGTACGAATAGACCCCTCGATTGTCCGAGACTCGCCTTTAGCGTGAATTAGTGTCTCTATTTCCCTATAAAAAGCCTTTACTCTCTCCCTTGACCTTGGATAAGCCCTTTCACGACCTTGGGAACCTTTCTAGCTCAATAAAATGCAAGGCTAGTAGCCTTTTTTTAAAAAAAAGAGGAAACAAAAACAAAAACAAAAACACATAAAAATTGAAATAAATGAAAAGAAAAAGAGCCCTTTTTGCCTATTGGATCAAATAAGTGGTGCATAAGAGCCCACAAGGCTAGTAGCCTATAGTTATAAAAAATTCATGCTTTGGCCCCTAGAGATGCTCCAATGCCTTTGGTATGAGCTACCTTACCCTCTTATCGCGTCTCATACCGAGTGCTCGGTACCGTACCTCAGAAACATGACTATCGAGTGAGAGGTAGACCGCGTGAGGAGGTAGTCTAGGGCCCTTGCAATAAAAAAAAAGAAGTTAACTAGTGAATAAATATGCTATCTTGGGGGATCTTGTGAGCTTGTGGGGCATGATTGGTACTAGGTTGAGCGAGTTTTTCCATTTTGTAGGGAAAGGTTTCACTTAGGATCAATGAGGGCTTGTGTGATAGTTGAGGGACCTCTAGGACGATCATTTTCTTTGCGCACTAGCTTAGACCACTCCTTTGACCCCTAACTTGTGGATAAGGAAAGACGGCTATGAGCTTTGAAAGTTGGTCGAGTTCTCCATTGGCTTGACACCTCTATTAGGACGAGGACCTCGATTTCGTGATGCCTTTCTTAGTTTTTATTGCATAGGTTTCCTTGAGATTGTTAATTGCTTAAGGACAAGCAATGGGCAAGCTTGGGGGAATTTGATTAGTGGACTTTAGGTTCACTTATTTGCATGTAGTTTCAGGGCATTTAGATGCATTTTAAGTCATTTAACTTCCTTTTCCTTCCCTTTTTCATCATTTCTTATTATCTTGTATTTAGCATCTAGATTAGCTCATTTGCATATAGTTAGGATGTATATATAGGTTGTTGCATATGCATGTGCATACCCCCCTCCCCCTCTAACATTTGCCTCGAGAATTTTGAAGGATATAAAGCAAAAAGAGGCTTATAACAGGGGAGCGGGCGCTCCTAAGGATAGGGAGCGGGCGCTCCTAAGGATAGGGAGCGGGCGCTTCAGGGGTCAAGAAATGAAGACAGAGGATCAGTGAGCTGGAGCGACCCAGGAGCGTTTGGGGAGCGGGCGCTCCATTGGCCCAGGCTCCGTAGTTTTATTTCGTGTTTACGATTTTGCCCTTATTTTCTACGGGGTATAAATCTAGTTTTGTAATAATCTTAAAACATCTTTTTAATTCCAGAATCATTATTAGCTTAATTAGAGAGAGAAACTTTAGAGAGAGAAGTAATTTTAGAGAGATAAAGTAGATCTTGAAACCATTTTTGAAGCTTTTGAAGGTATTTCTATGGAGTTTTCCATTTATTGTTCATCTATTTAGATTATTTGTTCTATCTTTTGCTTTATTTTGCCTATTTACTTGTTTATCTTGTTTAAGCTTTTGATTAGTGTTGGTTAGTTGATGTTTAGCTCTTTATGTTGATTTCTACCATTGTTGATCTTCATTTAATACCTCAAGCTTTTCATTTTGCGTCTTTAATGGCTTTGGAGTAGTTTCTAGGCTAGGGGAAGGGGATGAACTAGGTAGATCATGAGTTGACGTCAAAAGTCAAGCTAGGGGGTAGATTTAGGTGAAGTTGGGTTGACTAACCTATTTAATTGCTTGTTTAATTGTTTGATCATCAATTGAACTAGATTAGGGGATCAAAAGTGAAGGATTGAGAGATGAAGCTTTTGATAGACCTTAGGTTAGTCAATAGGTTGACTTCACCATGAGAATAGGTGTTAGGCTACCTAGGACCTTAATTGAATCGCTACGAGTTGTGGAAATACTTGAGCAATTGATTTTACCATGAGAATAGGTAAAATTGGTTGATTAAGTCCTCCTAATTAGCTCGAGAGAGTAATAAGGAAACATATGAACGACCTTAGTCCCTTAGTTGAACCTAATGAATCCTCTTGGCTTGACAAATAGGTTAGCAATTGGTTAACTAGTGATTCCCCTATCCCTAGTGTCTTCTTACTATTGTTAAACCCAAATCATTTAGTTTAATTGTTAGCTAATTAGTTCTTGTTTTCTTAGTTGATCAATTAATCTCAAAAATCACCAAAAATAGGCTTAGCTCGCTTAATTACTTTCAAACCTTGCTAATCTTTGCTTCCTCGTGGAATCGACCCTTACTTGCCCTAAACTAGGCTAAGTTAGGTTTATATTTGGCACGTGCAACGACCGTGTCATCGATCCTCAGCCCCCGAAAACGCTGCCCTACCCTCACCCACCCCCCCCCCCCAACAAAAAAATAAAAAATAAAATTGCACCCTCATCCCCCCGAAAACGTTGCATCACCCCCTAAAACTCCACCCTCAGCCCTCGAAAATGTTGCACCACCCCACCCTCAGTCCTCGAAAATGCTGCCCAACCCCCAAAACTCCATCGTCAGCCCCTGAAAAAGCTGCCCCATCCCCAAAACTCCCCCGCCACCACAACTCAGTCCCACCCACCACTTTCACAACAAAACCTAACCACCAGCACCATCACGGAACGGACTTCACTTGGTTCCGTTTTATTGGCTCCATTTGAGTGATTTTGGAAGGGTTTTTAAAAGTGGAAGGGAGATCGGATGGGAGAGATGAGGAGTGAACTTTGACGGAGAGTGAACGGCCTTTGGTGGTTTTTGATGTTACTTTTGCGGTGTATTTTGTGGCGTAGCGGCGGAGTTGGTGGTTCTGGTGATGGAGATGAGGGAGCTTCATTGTTTCTTGGTTTTAGAAGATGGTGGTTAGATGCGGTATGCGATGGTTTCCTGCGGGGGGGTTTTGCCTTCGAAGAGAAATGGTGTTTGGAGAGTGAAAATGGTGATTGATTCAGATAATGAGATCGGCGGCGAAGTCGTAGAAGAAGATCTGTGTTTTGAGGGTGGGTGGGGCTGAGTTGTGATGGGTGGGGGAAGGGGTGGGGGTAGCTAGCAGGGAGTGGGGAAGGGGAAGGGGAAGGGCTTTTTTATTTAAAAGTTAATTAAATAGGTTTATAAAACAAAAGGGTTACGTGCAACTCACGTGAGTTCATTTAACCTGTTGTAGCAGGTTAACAAGTTATTTGGCCTGTTTATGGAAGATGGTGGTGATAGTTTGGAATGTTCATGGATTATCATTAGTTTGGATTGTTTATAGAAGATAGCCAATAGTTTGGACTGTTCTTGTCAGTTTTTCCTAATAATTAAAGGTTGGTTGGTTAGGCAAGCAAAACTTTTTTTATACAAGTGAACGAGAATTATCTTGGCGCGAGAGCTTGAGATTTTCTGCTTTTTAGTTAAAGCAACGAGTTCTAGACATTCCCATTGGCATGCTTGCCCAGTTTGGTGGATTCCCATTTCTCCTGGGGAGATGACCATTGCCCCGTGGGGCATTGGGTATTAGAGGAACCTAAAATTACTGGTGAGATCCAGATTGCCAAAAGATCTTCTTGGACATGAGGTGGGCCAGTTCATCGGGTGGTACCCTAGGCAAATTTAATATTTCTCTTAGAAAGATTATATAGCATATAGTCTCTTGATGGCGCAGACTTCTACTGAGCAGCTCAGACGCACTTAATTCTGTAGCTCCTAATTTCCCTTTAGCTAAAAGGTAAGAGCGCGTGCGGTTAGATGGGCTACGTAGCTTGCGCGAGGTGCATAAAAGGGACATTTCAAGTAGTGTGATATGGGTTAGGTCCATCTTATCTGATATATGAGCCAGGCCTTTCAGGTTTCTGATGAGCCAAGGAGTGAGCAGGGGCTGTGGGCCTATTAGCGCGTTGTGTCGCGTGATCGAAGTATGTACTTACTCTTTGCCTGTTTATTTTCGCATAAGTGCTTCGTACTTGGCTTTGTTGCATCTTTTTAAACAAATTTAGATTTACGAGTACTTTCTATTCCTGGCTCCAGTGACTATGACGCCTAGGTCGTACCTTGCAGGGGTATAAGGGAATGGTCGGTCCCGACCAAGGTTCAGTTCACTACCTCGTCAGAGGCAAGCGTTGGCCCATTATCGACTGGAGCAGGTTTTATTCCTCCTTATGGTGGACATGGCTTAATGCTTTCAAACATCTCCAAGTTGATTGGACACCTTGAGACTTTTTCGATGTTCCTGATATTGTTGTCGCCGCCTTGCATACTTCGACAATGAAGATCGTGATAGATGGAAGTAGACACTCTGTTTGGTTTTTGGGCGTGCGAGTGGTCCATTAGATTGGTTCCGAGGTTCCTTTCTTATAGGCTAATCCTCCTCGGTCTATGCTACATCCTGATGATCTTTTTGTTATAAGACAAGACCTTGGCCTATGTGACTTTTCTCGCTTTAGCCTTGGGGATGATGGTGTGTTGACCATTATGGGGATTTCGAGCTTCCAATCCAGCCATCTAATTCTTTAGCTACACACACTTGGGTGTGGCCGTCGTTTTTGTCCCAACTGGTCTCTCTCATATGTTAGGAAGAATGATGTTGGGCCTAGTGGCAGCTGACTTGTATAAGAAAATTTATTGTCAGCTAGTCTTTTAGCGTGTGTTTGCTTGTCATAGATATGAACTAATTAATTTATTTGGAAAATCGTGGTTTTCCATGAATTTTTTTAGCATTTTATTTAGTATAAGGGAGGGTATCCCGAGCCTAAAAGGTAAATTACAAACGTGCCACAGTTACGGGAAATAAAAATAAAAAAATTATTCAATATATTCCAAACATGAGATATACTCCCTCTGTCTCATATTAGTTGCAACTATTTGACTTTTACGCTATTCATATGTCTTACTTTGACTATGATTTTTAACTAACATATATGTATAACACAATAATGTTAGTAAATAAGATGCTCTTGGATTTGTCTCAATAAATAAATTTTACATATCAATTTTTCATAATTTTTATTAATTGATAGTTAGATATATTAATGGTCAAAGTTGTGTATTGGTAATTGTGTCAGTCAAACTATTGCAACTAATATGGGACGGAGGTAGTATTGCACAAGAGTGGGAGAGAAGGAAAATGATAAAAAGAATAAATAAGAATATAATAAAGAAAAAGTAAGACAATCAACAAAACTGCCGTGAGAGTGGCACGTGATTACACGCGCCACATAAGATTGACACAGACTTCTCAGGTGCCACTTTGCAAGAAACCACGTCCTCAGTTCCAAATTAATTGGAACATGTAGAATTTAACGTTTTCCAATACACACCTTTAACCGTTAATATCTTCAATTATACATAAGTAAATGTGCTAAAGATTTGATATTTATAAATTCTACAACGAGACGAATCTAACAAGATCCCACATCCCTATATTTATCCTTATCCATAAATCATATTAGAATGCCAACGAAATGTATGTGAATAGTGTAAAATCTCAAATGTTACAACTAAAATGAAATGCGGGAAGTATCAATTATGCTTCAGCTTAACAAAACTATGCGTGCAATTTAATTTGAAATGGAACGGGCTATAATCATGAGCACAAAGAAGAAAAGTAGAGCCAAGCTCTACCTGAAGCACTAAGCTTTTTAGTGATAAAACTAAACCGTGAATGCTTTGTATAAGGAAATTCTCTTTTAAGAGTTGGTTTTAGATACTCTGAGGAGCTTAGAGAGCTGATCCCAAAAGTTCTTTCAACCCTTCCTAGAAGGTAGCATAGTAAGGTCAAAACAGACTTTGTAGTACATGTCTTTCTATTTGAAATTAACTTAATTATAGAAATCTTAACTTCCTCATTTGAACTTATAATAATACTCCATTCGTCCTATAATATAAGTCCTCTTTCTATTTTGGGAGTCAAACTTTTAAATCTTTGACCAAATATTCTTATTAATATATGGGAAAAATATACTCATGTGGGATCTTGTTAGAATCGTCTTAATATGTACTTTTATAATATCAACTTTTTATATTTTTTACTAATACGATATTGAAGATATGCAAGGTCAAAGGTGCGTCTTGAAGACTATGCAAAACAAGTCAAGACTTATATTTTGCGACAGAGGAAGCAGTTAAATGTTGACCATGAGTGACCCTCACCGAAATCTACATAAACTTATTACATTTCTCCAAGTTAAGTAGAACTTATGTTTCTTGAATAAGTCAAAATATAAATTGATATCTACACTAACATAAGTTTTGATCATCAGCAGCACCATACCAGATTGCGCCTTTTGGACTTTTATGCATATCTTACTCATAAGTCCTTTCGAACATGAGTATTCAATTCCCCTTATATTTATAGGGGGTATTCTTTTCAGATAATTTTATATGAACCAAACTTATCTTAAATTCAATTCTAATTCTGTTTTTAAGATAAAGAGACCACACTCATTTTATTTCTCAAATTCACCCACTTAATTTATTCATTTGTGGTAGCATAAATCTCAAGCAATGTTTCCTTATTTGATTTTTTGAATTCAATGATATTCATTGACCATGAAGTCATTGTGAGAAACAAGCACAAGTACGCATGATAGAAGCATAAGCTAAGGAACGTGGCAAAATTTAGGTTGACCGGTGGTCCCTATAACATAATGAGATGTAAGGGACACTAAGGGTCCGCCATTGGAACTCCTTTGGGAGACACTATTGTTTCTGTAACTGCTTTGTCACCCGCCTTTAGGGGGAGTGAGCCTTGAGTTAAAGTTGTGCCAATTGTTATATTATAGCCTTTGCTTCCACAACAAAGAGAAAGCTTATGCTTAAGCCATCATTACTAGGTCTTGTGACTAAATTCTATACGGAAGTTTATATGATTCAAGACAACAATAAGGATGGGAATTCTAGATATATAGTGCATAGTGATGACCAATATTGTATTCTCTTTATTTCAATTAGAGAAACAAAAAGGGAACAATATGTCCATATATAGCTGAAAATTTTGCACAAAGAAAGGTGTAATAATTTGTATACTACAAACGTTTAGAAAGATTTTACTACATAAAAAAAATCAAAGCTAAAATAGTTAGCTAGGTAACGCTCTTACTTCCAATATGAACTAATAATGCAAGTAAAAGAAACCATTAGTTTGAAATGTGGAACTGTGGATTACCTAAAATATATGTTGCGATCGATTATCTAATATGTTAGAAGCTTGATCGATATCACTGTTAATTTCGGATTTTTGAATTTTATATTTTATACTCTTTAAGAACGAGGCAGTATATTAATTAACAATGAATTTAAAATAAGCCAAACATATATTAGTGATTAAGGTTAAGTACTCGATTATGGATCTTATCTTGTAAAACAAGTCTGTGTAATTACTAATTTT